>CM040441.1:1745910-1833108 GCA_022749755.1 Azadirachta indica | reverse complement strand
TTTACTGTTTATAAAAAAAGCATCAAAGGCCTAGTAAGAATTCTTTATTTCAAAAGGGTAAAGGCCTTTTTAATCCTAAAGATTTGATTTAATACTCTCTAAAAATCTCAATTTATTACAAAAAGATAACTACATCCCTATATACTAATAGTTGTTAAAGAAAAATGATTAGTACATCTCTAAAATTTGATAAAATGTAATATATTTATGTACAATATAGTAATATGCTATAAAATAATAATGTTATTTTATAAAATATTGATGCTATAAATATTTATTAATATATTATAAATTTATTCATTTTTCATTGTTTTACTATTTCATTTATATTTTAACTATATGTACATATATTTCATTTAAATTACAAAATATTTTAGTTAATAGTTGTGTAGTTGATATGCCAAGTTTTAAATATTTATTATAAATAAGTTGTAAAATAAATGAACAAATTTATAAATCTATATTTTTTTAATAAATTAATATTTATTATGCTTTATTTTTATTTAATTTCTAATAATTATGAATGTGTATTCTTACAAAAATAATTACAATACAATTATTTTATTTTGATAACAATTAATGTATTTTAGATAAACATATTACATTTTACTAAATCTTAGAGATTTATTAATTATTTTTCTGAAGCAATTATTATTATACACGCTATAATTGTTAATGCTTTAATAAATTGTGACCTTTAGAGATATTTTTGAAACTCTTACCACTAACAAGCTATTAGACTAAACTTTTGGGATTAGAAAGGCCTTTACCCCATTTCAAAATGGACTGTTAATTCTTAGAATCCAGAACCCTCCCGTGTTGAACCGAGAATAAAGGATAGAGGCTAGAACATCTTGTGACCGAAGCAAGATACTTAACGATTTAAGGGATCATAGAAATCCTCCACATGGTAGCACCTAGTGGATAGTTGCGCAATGACAACCATGAGAGCCTATAAATATAAGCTTCAATGAGAGGAAATTAGGTATGAAAAATCTATATTATCAATTGTTATGCATCTTCAATTCTCAGAAGAAGAGATAATACGAGTATACAACCACACTTAAGGTAAACAAATCAAACTTTTATTCACTGTCAGGTGGCTGGGCTCCTAATCATACAACCATGAAAACAAGGGGAAATTATTAAACAAGCAATTGCCATTTACATCACACACTTAATAGCATAACTCATAGTCTTACAACATGTAAAAGCGACGGACACAAAAGGAGACATGATCATTAGGCACACTGAAAACCACTGGGTACCTCTTTTTCACAAATGTTCAAAAGAAGGTTGAGCGAAAGTGGGATATTAAGTTTAATGGCCAAAATATTTGCTTTAATGGCAGTGCAAAGGCAAACTGCAGCCTCCAATAAGAGTGCAGCAGGGAGTTTTGAGAGCTGTGCCAATGGTGATATTCAACAAACCACTAAGCAAATCGGCACATACACCTAGTTTAAGGGCATCCCTTGGGCAGGCTTCTTTGGATGCACTGACTAGGGCAAAGAAAAGAACGTTGAATGCGAGAAAGAGAGCAAGTGACGCTGAACTTTTCGAACCTATCTCTGAAGTTCTGATAGCTTTTTTATTACAATAGCAGTAGCAGTCAGTACTATAGTAGAGGCTATAAAAGAAGGGATTTAGGGTTCTTCTGTGGAGATTAGCTACCAAGGGTGTGGTTTTATAGGGTTCAAGGAGTACGAGTCAGTTGCCTTGACCTATAATATTACAAGAAACACAATTTAGACTTTGCAATCATATTATGAAAATAATACTCATATTAATGCTAACTATTATTGCTTTTTCCTATTTTCCCTTGACTTTTGTTTAATTTCTATAATATATGTATGTTGACTAACAAGTGTAATATCTTGCTTCTCGATTTATCTTTTTTTTACACTAAAATTCTCTTCTAATGTTGAAATTTGTTAAAAATTAATTAATTTTAATATTAAAATATTAATAATTAATTTAGTATCAAGAAATAAAAAATTCTAGTTTGTCCAAGTGAATCTGTCCCGAAATATTCCTCACTTTTTTATATTTTTACAAGTAAGAATATAGTTCATCTATTTATATCTAGTAGATTCTTTAATTTTGTAATAATCATCAAGTTACCCCGACAATATTGAATTTGACCACTGATGTTACTATATGAAACATGTAAGGGTTTATTCAATATTTTCTTCAGTTGGTGTATCATTAAAAAAAAAATTGTTATTTATGATTTTACTGTTAATTTTGAAATCAATTCAAGAATATGTGCCCTAACACTTCTTGAAAATCGTATTATGAATATGTGAATTAAAAAATGTGTTCAATAATATTTTCTTGAAAATTGTATAATACGAGAATTAAAAAAAGGAAATATGTTTAGCAATATTACAAAAATTGTAGCTTTTTACAATTGACTTTTGTTGTTGATAAATTCGCTATAAATAATTCACTATTTCTGATGGAATTGCACTCAACGAAAAAATAAACTTGTTATATTTCAGACCATACTAAGTGTTCTACGTGGGACCTTCCTCGAAATGAGTAGTAAATACAATAACAAACCTTGGTAATAACTTTTCAAAACTAAGTCACTATGATAAAAATATAATGTAATCCCTACGCTTGTATATAATATTAAGTTAGAAAATATTATCTCTGATATAACATATTAGTCCCTAATAATTTAGACTAAAATATTATATTTGTAAAACTATGCCAGATTATATTAATTATTCAATGTTAGGAACTCAGATATTTTTGGTACAAAAAAAATTCATTTAATTCTCTTTTCTAGATTGCGATTCACAGAAGGCATATGGCTTTCTTCTATAGCCGAAGCTTTATGCGTAGTTAGGTATTTTATGTTAACACAATCAATTAAAAAGAACAAGTCATCATGCTATCTTATACATGATAACACATCATCATGATACCTTAAAAAGAATAACAAATAAGGTTAAAAGACTTCGTTGACAAGAATGCTTACCAATCAAGACCGAAAGATTTCCTTCAAGAAAGAATGACAAGAATGATTTATAGCAAAAAATCATTTGAAGTTAAAAGATTTCATTGACATATAACAATTGATAGGGAAACGCTTCATTTTTTACCAAAAAATCCCAGTATCTCAAGACAAGCTACAAGTGCACAAATATAACTTTGATTCTCCTCTATAAATAGAGGTTTTATAAACCTTTTAAACATGAGTGAAAATACAATTATTTCTTTCTATTTTATAAACTTCTCCAATGATAGGGGTTTTTGTTTGGATAAATGCAGGGTAATGATCGTTCTTCCAAGTATATACTCCAACAATTTATTCTAACTTATTAACACTATCTAATGCTCCATGAAAAGAGAAATCTCTACAATGTAATTAAAATAATATAATGAGATACAACAGGCAGTACGAAACTAGATTAAAAAATCACATGTTGGAAATGACATTAGTTAAAGTACTTTCTTCTTTCTTTCATTTTTAACTATTACAAATCGCAAATTACATGAACATATATTTTTGAGAATTCAAAGTTTTGATGAAATCTAGTTTGACGCCATTAAAAAATTTAGTGCCTAATTTTTGAGTGAAATTTATCATTACAATAGAACGGAGTCCTACCCACAATAAGCGGGAAAATTTAACTAATAAGCTTGGTGGGATTCAAGCTCATGAGTTCGCTTACCATTAGGCCTTTGGCCCTAAAGTACTTTTAAATTAGTCTAGCTATCTAAAGTTATTCTTACTGCCAAGCCAAAGCTATTTTCCAACAAGTGTAGCTTAGTTTTCTAATTCTCTGTAAAAAGGAGAAAAATGCTACAACACAATTAAAGCAATACAATAATATATGAAAAATTTGTAAGTGGTGAAGTCAAAAAATAACCGTGGGTAAATTTACGTGTTGGAAACGACACAGTTAAAATTTTTCCAACAAGTCTAGTCTAGCTCACTAAAGCTAGTCTTGCTGCCAATCTAAAGCTCCATGGAAAGGGAACAGTCTACCATGCATTTAATAAAATGCAATTGTTAATACTCAGCTGGGGTTGCACATCATTTCGTTGCTATGGTTAATCAATGCTTCGATAGCTATGCTTGTATATGATACAAACTCTGGAAATGTCACAATTAGTTATCCCTTGGGAACATAAAAGTGTTCCTCTTCTATTCATGCTAATGAGGTGGTAATTTTATTTCAAATTAACCACACAAATGTGGTTAAGTTATTAGGATGTTGTTTGAAGATAAAAATTCCTCTTCTTGTCTATGAATTCATTCCTAATGAAACTCTCTTTCAGTATATACATGACCAAACTCTGGAGTTTCCAATCAACTGGAAAATCAATTTACGTCTTGCCATTAAAATTTTAGGTGCTTTATGTATTTACATTCAGCAGCTCCAATACAAATTTATAATCGAGACATCAATTCTGCAAACATATTGGATGGTGAGCATAATACAACGGCTGAGAACGACCATCTAGGGCAATAGAATCACTTTCAATCCATGGCCTCTTCGATGGCTAGAACTAGAGCCATGAGCTTAGCCAAAAATAGAAGAATGATGCCCAAGAAAATTGAAAACCTACCAAGAATGCAGGACAGAGAAGTAAAGAAAAATACAAATTAATGAAAGAAAGAGACTTGTAACCAGATTAATCAAAGACTCTTTATTCTTTTTCTTATAAGTTTCTCCTCATTGGTTTTACCGAAGAAAAAGAAATTGCTTAGATATAATAGTTGTCCAAGGCTAATGATAATGACAATACAATTGTCCTCAAATAATTTGTTCTTAAAATAATCAAAGCACCAATGAGAATCAAATCAACTTGAATAATGTAGCGTAACAAATTTCCAATTGAATTCCATGAAGCATATCAATACAAAAAATATAAGAAGTTTAAATCCTAAATTTCTTCTTCTTTTTTCTCTTTCTAGATTTGTCTTCTTCTCATCGAGGGCAACCGAGATGGAGACAAGATTGAGGCTGATGGTCGGCGAATGATAGAAATAATAATTGCAAATTTTTTTATAGATAATTGCATATGATTTTACGGATAAATGAGATTGATTTGTCTTAAAACTTATTTTTTTTATGGATAATGAATTTTTTTTTTTTGAGTTTTAAAGTTGGTTTCTCAAGTGAAAGGATAAAATTTATAATATTTTTTTTTTATTATTTTATTATTTTTAATAATAAAAAAATATTATAGTTTTTAAAAAATAATTTTATAATTTATTTATTTAAATTAAAATTTTACAATTTATTTGTAAAAAATATAAAATTAGGTATATTTATGAAATTTGCATGAGTCAATATAAGTTAAAAGATTTCTTTTATCATTCTAATATTCAAAGTCGGTCAAAATCTTACATTAATGGAAAAATATAACAGGAATATTATTGACAAATATTTTAGATTTTAGTTGTTATTTGATATTTATTAAAAAAAAAGAGATTCGACAGTCTCCCCTTAATTAATGCTTTAAAGTTACAAGATCACAGGGGGAAGAAAAATAAAATCGTAGTTGACTTCTAAAAGCCGAAATTCAAATCTAGCTACTTGAATCTTAAGAAGTGAAGTTCTAATTCCACTTAAATTTGAAGCTTTTGTGTCTTGACTTGCCAACAAAAGGAAAAGCAACGATAAGGCAAGGCAGATTCCTTTTGGACTCTGTCTTTTGTAGAATAATTAATCAATTAAATTAAATTAAATATAGAATAGCACTACTTGTTGTAGCATGTTGAATTGTGGAAAATCATGTGCTACCCACAAAACAGACGCAGATCGTTTTATTTACGAGTTACATTACATTTCTCTCTGTGTTGTATGCTCTCCATTCGACATATGATCTTCATTTGATTTTCTTGCCTCATCCTATCCCATCTTGTTCTATTTCTTTTAAAGGGGTGGTGTGTGTGGTATTGGGGGTGGGTGGGGCGGGAAGGGGTCATGGACTCTCTGAAATTCCCGAGCTTCTACTCCTTTTGGGAGCTTTTTGGATTCCATCTTTAAAGTGATTCTTTCCTTCTTTCCCTTTGACTTTCTCTTTCCAGTCTGATTCTTTCCTTTCTGTCCCTTTCTTTCTTTTCTTGTCCTTTTCTCCAGCAACCATGGCTGACAGTCATGAAGAAATTGCTTCAATTCTTGCCTGTCATAAACAATCGAACACAGTTTCTGATTCCCTGGAGACGGCTACAAATCCTATTCCACCGAAGAAACAAACGTTTGCCTCACCCGTTGCCGTTGCCCACTCAACGTGGTGACGGGGTAGTGGTGCATATAGAATTGGATTTACTCAGGGAAGAACTTGATGCATATAAGACAAATCTGATTGGACAGATGGCTTTACGTCCAGGTTCAAAACCTTTGAAGGTGGAGAACTTGAAAAATCATCTCCAACAGGTTTGGAAACCGTCAGTCGATTGGCATTAACTCTTCTGGCTAGGGGTTTTTTTCGATATCCACTTTCAGGAATAGATCGATATGCAAAAAGTTTGGAGTGGTGGTTCATGCACGCTACCACAGGGACTCTTTCGCCTGTACCAATGGCAGTGGAATTTTAATCCATCTGATCCCAAAAAAACAATCTTATGCTCAGATTTGGATTCGTATTTATGGACTCAGCATGGAATGTTGGTACCCTCGTATGCTCATGACCATTGCCAGGGCCGTTGGTATCTCATTGGGGATTGATCAGGCCGCAAAGGAGAAGAGATATGAATATTATGCCAGAATCCTTACGGAAATCAACTTGTCTGGCCCTTTTTGAGACATGATTTCAGTTGAGCTTCCCGACTACGCTTTTGATGTCGAGATCCATTACGAAAATTTTCCTACGAGATGTTCTGGGTGCTCTTTATTTGGTCAATTCGTTGAGAAATGTCATCGCACCTCATTTCATAAGAGGTCTGATGATGCGCATAACCCCATAAAACGTATTTATAGACTTGTTGCCAAAGACAATTTCTGATTCTACAGGGTTTAACTCTGTTGACGAAGATACTGCGCCGCATCCTCAGCCTCCCAAAGAGACTTCCAGTGCGTCGGGCCAAGAGAGCAAGCTGAAGTCTCCGTCAGCTACAGTTGTTATTGCAGATCCTGCTCCCCTAATTGAGGTGAATACTCCTACTACTCATGAAGCACCTGAAGATACGTGCAAGGTTGTTACAGGCGAAGGGACACCCGAGACTGACCCTTTGATGGCCTCTCCTGTGAACCCTCACTAATCTGATGTGGTTTTGGACAATCCTCAGTTTGAAGCTCATAAGTATTGATAGGACTGAGGATGGCTGCGGTTTCTTACCAGCTCCTGACCCTGGCGATTTAATTGAAGTTGAGTTATATACGGTAGTCCTGCTAGACAACAAAGATAATTCTGCCCCGTCCATCCTCTAGTCTTTCCAAGAGGAACGAGCCCAGGTTGCTAGTATTCTTACAAAGCCTCGGTAGAAGACGGGTTTAAAACAGTCCAATTTAAATCTGCTCGGAAACAACAAAAAGCTAAACAGAAGGTAGTAAATGACTTTTACCCCTCGTGAAAGTTCTATACTGGAATATTAGGGGCTTGGCTAACCCCAATTCTAAACATGAATTAGCCAATCTTTGATTAATTATCGTCCGGATTTTATTGCCATTGCTGAACCGATGACTGATTTGGATAATGTTCCAGCTGGTTTTTGGCGTAGTCTGAATCTTTTTATGGTTGCTAGCTCAACGAATACTCTTCCAAAACTCTGGGTTTTGAAGTCTGATTCTGTTGACACAATTGATGTCCTTGCTTGTGGTGATCAATATGTTTCTTTCTCGGCAAAATTGGAACGGATTTGGTGAAATTTCTCTTTTGTTTATGCATCTTCATACTATGTTAATCGTAGATTGTTGCGGGGAGCTCTGACATCTCTCTAATCCAACAGGGAAGGTCCTTGGCTTTTAGCAGGCGATTTCAATGCCACTCTCGGTGCTCATGAGCAGTGTGGTGAGAGCTTACTAGGCCCTCTGTCTTGTGCCGACTATTAGAATTTTTGGGATTCTGGTGTTTTGCATCATTTTCAATCCTCTGGCTTGTCTTACTCTTGGGCTCGAACTAGTTCCTCTGGTCGTATTGAAAGGAAGTTAGACAGGATTCTTTGTAATTCGTCTTGGCTTGATGCTTGGCCGTCTTCTGCCTATCACGTGCTTCCGTCTACAGTCTCCGATCACTCACCTCTGATTCTTCATTGTGTGGCTAGTTCCAACTCTAGCCCAAAAACTTTTCGGTTTCAAAACATGTGGTTACATCATTCAGGTTTCAAAGATTTTGTGGCTTAAATTTGAAATTCTATCGCAATTCATGGCTGTCCCATGTTCATGGTGGTTCACAAATCAAAAACACTCAAATGTCGTCCACGAGAATGGAACTTTTCAGTGTTTGGGAATACAAATGACCGTGTCTCTCAGGCGTGTCAACTTCTGTTGGCTATTCAATCTCCTCTTGTTTCCGAAGGTCCATCTGCGGGTCTTCTTGATGTTGATTCAAGCTAAAAATCAGGTCCTGGAAGTAGTGCATATGCAAGTTGTTTATTGGAGGGATCGTGCTTGGGTGAAATGGCCCAAGGATGTAGATAAAAGTACGAAAACTTTGCATACCTATGCACGTACTCCTCAGGCTCGGACTAGGATCATGGGGCTTTTTATTCATAGTAATTGGTGTGATGATCCTGATATTATCTCTCAACATTTGGTAGATTATTATCAAGGTTTGTATGCAGCTCTGCCTTCTAACCTGGATAAGATTGCGAAGCTTTCTAGTCTTATCCCCAATCTGGTCTCGGATGAGGATAATGCTTACCTCACTTCGATGCCTTCAGCTGATGAGATTAAACGAGTGGTTTTTCAACTTGATTAGGATGGCACTCCTGGTCCTGATGGGTTCCCGGGTTCATTTTTACAGAGTTGTTGGGACATTGTGGCTATGGATGTTATCAAAGGGGTTCAGCAATTTTTTAAAGATAGTTACTTACTGCCTAACTTGAATGCCAGCTTTGTTGCGTTGTTGCCTAAGGGTCGGATGCTAATAGAGTCTCGCATTATCGGCCAATCGCTCGAGCAAATTTCTTTCTTAAGATCATCACTAAGGTTCTAGCTAATCGGTTGGCTGTGATTTTGGTGGTTGAGCTAGCTACTGACAGAGGTTGTTTTAATTTATGGCTGGAATCGGACTCCATGATTGTTGTTCAAAACCTAACTAATCCTCTGCTATCTCCTCCTTGGCAGCTCAGTAATTGGTGGCTTAATTGCCAGCCTCTTCTTCGCAAGATGAAATTCCGATTTAACCACACTTACAGAGAAAACAATGATGCTGCGGACTGCTTGGCTAATTTAGGTCTTAACTTTCCTATTCTTCAGTGGTGGGACCCCCTGGCCTTCTTTGTCTGGTTCCCTTATTAGGGATGACTGTGGCTTTCCAATTTACAAGTTTTCCTAATGTCTCGGCTCAAGTCTTGTAGCTTTTCCTCTTGTATTGTTTTTTTTTTTTTTTTTAATAGAGTTTGCCTCTTTTTGGGGTTAAAAAAAAACCACTTATAGATGTTAGAACAACTTCAGAAAAAGAAAATGAGATTTAGAAAATAATATATATATATATATATATACTGAATGTTATTAATTGAAAATTTATCTAATTCATTGGGAAATAAAAAAAACATAAAATTCAAAAGTTCATATTTCAAGTCTTATTGTGAGTTTAATTTTGTCTTTTGAATATTCCCTTTTTCACTACTATTGTTTTTTTAACTTATATAATTACACGTAAGATTTTTTTTTTTTTTGGAAGGAAAACACAATTCTATGTAACGATTGCATTTTTCTTGTTTAATTATAGATGTTGCTAATTTTATTTTCTTTTTTAATTAATACGGTTATGCTAAATGCTTTTGGTCTTTCGGTTGTAATTCAATTGCGAAAGCTTAAGAAAAAAAATTAAAGAAGTTTAATTATATAAATTTTACCTATCTTCTTAATGGGCCAGAAAAGTTTATGTTTAAAGGAATAAATAATCTTTTTTTAAAAAATGTGATTAACAAAATTGAAATTGCTTATAAAATCTCTAGATGTGTATCATTCTTCTTTTTAGTTTCCAGTTCAGGAATGTAAAAAATCTGAAGAAGCTGTCTTCTTCCAGGCCTGCAAGGTTCAGTTGGCACCAGGAAAAATAGAGACGTTTCAATCGTTGGACGATTGGGCCAGATAGAACATCTTGCCAATACTAAAACCGTGGAAAAATATTGGCAAAACCTCGGGACTTTTTGGCAGATCCTCTTTCAGATGGATTATTGCAGCAACTGAATGAACTAAGAGGAAGTTTAAAAAAAGAAAATTCCAGTAAGAACTCTTTTTTGTTTTGGCTGGAAGTATGATCATAGAAGAAGCACTTCCAACGTGTCAGTCGCTTCTTAGTTTGATTGCTCGGGAATGGTAAGATCAATAGATTATTATGATTAATTAACTTGTTCTCAGGAATGGTGCACTGTTTTCATAAATTTATCAACATTAAGTATACATGTCTTTCAGTTCATACTTTACAAATTGCGAGTTGAAATTTATACAACGATGTACAGTTACCATGGAAAAATTTCCGTTTGAACATGACACTGGCCTCGGGAAAAATCCTTACCATGGGAAAATTTTACATCATTTCCAGAAAGGGTAATATTTATTGTTCATGGAAGGACAGGCAAGCTTGCAATGCAACATGGACACAGATGAAAAGCGGCATGAAACTGCTTATAGCAGAATGGTTGGAAAAGTGTTCGAGCTCGATCCAAATGTAGTGGTGATAGCATTTGCAGATATGATAAAGAGAATTACCAGAATACCAAGCCATTTGATGTACGACGGCCATGATTTCAATCTTTTTCTGCATTTTTCAAATGTTAGCACTAGATTTGGAGTTTATACTGCCTGGGATTATGTTCATGTTTCGGAACATTAGGTAGATATATGGAATGTAGAGAAGCTGATTGGAACTGCTGGTGTTTTGAGCCCTGGCTTGAACTCTCTCTCCACTGTTCTAAGATTTTGAGGCAACCCATAAACGAGATCTTTCGCTGTTTGCCCTTCATTGGAAGAATATGTATAATGTCAGATGAACTTTATATCTGTAATAAGTCCTTAAGTACAAGTTAATTACAAATATCTTCACGCATCGGCTGGTAATATGGAAGATGCTTCTCTCCTTCGTTTTTTGTGATACCTAAGAGTTCCAGTGGATGAAAATTCAACTTTAATTTCCATTTCTTCCATACAGGAAATTACAAATGTTGTTTTCCCCATGAATCTATTATGGAGATGTTATTAAGCTTGATATCATTCTTCTTACTTCGCAACCATTATTTTTTTGTGCTCTTACATCAATTTAATTGTATAAGAGTCCGCATACTAATAATATACATGTTATTAAATTTCATATATTTACTCCATATTTATATATTTTCAAAGTTATAAGGGCTAAAATACAAAAAAAAAATATTTTATAATTATAAAATAAATTTTTTACATAAAAATTTTAAAACGTTTGCTGTAACAGGACTAGAACCACTCCAATCCCTGATGTAACTCCACCCCTATCTCTATATAAATTATGAAATACAAACGGAGGTGGTATGATGATATAAATGATCATGTAAACTACATTATCAATTTTTACTAATTATATTGATTATACATTTTTATCAATTAATACTATCATATTATATGAGTTTATGTAAAATAATAATAGTTATCGCTTAAATTATTAGACTGGACCTATATTCTATAACGGCATATTAGGTAATTTTATATATCAATAAAATAATGCGTATGATTGACAATTAATATTTATTTAATGTAACAATTAAGAGGAATGAATTTCAACAGGGACCCATAGAGATGCCATTAGAGTGGGTGGGGAGGTCTTCTCGGTTCACCAATTCATTTTTTTTTTTTTAAAAAAAGAACGTAGAATTGTAATGTAGGGAATGGTTCCCCATCTTCACTTATCGTCCTTATTTTTGTGCTTATTTGTTGAATATTAATTGAAATTATCATTCGTATATTATAATATTATTTATACGTAATAATTGTATCAAAAATATATGTTTGATTGCTTGATAAAATAAAAAATTATAAATGAGAAATTTTTTTAATTAAATAATGTCTATATATTTTTTAATTTATTTTAAAAATAATATATTTTAATATATGTATATATATAGGGGATGCGGTAGAAGTAGGGTGGGGATTACTAAACCATTTCCCACTTCATTAACAAAATATAAGAATAATTTCTCTCCCGTTTTTACCTTATTTCCTATCATATCATTCTATTTTTACTCCATTTAGGGCGAATTCCGTGACGTCCCAAATCTATCAGAGATATTTTATCTCTAGGCGCATTTTGAATATAGGGATGCCAATTTACATGTGTAAATCTATTTGTAAAATAGAAATCATTATTATAAAAGATTTTGTGGAGCTTAGAGGTGCCAATTAATGCCTTCTTAAAAGTACTTTCTAAGTTGGACAATGCAAGTATATAAGTTCATGTAATAAAATCATTTTATGTGGTTAAATCTTTTTCTACTATTTTAAATATTTCGATAACATTTATGCATAAATAAACCATGCGAGTCGGTTTCAACTAGTCCACTTCCTCCATGAAGTAAACTAATTTTAAAACATTCTCTTATCTGAGGAAAAATAATTCTTAATTTCATTAATTGTGACTTGTTAACAAACAATCAAAGGAATTTAATAGGATAGATTCTTGGGCAAGGCAATGATGTAAGAAATTAAGCATGTTTTCAACTATAGTACCTTTTTAGTATTAATGTACCTCGATTATTCCAATAATATCTCAACTTTTTTTAGTAACACTTCAACAAATATATAGTTCTACAGAATAATTTCTTATTGCTCCCTTCAAATATGAGCTAATACTTTACCACTTCCATATATTTTAAAAAATATATTAGAATATTCATATGGTTATGCAATAATCATTGAATTAATTTTTTTAAAATATAAAAGAAAAAGTATTTTTTATAAATTTCTTTTTTAAAAAAAGAGCAAAAGACCAATTAGTATAAAAAAGATAATTATCAAATATATATTTAGATAGTGTTTGTTTTCTATATATTTAAGTCTAAATATGGTTGAAATTTGAATTTAATTTAAATTTAAATCTAATTGATATATATATATATTACCTTAAAGTTTGAATATAAATGTTAAATTATTTATTTTTATAAAAATAAAAAATTCAAAACATATATATTTTAAAAAATGTGAAACTGATAATTTATTGACATATATAAATATTAAATAAAAAATTAAGGGTAATATTAAAAGATATAATAGCTCATTTATTTACACATTTGATTATTCAGATTTAAATTATAATTTTTATATTTTAACTTATTTACATTCAGATTTTTTAACAAATTTTTAGATCACATAGCTTTAATACTTTATTACTCGTTTTATATTACATATTTTATTCTATTTATATATATATATATAAAACATTACTTTTCTATACTATTCTTTTTAATTAAAAAAAATACTCCTTTTTCCTTCATTAAGATCTTATTTTTACACCAATTTGAAAATTTTTTCAGCGCAGCTCAAATTACAAGTTTGGTTACTTCCTTAGTCTCTACGTATTATTGGGGATTAATTATAGTAACGATAATTTATTGTTTTCTAACTTTATATAATCAAATTTTAGATTCAATGTCTTAATATAAGGTTTCCTCTGATATTCAGCTGCAGTAGCATCAAAGTCACAATTGTTGTAGGGTAAAAATACTACATATCTAATATTGATAACAAAATGCTTTAATTTTCATTACAAGTCATTAGTGTTATCTGCTATTTTTTAATTTTAATTTCAAAATACAGGACAAGCAACTGAGTACCGAACAAAATCTTAAGTTGTATCCCAGCTTTCTTTAGTCCCAATAAGTTACGTGGCTTTATCAATTTTATACTGAGATAGAGTTTGTGTCGAACGTTATGAGAAATGGTGAGTGGAATCTCCAAGCTCATTGTTATCTCAAAGTTTGGAGTTCTTTCGTCTGGAAACATTTCAATCCACCGAAGTTTTCAGTCCTTATTTGGACAATCCTTCATCATCGGTTGCCTATAGACAATGTACTTCACATGACCAAACTATTGATCATCTTTTTGTGCAATGTTCATTTGCTAATGACTTATGGCTCTGACTTGGCTGCTTTCCGGAGTCATTTTCCAGTTCTTCATACAGCTACAGAGAGCTTTAGAGGTTTCTCTTTACTCAGGCCTTTCAGTCGTCTACTTTTCAACTTGTGGATATATATTAACTGCTTATCACCTTTTTTATTCAACATTATGAGTCCCTTGATCCCTTGAGAAGGCTTAATTTCACTCTAATGTTTAGCTTCTTGCTTTTTCTTCGGGGTCTTCAACTTATTTGTAATCCCTTATTTTCTTTCTTTTTTTTAATAAATAGTTGAGCCTCATCGTGGTGGGGTTTTAATTATAAAAAAAAGAAAAAGGAAAATAGTGAGATAGAGTAATTACCTCGATGTTACAACAGGTGTTACAACTGGAGATGCAAATATTTTATAAAATTTTCTTGAATACATGGAAAAGTATGGTCAACTAGGAATCAACTAAAGATGAAGGCAATAAATGGAATTGCTTTATTTTCTTGTAGCTTCTTTATTTTCGTGGTGGAAGGAAAAACATAAAAGAGCTGAACTTAACTTGCATCTCTTACCTTGAAACAAAAAGGCTTTTATATATATATATATATATATTTACATTTTTACTCATTAGAAATTCTCTTCTCTCATATAAAAATGCTCTCATCTATTTTACTTATCGGAAATTCTCTTTCTGTTATTTTTGTGTTGTTGATGATCAAAGATTTTGTTATGCTTTTAAAATTACGAGAAAGTCTATTTCGCGGATAACATTCCCTCATCCGCGTGTCTGATTAATTATTTTTTATCTTTAAAATTTATTTATTTTTGAAATAATTTGAGGATAACTGTGCTATATTATTATATTTTTAATGCTTTCTAAAAGTATGTCTTTTAGAATTGCTTTTTAAAAGTATCCATTTTGAAATTGCTTCCTAAAAATATGCTTTTTAAAAATTTGCTTTCTAAAAGTTGCTTCTTAAAAGTATGCTTTTTGAAAGTAATTTCTGAGCTCGACAATGCTAATACGCGTTCATGTAATAAAATTACTTTATGTAGTTAAACTTTTATTTTTCTTCTAACTTGTTAATTTTTTAACAGTATTAATTACATATCATTTTTAAAATTGATCATTTTATTAAAATGGTTTATTTCAAAAATTATGTATAATTAATATTGTCAAAAATTTTCATAATTGTCAATCTTTTATAATATTAATTGCAAGCAAATTTTAATAATATTAATTATAAAATTTTTTGCAACATAAAATTTGCTATAAAAAATTATTAAAATTTTATAACATGAAATTTTTTAGTTGTAAAAAATTAATTGGAAAAATTTTGACAATAAATTTTTTTAATATTAGCATAATAGAAAATTTTTTCTTATCTTCAACTATAATGGCATTAAAATCATAATTATTATAGAATAAAACACTAAATATCAAGTATAGGTAATAAAATACCTAAGTTTTATTAAAAATTAATGTTACTAAATATTTTTTTAATTTTTTAGTATGAGATAAGCACCTCAGTACGAAATAAATCATAACTTGTATCTCAGCTTTCTTTAATCTAATAGATGGAATTGCTTGGCAACTAGGCATTACTTTTACTTTATTTATTATCATCATTATTATTGTTCTACTTTTTGCATTTTTCTTTAGAAAGATAGGAAAGCATAATCGTAACTTGCATCTCTTACCTTAAAAATAAAATTTTTTTTATATTAAGGGCGAATTAAAATTGAGGAATTTGGGGTTAAAATATTTAAAAGATAAATTTAATTAACCAATATTTTAAAAATAATTAATAAAATAAAGAATGAATAAAAGTAATTTTACAACACTCTAAAAATTAAAATATATATAAATAATTAATAAATATTTTTAAAAATTTATGGGACCTGAGGGCTAGGGCCCTCCACGTGCTGCTGTAGCTCCGGCTATGTATATATTGTACTCGTTGGAAATTCTCTTCTCTCATCTTGGCGTCGTTGATGATAAGAGATTTTTCCAAGTTTCAAAAAATGCAAGCCGAAGCCCATTTCATGGATAAAATTCTCTCGCTGGGTATGTGATTAATTATATCTTATCTTTGAATTTTTTTTTTTTAACCTAATTTGAGAACTATGTTGTAATATAATTATACTGTTTATTTTGTGTCCCATATGTTCCCTATAATTTCTGGCGTCTTTACTTCTGCCTTTTAATTTTTTCGGCTGTTCGGCGCCCTTTCACTCGCGGAATATCAGTCTCTAAAACCTGTGGCATTTGGCTTTCAATAATTTAATAGGTAAGTGAAGTTCTCAGCAGTGATTGAGGATATATTATATTTGTGATTGTTTCCTATATGGTCACTTCATTTCTTCTTATTTTTTTTCTGCTACCCGCTGCTCCATTCATTTAAATTGCAGGATCTCATTGTGTATAAAACCCTGTTGTATTTTGGCTTCTGATAATTCAATAGGCAAGTGAAGTTCTCAGAAGTCTGACAAGAGTCCTTAGTGCATAGAAGCTGAAGCTTTTCAGTTCGTGATTTTGATTTGTTTATTTGATAATATAATATTCATCATAAGACATGTCTGAAGTGCCGACCTCAGCAAGTGCATCTGCCCTAGAATCCTTCTCAACTGTACAGGAACCGTTAGTTCATGGTAGTCCTACTTTTGTAACTATTGAAGAAACTTTTGGAATTCCCCCACAATCCTCTGCTCCTCAAAATTCTTCAATTCAGTTGGCAACTTCATCAACAGAAGCCAGTCAGGCATTACCACGAAGCTCCAACTATACAAGCTCTCAGTCATATGCTGAGATAGACAGGATGTTAAAGGAAGTGGAAGCGTTGTCAGGAATTATCCTTCCAGCGGAGACTACAACATACCTATTAGAATGCTTCGACAAGTTACGAGTAGCTCCCTCTAAAGCTATGATTCAGCTGTTTGTCGATGGATTTATGTTTAATCAATCAACCTCCCTTTATCCCAAATTTGAAGCTACAGTCTCATCACTTCACGACATCAATAACCAATTGAGAAATTCTGCAGAAAGAATTAATGAAAGTGCAAGAAATATCGAGGACATAATAGATGTCATGAAAAATGAGATACACAATGCAATAACTGAACAGTTTAATATTTTAAAAGCAGAGTTGGATGCAATGATTGCTAAATCAACAACCGAAGGGACTTAACATCTGCAGACTTTGTGGTGGTAGACATAGAAATTCGATTTCTCTGAAGGCTTCAGGATTGATATGGCCTAATCTATGAGCCTTTTCATCATTGTAGTTATTATTAAAGGTGTTAATTTTATAGATTGTAGTTGTTGCAGTTAGTCAATTATTGTATGCTTTGTAGTTAATTAGTAGTGGTATGGTTAGTAAGTTTGCAGTCGGTATTTTGTAAAGCGTTTATACTTATTTGTGAGGAAATGCAAGAACATTTTCTTTTCACTATTTAACAGTAGTAATTTGACATATTAAGTTACTGTAGTTTTATATGCTCGGATTGGGTTGCTTACTTTTCGTAATAATGATATATATTTTCAGTCTTACGGTTCCTAATTGGTGATGGGTAGTTTTCTGTTTCCAATATATCTAAGTTATATAAAGGGAGACTGTTTTTATGCATAATTATGCTAATTTTTCATTTAAAGTTGATATCAATCGAGAATCTGTTTTACTTCTATGCATATTTTCAATGAGATTTTCCTTCTTTTCTTTTCTTTTTAAATAAAAAAGAGAATTTGAAGTTTATTTTGACCCATGTATAATCAATTCTTTAATGTAGTTTGGGTGACATGTTCTCACCCTATTTAAATTAAACAATAAGAATTATAATTTTTAAAATATAATTTTTAAATTAATTAATAGTAATAATAATAACATAATTAGTTTATAGAATTATAAAATCAAAACTTCAATTTTAATTTGAGCTTCATTATTAGCTGCAGGCAAGTTCATGAACAATGATCCAGCTTATCTAATTAGTTGAATGGGATCAATAATTCTAATTTTCTTCCATATTTACTAAATTTTCAATAGTATAACTTATAATTAATGTTGGTCAAAAAGTGGTCCAACAACTGTTTAATGTTGATTTGTGGAAAACTTTCAATAATAACTACTATTTACTTTCAAATTTTAGAAATAATTACTGTTTAAAATATTTTTAAAAAATGACCAACTTTTTTTTTTTTTTGAAAAAAATTATCTCTTATTAGCAACTTTTTCTTTATATTTAAAAGTATACTTTTAAACACAAGTATATCTTAGAGCATAAAAAAATTTTATTTGTGCTTAAAATGAAAGAAATTGATCATAAACAATAACTTCGTTTAAAAAATTAAAAGTTAGTCATTTTTTAAAAATATTTTAAACAGTGATCATCACTAAAATTAGGAGTTGAATGGTGATCACTAGTGATACTTTTTTATTTTTTTATCAAAACAAGGCAAAAAAAAGAAAGAAAAGCTGAAGAAAGTTTGTCATTCCCTACATGATTAGCACGTGCCAACATCTACTACAAAAGCTTCTCACTGTACATACATTGTATATACGCACATAAATTAACAAAATTCTCTCACGATCTCGAAACTCAACTAGTGAAAAATCTCTGCTTCATTTTTATTATTCCAAACACTGAAATTTTTTATTTTTATTTATCCAAGATCTTAATCAATAAGAGGTATAATACTCAATTAAGTCTCTTTCTCCTTCAAAGTTTGCTCAATTGCCCATTTGCATATAACTTTCTTTTCTTGGTTGCTCTCGCGTTTCATCTTGTCATTTGTACGTACCTACAAAGAATTTCATAAATACAAAGGCAGTTTGTTTTTCTCATTTACTTGATTCAAAACTACACAAATTAATTCTAGAAATTATTTGACTAGCTATGATAGGCTGTAAGTTTAATTGATATATTCTTGTATGTCACTTAGCAAATCTTAAGAATTTCATATGGTTCATAGTCTGTCTTGGACTGCTCCGCCTGTTGTGTGGATCAAGGCTAACTCAGATGGGCTAGCTAAAGGAAATCCTGAAGGAGCTGCTTGCGGATGAGTGTTCAGGGATCACTCTGGGAATTTTTTGGGAGGTTTTAGTTTATCTCTAGGTCATTCTACTGGTTTCTTTGTGGAGTTAATGGTTGCCATCTTGGTTATAGAACTAGCCTTTGACAACGTTGGCATAATCAATGGCTTGAGCCTGATTCTATGGTTGTGTTCATCAATTGGCTGACTCTTCTTTGACCCCTCAATGGTTGATTGGGAATCGCTGGCTTAACTATCGGCATCTATTTAACAGAAATGAATTTTTTGTTTCAACCACACTTTTAGAGAAAACAATAGTGTGTCAGATAAAAAGGGGCTATCGTACTCATGTGGACTGAGTTTTCAAATCTTAGACTAATTACTAGAATTATAATAAATTGACTTTATTTAGACAAACAATAATTTTAAGAGATGGAATTAACGAAAAAGATAGATTATATTCTCTAATTTAATAACGGAAAAAATAAACAAGAAACATAATTAATAGAGCAAGTGTGTAAAAATGGTATGGAAATTGTTCTAGGGTCTTGACTTCTCCTAATTATCAATATATTTATCCTAACTGTGACTCACTAATACTTTCTTCTTCAATCACTAATCACTAGATATAATTTGACCTTATTACCTCTTTGGAGTGTCGAATTAGGTACCATATATATATATATCCCTATGAGTCGATTAATCACATGTTCATTTAGTATTACTAGTTATTAACAACTAAGGACTCAATCGGCTTCTGGTCTCTTAACGTCTCTAGTATTAGTTTGATTATTTAGATTTCAATATTCCCTCTTTTGGAAAATTTTATTGAATAAATAGCAGAAAATTAAAGCAGGAGAGTTACAAAATTTATATGAGTATACAGTTTTAATAAAAATAAAAGGAAGAAATAAAAAATATACTTTTTGATGCTTTGAAAATATTTTTATTGTAAGTTTTTCTTCACTAATGTTTTCCAAACCAATCCTCTAGCAGTTGCTATAAAGAGAAGAGTAGGTTTCTTTTTTAATATAATAGTGAATTTTAGAGAAAATTGGTTTTTCTCTGTAATACACGTTAAAAAAAATCTCTTTTTATTTTTTTATCACTACGGGATTCTACCCTTTTTATTTCTTTTATATCACTTTTATTTTAATTATAATAGAATTAAATTAATTTAATTAATTAATAACACTTATTAATTAGTTAAATATGTAAGACAACTCCCAATAGAAGTAATATTTTAATTAAAATAATTTTAATTAAAATTAAATTAATTAATTAATAACATTTATTAATTAATTAAATTTTGTGAAACAATTTCTAATAGAAGTGAAATTCTAATTAATTCAAAGTTAATATTTAAAAGAAACGATAAAGAGAACAAATATCTCTATGAGAATTTATTCATTTAATTTCTTAAATTAAATTATTTAGATATTAATAAAAGATATTTATCTTAAAACTATCTTAATAATTAATTAATTTTTAATTAATTAATTAAATCCAAATTAAAACACATATTCTAAACAACTATTTTCTAGACATATAAAAATTTAGTGTAATAATTTTGCCTATTATATTATTTACTGCACTAATTTTATAGGTGGTATAACTTTTTGCCTTTCAAGTTTAAAATGTTTTACTTTGGATAATTCTGTATTAAACAATGGTCGTTCATTTGGCCTAAAAACATAAAACCCATTTTCTTCTTTTGCTGAACAAATATTTAAACCATTTTTTGAAATATCAATTTAATTATCATAAAATGAAATATCAAATAATTGCTCAATCAATTTAAAAACTGAAATCAAATTTCTTCTAAAACTAAGAATAAAATAAACATTGTTCAAAATAATAAATTTATTTTAAAAATGTAAACGAACGACTTCTATTGCTAATGCAGAAACAACTGCTCCATTGTCCATTTTCATGGTGAAGTCTCCATTAGCAAGCCCCTTGGAAGAACTAATCATCTACAATTAAGAACAAACATGATTAATGGCTTCTAAATCAACTATCCAAGGAGATAAATCATCTTTTACTAAATAAGCTTCTAAAACTAGTAAATCAAATTTACCTATCTTCTTGACCTTAAGCTCGAAGAGATACTTTTTGCAGTTTCTCTTCCAATGCCCATCAACTCCGCAGTAAGAACACTTTCCCTTAGGTGTTTTGTTCTTTCTGCCTTTGGAGTCTTTCTTGGCTTTCTTGGATTGTGCTCTATAACCATTTTTTGTATTTTTCCTTTTTTTGCTCTTATTAGAGGAAGCAGGCTTATCTTCAACAACATTTGCCTCACCTTCTTTGAGCTTTTCTTTAAAGATAGCCTCAAAGGTTTGTAGTTCATTGAGTAACTAAGTTATGTTGAAATTTAGCTTATTCATAATATAACTCATCTTGAACTGCATAAAAGCCAATGATAGTGACTCAAGTATAATACTCACTTAAGTACGCTCATCAATGGTCACACCATGGATCCCTACCTTATTCATGTAATTCACCATGTTCAAAACATATTCTCTAACTAAGACACCCTTTTCATCTTTTTGCATTCATGTCGTTACGAGTAGCTTCATGACGTGATTGATCTAAGGGTTACCCAAACATGGTCTGAAAGGACTCCCATATCTCATATATAGTTTTTATTTGTTCATGCTTCTGTATAAGCACATCATTCATACTAGCTAGCATATAGCAGCGGGCCTTGTTATTGACTTGAATCCAGTTATCATATCGCTCTCATATATTATAAGGTGCATCAGCATCAGGTTCTAAAGGACATTCCCAAAGAAAACAAACTTTTGATTCTCACATATCAGCATTAGATTCATATTACTCTTCCATTTTATAAAATTTTCACCATTTAACTTTTCATTTGAAAGTAAAGTGATAATGAGATTGGTTGTAAACATAATTGCTGAAATAAATAAATATAACATTTAATATACTTAACTTAATATCACAACATTTTTTAAAATAGTAAACGTGATGCATGATGCCACTACTAGACGATTATACATTTAAAACTGTTATAAAACGTTTTAAAAACCCTTTTAGAATGTATTACAAACCATTTTCTTTTAACGTGTCTTAAAATATCAAAAACCATCTCTTTTGTTATGATAAGAAGACTGTTTTATTAGTTTTTAAATTTATAAGAAAACAGTTTTAAATAGTACTCGAATTTATAAGAGAACCCTTTATAATAGTACTTAAATTTATAAGAAGACGATATTTAACAATTATTAAAATTTTATAAGAAATTTACTTTTAATAATATTTAGATATATAAGAAAACATTTTTTAACAGTTATTAAAATTTTTAAAATTATAATTCTTAAAAATAACAATAAAAATGGTTATTATAACAACATTCAATTAAATAAAAATTAATTTATCAAAAAATATATATATACATATATGTATATGTGTATATATATATATATAAAATATGTAGAGGACAATAATATCACTCATTAATTCATACATATGTTTATCGATCTTATTAATTGTTTAAAAATATATTAAACACTGATTAAAAAAAAGTCTAAATTAAAAGAGTTAGTATCATTACAAATTGTAAATATAAATAGTAGTACAACAGCAGTAGATCATGAACCAGAAATAACAGCTAGCTGATGCTAGATATCACATACATAGCAGCCATAAAAGAATTAAACAAGTATCTCCCAACAACAGTATATATTTACAACTTTATCAATAGTTAGCTGAAACAACAATAAATTATAGCAGAAATGGCTACAACAAAGTAATATTAGGAGAAGAAAATAGCAGAAAAATAAAAAACGCACAGCTAATAATATGAAGCAGAACCGACAACAAGCAGTCAAGCAGTAGGGAGCTTGGTAATTAACAAGTAGCAACCTTGTCTTTCGTAGTCTTTGCCATAATTTTAAGTCAATGCACTTATCAATTAAATTGAATAAAAAGTAGATCAATAGACTTATAACCAAATATATCCATTGAAATTCGTTGGGTAAAACTGAAAAATATAACTAAAACAAAAGAGTAAAAAGATACAATTATTTCAATTACAAAATTGACAGAACAAATTTAGCCCAATCTTTTCTCATCTCATCTATCTCTTCTTATTTGTATAAGTATTTTTTTTCAAACTGCATAAGATATTACACATAATGAAATTAAATAAAATAACATTAGAAGTCATGCATATTATAAAAATTTAATAAAATAAGTGAAATAATTGCAAAGTTATAATTCTAACCTTTTGTTGGATGGAAATATTTGGATCTTCAATAATATCTTTCATATATTTCATTACATAATACCCACACTCTAAATTTGTGGGTTGTTTAAGACACTACCAAAAATTAAAAAAAATAATAATAAAATTGAGTATATTTTAATTAACATAAAACAACAAAAAAAATTATTCAAATAATAAAAATCTAAATTATTTTCTTTCGGAAAGTCATATAAAGATGGTGTGTATATATATATATAGCATATTAGCATATTAGTTAGTAAAAGTTATATTAGCAGATCAATAACCAAATAAATATACATATATTGTGACAGTATATATGTATCACATATTATTTTTTTCTTTTTAATGTGTAAGTACTAATTTGACTGATACATGAAACGAAAAGATTCAAAGTATGTACCAATTATAATTTTATCATTCATTGGATTATTCTTAAAGATGATTTGAATGATTGATGGGTTACTTCAATTTTGGACCTAACTCTAGTTTTAAAGAATTCTTAGTTTTCAATTCCATTCATTTAATATTTCATGTTAATTTAAATTAATCAATAATCAATAATATTTTTTTTGAGACATTTGCAATAACCAATGATAGACCATTGTTTACCAACTGATATTTATGTTATTAATGTATATTTCCAATGTTATCAAACATGTATGCCCTAAGAAAGTAAATAAAATATTAGAGAAAATCAAAGGAATGATGGTATTTATGTAAATAAAGAAAAAGGATTGAAAATAGTTGATGGTTAATTTTTTATATCCTACTTTACTCATACAGACATTAGAAAATGTTGGTACGTATAGTAGTAGGTTATTGGCCCATAAAAAATATCCTACCCCAACCCCTCCCCCTCCCCCTCCCCTAAAAAAAAAAAAAGAAGCTAAATCATTATTAGGCTTTTCTTAAAAATATTTATTAGATTAAGTTTTGATATATTGACAAATTATTTGTTCTATTATTAGAATTGGTTACCATAATTTAAAGATTGGTTATCTCTGTCACTTATGAATCAAAGAAAAAAATTTCAAAAAAATAGTCGATAATATAATTTTTATGTACTTACATTGATTTTCTTCCAAATCGGTGTCTTTCTTCCAATTTTTTGTGATCGAACATTGAATATCTTCATGACTCTTTTTTTCAAAAGGAAAAAACAAAGAAATGATAGGAAAAGGAAAACGAATATCATAAATTATTTCAAATGAACAGAAAAAAATTATATTTTAATGCAAATAAATGTATTACAAATTATACTTACTTATTAACAACTTGCTTGATGTCAGAGACAATTTCATTTTGAAGTGAGTCCAAAAAATATGTGATGTCATTATATGGATCAATAATGACCAACATCCAGTGAAATCTATATTGATGGTAAAATATATATATATAATAAATGCATTAGTTGAAATAAATTATACTCAACAATTAATAATTAAATATATAATCATATAACATAATGAAAATACATACTCATGATAATATGGAGCAAAAAATATCTTATTCATCTTTGCATGTGTTATCCTTTCTGCGATTGAACGTACTCTGATGAATGTTTAAAAGTGTAGGTTTATCAAAAAAAATATTATGATTTATACTTAATAATATCTTTCTATTCCCCAATAATGAAGCATATTCCTTTATATTGAATTGTAAAATATGAATTGGATTAAATAGTTGGTTTTGCGCAGGTTTCGTATAATGAGCGTATTTTTCAATCCAAATTATCAATTGATACGATTCTTGGGCTAGACAAACATAAACTCATCATTTCACAACTTTGTAAGCCAAAGGTTGGACCAGTTCGAGCAATTAATGGGACGAAATTGGGCTTCAACAAAACTCAAGCGCATCTTTGAACCAGCCCAACATGGTTCTGTATTTGGGCCGTATCTCCCTAAATATGTAACGAAAAATTACATGATTGGTGATCTAGAAAGCTGAGAAAAGGATCTAAATTGTTTATGTTTTGTACTTTCTCAAATTTCAACTGGTCGGTTACCAAAAAGAGCTATTATTCTAGAAGGGCGGTGGAGAATTGCGACTTGAACATCTCTGCCTATTTTCAACACAACTCATGGTCTAAAATAGAAATAAGAGCGAGATATGGACCATTAGAAAGAGGAGTCATCCACCTACAACTTTGAAGAAGGATGCTTTACAAAATTCTGTGGTTTTCATGGTCAAAGATATGTTAATAGTTGGTAAAGCGTGATTAATTAAAAATTGACCAAATTATGTTAACACATGTGAAATGTCTTTTGTTTTACCTATATAAAGGAAGACGTGGAAGTGAGGAGGGAGATCAGTTTTTGTTTTTCCATTTCTATTTTATTGTTGTAATTTGAACTTCAATCAAATGATGTATTTCTAATTTCGTAATTAGGGCTAAGGGTGAACTTTTGATGATTTTATAGTTTTGTTCTTTGATCTTTTGTTTTGTTCTTCATTGTTAATCTTTTTATTGATTGAGTACTATATTTTGCAAGTGATTTTGAATTGTTAGAAACCTTGATTCATTGTTAACAAATGGTACATTGAATGCTTGGATATTTTCTACATATCAAGAGTAAGGCAACTTATAGTTTTTCACCATCAACTAAAAGGTAAGTCTTTTGATTTCTTTGTGCTTAAATGTTTTGTTTTCATCATCCAATTAAGATCACTTCTTTTGATTCTTAATTGTATTTTTCTTTAAAAAGAAAAGGATCAAGAATAAGTTCTATACAAATCATTAAAATGGATCCCTAATGCCCTAATATATAATAATATAGAATTTAAATTTGACAATAAGCAAATTCACTCCAATGGAATATTCGGATTTGTAATATTTAGACCTTTGGACTTGTAGACTTAATATAACATATTTCCTGTGGACCGACACTCGGACTTCCGAACTTTATTACTTGAGACAACCTATACTTGGGAGTTACAACATTTAAGTTGAAGCATACTCTATCAACTTCTATTTTTCTACCGATTGAAGCAATATCATGTGGATTCACAAATCCAATCATATCAACCAAATTTCTCTCTTTGATATAATTGTATAAGTGCCTAATAATAAAATAAAAGTTTTTGTTATTATAACAATAAATCTATACCTTTAATCCTCAATAAATAAGTTAAAATGATACATATTCATCAGGAAAATATTAAATTACCTTATATACACTACTATACAAGTGACTGATATGAGGTTCATGCTTAAAAACTCTTGGATTATACCTTGAGTAACATTCTCAACAAATTCTTGCCCAAAAATATTTTTTTTTATACTTACTTCAATGGTGTCACCTGGAAGCATAGCTTTATTGGCATATAAACCAATAGATTTCATAGAACAATATAACTGAGTTGAATATTGAACTTTGGAGTTTATAATTGGCTCCACTGATTTTGAGCTTAAATTATTGAGTTGTTTGCTTGGTTCCTAAGTTGATGAAGCAAAATATTAAGAAAAAAACTATTATAAATAACTAATTGAGAGAAAATTACAAATTAAAAAGTAAATTACCTTATTAGTCAATGGTATAATAAGATCTCTAGGCCATGCGACAAATGATCCAATAGCATCTTGTACGGTTTCAAATTCACCAAGAACAGGAACTGGTAAAGAGGCCGATGGAATTATTGCCATATGAATAGATACACATATATATTCATTTAATGGAATTCTGTGTATAGTGGCTTTTGGATCATTTGTTGGCATAATTGCACCATGAGCCACTATATTCTCTCTGTTACCAATAGCAAGCTTGCATAATTTTCCCTTTCAAATGTCACATTCATTTCATTAAAAAGATGTTATACAACAAGATACAAATATTATATATATATATATAGTGAATAAGTAAAAATTTATTACCTTTATAGTTATATCACCATTAGCTTGATATTGTACTTTCGTGTTTGTCTCATGACTAGTCACCTTAACGGTTGTATCACAATTGGCTTAATTAGAACTCGTGGCTTTTGGGTTACTTGTTTTTAATGCTTCTAATTCATTTTGTAATGACTTCAACTTTTCTTGCATTTGTTGATTTTCCTTCAACATCCTCTTATTTTGTTCAATCAACAAATGCTGTTGCTCTTGGATCATTTTTTGTTGCTTCTCAAAATAATGATTACGTTTAGGCATGTGAAAATAACTAGATGGAGTAATGGAATGACCTACTCCTCTAACACTTCCTGAATGCTGAGGAGTTTATAATGCTATTGTAAGAATATCATTGTTGCCATCAACGCAAATATTCCTCAATTTAACTTGTTCCATAATTTTTTCCTATCAAAAGTATAGACAAATAGTTTTTTTTTTTAAAAAGAATTAAGATGAAAGCCAATATAAATAAAAACTTTTAATAAAAATTAAATACTTTTTAGTTAATTATTAATATAAATTTTATATAAATAAGTGTAACATTAATAACAAACTGACAATTCTTTCTGCACATAATTTGACATTCTCATTATCATATTCTCCTTTCTTATTTTGATGACCAAGCATCCAAATAATGGAACGGTCAATTTGTTCATCTGTTCCAAGTTCACGTATCTGTAGACATTCAAATCCCAATTTGTAAAATACTTTACATTAAATAAATTGATCAATAATTTAAACACTAACCAATTCATCTTCCTTATTTGCATATTCAAGACGTGAAAGTCGATATCTATACTTGTTTTGTCTCTGCCTCTCTTGTTGAACTTTTCTATGGCTCTATATATATCATTACAACAATATAGTAAGAATTTTAAGTTAAAATTAAATTAAATTAAATATAAAAAATTTAAATTAGCTTACAAGAAAATTTTCTGCCAATCTACTCTTTGCAAATAATTGCCAATGTGATTGTTTAATAAATTTGTAGTATGTCGGTGGTCTTTTCAAACTAGCAGGGTTATTTCTGTGTGGCAATATATATTTCGATGTAAGACGATTTTTAAAAACTTTCCATCTTCCTGCTGCTCTAGATAAAGCCTTTTTCTTGTAAGCTTTATCAATATCAAACGCCATCTACAAACAATAGCATGAAATAAAAATTTAAAATAAATTAATTATTATAAAAAAATAATAACAAAAAAATGATAATTAAAAATTGACATATATCAAACCTCAATGCAACTCTATATATTTTCTTTAAGTTCTTTTGACACCCTGAACCACATGCAATATGTGATTGGAACTATTGTACGTGCCAATACACCAATTAAGCTTCCCAACTTTTTTGATGTTTTACTTATTGGTTGACCTTTCTTATTAAATACAATAAGTAACCTATAGCCATCACTTTTTTCTTTTGTAAGCTCTTGCAAAGTCGTTTGACTTGTGCCATTTCTTTTCCTCAAAGAATTTTCTGGAACAGTTCCTACATCATCATGGTTGTCTTCTTGGAAAAAGGTCATGATTCTGAAAAAAAAAAAAACATGTGAGTGATACTAGTAAAAATATAATTAATTCAGCACTTTAATAAATGTTACGTACTAAATAAAATTTAGGTTATGTTAATTACTAATGAATAAAATTTAGAATATCTTAATTACTAAGGTAATGTCTAAAAAACTTAAAAAATAATTTATATAAATATATTCAAGTTATAACCAACAGATTTATATTATATTACTAACAATTATTTTAATAATCACGATATAATTATATCATTAATTGTATTAATAGAGTAATCTCAATTACTGTTAACCTACCAATAAATGACTTCAAAAAATAAGAAAATTAACTAAATTAAACTAAATTAGTGCTCTCACCACTGCATTATGAGTTTTTAAGAATGTAAAAAATAAAGCAAGACGTTTGCTTTATAATTTACGAATAAAAATAAAGCAAATTGTTGTTTTCTTCATTCATAGCCAGCAAGAAACTTAGCAGTAAGGTTGCAAAAGTAATTACAAACAACGTTAAATTTAAAAAATAATAGCATCTAGAGCCGGTAACATACATAGAGGACCAAGTTGCTGCTGTAGTTCTAAAGACTAGTGATGAGAAGCTTATGTGCTCTTTTCCACCTTCTGCGTAATTCTTGATGAAATCCAATGTTCTCAATATTCTGGATTATGAGTTTTCTAAGAATCTAAATCCTCTAACTGGTGAAGCTGAAGGCAGAAAAAATAAAATTAAAACAAGAAAAGGATTAAGTAGCAAGCAGTAAGCTGTATAGTAGTACTTTCTGCTGGTGAGCACAATTGTAAGCATCAAAAAGAGTAGTAAAAGCATAGAAGCAAAGTAGCAGCATAGAAAGAAGCTGAAAAATCTGCAAAAATATATATTTTTTTAAAAAAAATCAAAATAATATATTATTAAATAATAAGGAAGCCTAGAAAAGACACAAAGAAGCCTAGAAGAAGTTATAAAACAATTGTAGGAGCAGTATTGAAAGATGCAACAGCCACAAATTAAAAGAAAAAAAAATGCAGAAACCACTAGCAACAGCATCAGTATCAGCAACCAGCAGGAGAAGGGAAGAATAAAATGCCAGTATTAGCAGCAGGAACGGCACTTGAGATTGAATTCATTAGCAGGAAACCAAAAGCGGAAAGTAGTGGTGCAGCATATCAATAACAGGGCAAAAACAACAAGCAACAGAGGAGAAAGATTGATTCCAGCAACAGTAAAAAACTTTATTTATATTAATCTTATAAACTTTTATTTATATTAACTACCTTTAATAATTTTGTTTCTAACTTTTTATTATCTTTCAATAATTTATAATAATTATATTTCTAACTTTTTTTATTTAATTATTATTTATATTCAAATTTAGATCTTGGTTTTCAATGTGTAATTTAGATTTTTTTTTTATTTTCATGATCAATTTAATTGTTATGATTATCTTTTCAATTTTTTTTTTTATTTTGGTGTTTCTACCTTATGAGCTTGTATTTAACATCAAGGCTTTTTAACTTCTTACTCATTGTTTTATTTTATCACTTTAATCTGTTGCTTAGAGATTTATTTAAAAAAAATGTATTAACTAATAATTTTAGTCAAAACAAAGAAGCACCAAAATAACACCAAAACAGCATGAAGCTAACAAATATATAGTAAATAACCGCTCCAACAAGATTCAAGCTCTATCAGAAGATCAATATAGGACTATAGCACAGCCCAACAACAGTGAAGTGTATCCATAATAATCTAAAACTAATTCCTCTTTTGATGGAAAAAAGCCATGATACTGCAAATAATTTTTTTAAAAAAAAAGTCAGCCATGCTATTTAAAATATATAATTTACTTCAAAGTAAAATGAATATAAATGAATAAAATTTATGATATCTTAATAAAAAAATGCTTAAAAACAAAATGAATAAAAAAAATATAAGAACATGCCTATTTGCTCATAATATTTTCAATCCAAGTACCCTCACAATCTGCATGAATATAGGTTGCATCATTCTCACTGAATGAATCAATTAATTCTAAATCTGGTAATGAAGGAGTTAAACATTAATGCTCTATGATAGTGTCAGCTAACTCATCATTGTCATAGTCATAATCCTTCTAAGGGGGTACTTGTACAATTGACCATCTCGCATCAATTGGATCTTGTATATAAAATATTTGCATGGTATTCGCAATTATGCTTACTCCACTGTTTTGATGTACACGCTGAGCATCTCTTCCTTTTACATGGTAATGACATTTATTGACATCATAACCTTGATATTTTATAATTTCAAATTGTGGTCCATGTGCTATCCACCGTAAGTTCTCCGATATATTATTATTTGGATGACTTAACTCATGAGCTATCTGCACACATATAAGCATCATAAAAAATGGCTAATTTTGTGTAGATGATTTATTTCGGTGCCTTAATATTAATACTAAATGTTAGCTAGCACTTACTTTGTCACGCAACCAATAAATAAACGTGCGGTTGTGCTCATCTTGTAACCACTTCTTTCCTTTAGATTTTTTGCGATGCTCTAGCCTTAATAGCTCCATGTGTTCCCTAACATATAAAATAAAAAGTAATGTTATATATATGGCTTTAGACCTAGAAATTAATTTTCAAATACAAATGAATGAAATTTTACAACTTACTCAATATACAGTTGAACTTCATTTGTGTTTTCTAATACATATCGATGAGCTTGCTCCCATTGAATACGATCAATAGTTTCTACCTTACCTCCTGATAGTGACCTACCAACAGAATCACTTTCATAAGCTTGACCAGATAGGATTCCAATTGTATCCACATTAGATAAGTATTCTGTGCAAAACTCAATAGCTTCTTTTGCAATGTAACATTCTGCAATACATCCTTCTGGACGATTACGATTCCTCACATAACCTTTCAAAACTTTCATGAACTGTTCAAATGGGTACATCCATTGCAGATAAACTAGTCTACATAGTTTAACTTCTGTAATAAGATGCACTGTTAAATGAACCATTATATCGAAAAATGACAGAGGAAAATATTTTTCAAGTATACATAAGATCAACACAATACTAGTTTGCATCTCATTAACTTTTTCCACATCCACTGCTTTTTCGCATAATATATTAAAAAAGAAGCAAAATCTAGTAATTGCAAACCTGACATGCTTAGGTAACACAGAGCGGATTGCCACAGACAATAATTGTTGCATCAATGTATGACAGTCGTGAGACTTTAGACCATGGAGCTTACAATCATTGAAACAACATTTCTAAAATTTGATGAGTATCCTTCTGGAACTTTTACATTAAATAACGTCTTACAAAATCTTCTTTTTTTATTTGTAGACATTGTGTAACATGCTGGAGGTAAAAGTATCCCTTTTACTGTCTCTGTAGGTGCCAACTCATTCCTTAACCCCATCTCTTTAAGATCTAATCGAGATGCAAGTCCATCTTTGGTTTTACCTGAAATGTTCAATAATGTACCAATTATGTTATCGCACACATTTTTCTTAATGTGCATAACATCTAAAATATGTTGAATATGAAAAGATTTCTAATATTCTAACTGAAAAAAGATTGACTTTTTCTTCCAACAACTTTCAATACTACCATTAGAACTTGTAACATGACGCTTGCGTTTTCCTTGGGAAAAATGTACCCCTGCAATTTTTTTTAATATTTCTTCACCTGTTAATGGTTTTGGAGCTTTTCTCAATTCCTGTTCACTATTAAAAGCCTTCTTTTGTTTCCTATACGAATGATATGGAGGCAAAAATCTTCTATGACCCATATAAGATATCTTTTTACCGTGTTTTAACCTGCAACAATCGGTTTCTTCACTACACACCGGACATGCATAATATCCTTTCACTGTATGCTCGGATAAATTGCCATACGCTGAAAAATCATTTATTGTCCATGGTAATATTGCTCTTAACTTGAAGTGCTCTTTACGATATGCATCATATGCCGAAATACCTTCCTCCCACAGTTGTTTTAGATCATCAATCAATGGCTGCAAATAAACATCAATGTTGTTTCTAGGTTGTTTGGGCCCAGATATCAATAAAGTTAGCATCATAAATTTTCTTTTCATACATAATCATGGAGGAACATTATAAGTTATCATCACAATAGGCCAACAACTATACCTACTACTAAGAGAACTATGTGGGTTAATTCCATCAGCTATAAGTGCAAGTCGAAAGTTTCTTGGATCAATAGCAAAATCTGGCCAAGAGTCATCAACTAGCCTCCATGTTGGGGAATCAGAAGGATGTCGTAGTATACCATCAATTTCCCTCACATTAGCATGCCATGTCAAATTCTTTACTGTTTATGCACTTTGAAACATTCTTCTAAATCGAGGGATCGGTGGAAAATACCATAAAACCTTGGCGGGCACACCGTTCTTTGGCTCGGTTGAATTCTTGTTAATATATGTTTATATTAGAGATGATATTAGAGACTTACAGAGAGGACCAAATTGCTGCCGTAGTGCTAGAGACCAGTGGTGAGAAGCTGAAGTGCTAGAGACCACCAAAGGAGAAAGATTAATTCCAGCAACAGTAAATAAATGCAGCACAACTAGCCTACAATAGTTCCTAGCAACAGCAAAACTAAAAACCAAAACACAGCAGCAGCCACAAACAGCAGAAGCAATAGCAGCCAAATACATAGCAGCTACTAAAAAAAATTGTGAGTCAGAAAATCAATTGCATCCTTAGAGAACTGGCTAAAGATATCCAAGAGCAGTAACTTGAGAGAGCAACCAACAAAACATCAGCAGAGGAGAAGCAGAACAGAAAACCAATTACAATAGCAGAAAACGTATCTCAGCAACCAAAAAAACTAACAACATACAATAGCAAGCAGCACTTAGAATTGGCAAAACTATTGCAATGATGACATAGTAAAATCTAACAAAACACAATAATTTTAGTTTTAATTTTATATTATATTATTAATATTATAATAATTTTATTTATATTTATTACCTTTAATAATGTTGTTTTAACTTTTTGTTATCTTTTAATAATTATGTTGGTAACTTTTTTTATTTAATTACTATTTAATATTCAACTTTGCCTACTGGATTTTTAATGTCTTAACAAGAATATTCAATCAAAAGGCAGAAAGAGAGGATAGTTTAGTTTTCATTGAATTCCAATATATAAACAACAAATGTAACCAGAACAAAAAAGAAACAAATAATGTCCTACTACTCATTGGCTATAATCATTAAATTACATAAGAATAAAATAGTAACAACTAATATTTAATGTCTTTTACATGGTTATATTTTTTTGCAGATAACGAGAGAATTGGCCATTCAAAGCGAATTTAAGTAAAAAAAACTGAACTCGGCTTAAAAATGAATATGTTCGGGAACAAAAACGTAAGAGAAGTACGGACCAAAATGCCAGTCACTAGGCTACCTAAGTGCAAAGTTGAGTGAACCTATTTGCAAGGTTTTCAAACCTTGCAGGTCAGCTTCGCATGGCGAGGTTGCGCCATGTATCAGCGTAGCCGCGCCATGCATTCTGCCACAAGTTTGCACAAGAGCAGGTGGCATGGCGCGGTCACGCCCCTACGTAGCGCGGCGGCGCCGCGCATTCTGCCAACATGTAGAATACATGGCGCCGCCGCGCCACCTAGCGGCGTGACCCCACCATTCCACCTGCTCTTGTGCAGCATGCAAGGTAGAGGGCGTGGCGCGGCTGCGCCACTAACAGCGCAGTCGCGCAACCTCTTCAATTGTACTGTACTCACTCCCTCACGCTGTTTTCGGCGCCCTAGCATCCAGTGCAATCAATTAAAAAATGAAAGTTTAATTTATTTTGATAAGTGTATCAAAACAAACTTATCATTCACTCTTTAATTTGCTTTGTTTGTTTAATCCTCTGCCAACATCAATATTTAATATTTTTTTGTTGCAATTTTTCAGATCACGAGAGAATTATCCATTCATAAAAAATTTGACTCGAAAACATTGATTTTTGACTAAAAAAGGAAGACTTTCGAGGACGAAACCGTAAGGGAAATACAGACCCAAACACAAGTCACCTGCGGACTAAAGTGCAAAGTTGAAGGGACCTATTTGCAGAATTTTTAAACCTTTCAGCTCAGCTTTTCAATGATTGTCATTTTTTTTTTTTTTTTTTTTTGGTGTAAGTTGAAAATTTTTGCAAGTTGAAATCCAAACTAAGGGAGTTGGGGAAAAAATGCAGAGAGAAATAAAAAAGAAGAAAAAAGAAAAGAAAACAAAAAAATTGAAAAAAAATGTAAAAACCAAAAAAAAAAAAAACAAACGGCCTTGCTTCTTAATTTTAATGTCTAAGTAGAGATATTCAATCAAAAGGTAGAAAGAGAGAATAGTTTATTTTGCATTGGATTCCAATATATATACAACAAACATAATCGAAACAAAAAAGAAGGAAACAATGTCCTACTAATTAGCTATAATCATTAATTTACATTAGAGTAAAATTTTGAGACATTCTCTTTGTCCGAGTCTTCTCTTTCTAAAACAAATTTACACAACTATATTAAAAATGTCTATGCCACGAGAAAGAGTAAGATAGCAGCTGCAGAGTTTGAAACTGCTACTATGACAGTTAACAATAAGAATGCTTGTAGATGAGCAGAGTTGGGTGGGTTTATGCTTTGGCAGATGAATAGGTATGTTGAACTTGTAGTTGGAGGTTTGGATTTGTGCTTTGGCGGATGAATCCAAATATGTGGTATGTTGAACTTGCAGTTGGAGGCGTGGATTTTTTCTTTGGCAGATGAATCCAGATATGTGGTATGTTGAATTTGCGGTTGGAGGTAATAAGGTTCATGCTTGCTATAATGGCAAGCTCGTTTGGGGGTATGTACCTTGGGTTAATGCCCACACTGTTAAAGGCTGATGAAACCCTTTCTTAGAGCACTTCAGGTAAAGTTCTGTGTGTTAATTTTAGAGCTCAAAATCAGCTAATTGATATTTTATGAGATATTTGCTTACTTTCAAATGCATGTGGTTGGTTGATCTATTTCCGGGTCTTGATCCAAGGAAAACAGCTAGTATGTTTGCTTATGCAAGGTGCATAAGAGAGAAATAGATTAATGGTGAGAATTGCTTCATCCCTAAGTTTTGTGCCGATCCTTCAAAGGCTATTAATAATAATAAGTTTTATTTTATAATACCTTAATAATTAAATATTTATTTACCTCTTATAAATAAAATATAATTTCTTTGTTTTACAATTTATTAATAATTCCATATTAATTAGATACCATAGAATAAATAAAATAAATCATAAATAAATATTAATTTATAAATAATATTGTACTACAATATTATAACAACTTAATATTTTTTTGTCTTACAAAATAAATAAAATAAACTACAAATAAATGTATTATTATATAAATAAAAGATATTTTAATTTAATACTATTTATAATTATTATATTTTATTTATAATGTATTTATAATATTTAATTATCTTGTCATTTTCTCTTAAGCAGGAATCATGTTTAAAAAAAATAATATATTTTTTTGATTAAAAGAGTAATTACGTATCTTATCTTAGTTTTATTAACTTTTATAGTAAAAAAAATAAAATAAAATCTAATGATTATAGATTTTCAATTTAAAATATAAATATATCTTTAACTTTTTGACTTTAATTAATCAAAATAAAATATTCCTAAAAAATTATTTTTATGCACGCGCCCCATTCTTTTTGACTTGTGCTATTCTGTTTTTTTTTCCTTATGCTGTCCTTTATTTTTCACTCCACTCATTTCTTTTTTCGTTAAATAAAAAACGACATTTTAGTCTCTGTCTTTCTTCCTTTCCCTCTTCCAATGCACAACAAATAATTAGATATATATTTAATAATATATCTATGTATATTATATATTTTGAATTTAATTGATGATAATTATATAAAAGTAAAAGCCATAACCCTAAACTCTCTCCCTCATATTTTCTTGTTCTCTCATCGCGGTCGCCCTTACAGCCTCTCTCCCCCACTCCGTTCTTGTTTTTCTCTCTACACTCACTTTACTACTACTACTTACAAGTGAAATTAACAGGTATCATATGTTTAACTACATAAATTTGATATTATTTATTTAATTATGTAATTATTTATTATTATTTCTATTTATTTATTATTCTAGATATCATATCTATGTATTTTGTTAGTGATTTTTAATAGATAGATAATAGGACATTTTGATTGGTTTAATTTTTTATATTCGTAATATTTCATATCATTTGAGTTTATTAAATTTGTATTTTGAATTTTTCAGTGTCTTCTTAGGAAAGGTGCATTTGATCCAGATATTATTTAAGAACAAATATGCTGCCTGAGTTTGAGTTTGTTTTGCTAATTTACTGTTTTTTATTCTTTATATGTCAGTTAATTATTGTGATCACGATGCATTATTCAAGAGGTAAGATCAATTTACATATTATATGTTACTTTGATTATTTTTAAATTTTATTTATTTTTTTTATTATCACTAAAGTTCATTTCGTATTTCTTAACATATTTTATAGTTTGCGAAAAAAATGCCCACTTGAGAAGGAACTAATGAGTTGTTCGTGTTTAGCTATTTTTTGACTTCTTCATTTTATAAGTTAGTGCAAGTATGTTCTTACTTTTATAACTTCTATCTTTTTTAAATTATGTTTTTGCAATGATTAAAATTATGCTTTTATTTATAAAAAGTAAACAAATAATTGTTATTTTAAGTTAAAGGGTAATAACTTTTAAACATTTTCTTTATGTTATGTATATTTTAATTATTTTGTAATGTCAATCTTTTTCCGTCAATTGTAAGGAAAAGAAGAAATCAGAAACATAAAATGAACAATAGTGGTGTCGTTACAGTTCAAAGAGTTGTAAGGATTTCAACCACTGATCACGATGCGACGGACTCCTCCAGTAACGAAGATGGAGAGTTCTCCCACCGCCAGAATCCATGGCACCGCTTTGTGAATAAAACATACATCGAACTCACTCCCAGTAAGAATAGTAACACTGCTGTCCTCGCCAATAACAAGAAGAGAATCTCAACAAATGCTTCAGTATGTCTACGACCAATTAAAAAGTTTTGTGGCATACGGTAGCAGCCTTGGGGTAGATGGGCTGCTGAGATTAAACATGGAGGGGTACGACTAAGGCTCGGAACTTATGATACAGCTGAAGAAGCCGCGAGAGTTTATGACAATGCAGCTATTAAGCTTAGGGGTCCTAAAACTTTAACAAACTGCTCGACACCGCCCCTTCAGCGAAAAAGAGCAAGACCAAAGAATCCAGATAAATCAATAGTACAGGGTGATGAGTCTAACAATTTTTCAACTTCAACTTCTATTCTCAATTTTCAGACTCATTCCAGTAAAGAAACGGAAAAAGAAAAAACATTAATGAAACCTGCTGATAAACCAACAACAATAGTTCAAGAGTTTCAAGGAGAGACAACAAATTATCATTCGATGTTTTGAAAGATTGTTTGTCTCAGGATATTTCATTTCTCGAAGAGTATTTCAACAACATTCCAACTCCAGACCTGTCATTTTTGGATGACAACATCAATTTTTTAAAATAATATTTAGTGGAGTACGGATAGTTGTTAACTAATAATACTATCATAGTTATATTTGATATAGAAATTTGGTTTATTTGTAATTCATTCTCCATGTCATGAACTATTAGATTATGCTTTGCTGCATTTTGTACTCCTCTAGTTTTTGAACTTGGTCCAAGATAATTTTTCACAAATTCAGTTTATTATTTACATTCATGTTAATGAAATTTTATCGTAATAATGCTAGTTCAAAAGCTGTAATTAGTTTTATGCCAGCTCCAAATTTGCAGCTTATGTCAAGAGTAAAGATTTGGATAAACTGTTGCTTGATCAAAGAGAATTTCAATCATTAGGGAATTCTACAAATAAATTTTAAATTTTAAACATTAATTAAAATATAAATATTAACTGAATGATTGTTTTTATTTGTAATATTTCAATATACATGTAGGAATTAGTAATTTGACATTATATTATAGTTATATAAATTTTAGATATAAATCTAATATATATGCATTCACTATTCAAAATCTACCATTATAGCATTGGACAAATTAGCAACAGATTAAAAATAAAAAATCACTGTTTAAAGACTGATCCAACACTATGAACAATATTCTTATTAACTTTAATGTCTAAGCAAGAATATTCAATCAAAAGGCAGAAAGAGAGAATAATTTATTTTTCATTGAATTCCAATATATAAACAATAAACATAATCAGAACAAAAAAAAATAAATAAAGTCCTACTACTCATTGGCTATAATCATTAAATTACATAAGAATAAAATAGTGACAATTAATATTTAATATCTTTTACATGGTTATATTTTTTTGCAGATGACAAGAAAATTGGCCATTGAAAGCGAATTAAACTCAAAAAGACTGAATTCAGTTCAAAAAGGAAGACATTCGGGAACCAAGACGCAAGTCACTAGAGGACCTAAGTGCAAAACTGAGTGGACCTATTTGAAAGATTTTTAAACCTTGCAGGTCAGATTTGCATGGCGCGGCCGCACCACTTAGTGGCGCTCCAGCGCCATGCATGCTACCAAAGAGGAGGTGGCATGGCGCAGCGGCACCATACCACCTGCTCTTGTGCAGTATGCATGGCGCCGCCGCGCCTCCTAGTGGCACTACCGCGCTATGCCACCTGCTCTTGTGCAGCATGCATGGCACAGTCGCGTCATTAACAGTGCAGCCGTGGCACCTCTTCAATCATACTCACTCCCCCGCATGGTTTTGGTGCCCCAACACCCATTGCAATCAATTAAAAAATAAAAATTTAATTTATTTTGATAAGTATATAAAAAAAATTTATCATTTACTCTTTAAGTAATTTGATTTGTCTGTTTAATTCTCTACTTATATTAATATTTAATATTTTTTTATTGTATTTTTTGCATATCACGAGGGAATTAGTCATTTAAAATAAACTTGACCCGAAATTATTGAATTCGGTTAAAAAAGAAAGACGTTCGAGGATGAAAATGTAAGGGAAATACGGACCAAAACGTAAGTCATCAGGGTATCTAAGTGTAAAGTTAAGGGGACCTATTTGTAAATTTTTCAAACCTTTTAAGTCAGCTTTTCAATGATTGTGTGTTTTTTTTTTGGTCGGTGAGAAATTTTTGCAAGTTTAATTTCAAACTAAGGAAGTTAGGGAAAAAGATGAAGAGAGAAAAAAAAAAGAGAAGAAAAAAGAAAAGAAAAAAAATTGAAAAAATTAAAAAATTAAAAAATATATATATGCTTCTTGCGCGCGCGCCACAGATTGCGCGGTGCAGCCGTGCGCAAGCAATTGTGCGCCTGCACGCGCAAGACAGTAAGCGTGGCGCGGCCGCGCAATATTCTGCGCAGCCGCACCGAGCTTCGCACAAAAATTGCGCTCAAGGCAGTAAGCACGGTGCGGCCGCACAAACTACCGTCTTGCGCGCAAATGTCTGCGTGAGCATATTTATGCTGTGCCTCACCTCTTTTTGCCCCAATATAATCCCCTTTCTATTTGTTTCCAAATTTCCCTCTTCCTCCAACACAAACATCATCCCAAACACTCTCTCTTTTTCACTCTTTACCTAAATTCAATTACTACACATTCAATTACCATCCCAAATACCAAATTACACATATTTCCTTACCAAATTTAAACACTCAATTACCTATAATCTCCCAACATAACAAGAATTTGGAGAAGTGCAGTAAGAGTAAGGAATTCAATCCTAACATTGCATTTTCACTTCAATTTCAAGTAAGTTCTCACTAGTGTAAAATTTATTCTTCCAAATGTATATTTATGAAGAAATATTTAGGGTTGTAATGTTAATAGAAAATTGAAGTGTTTAGTTTTTGATTTTTCGTAGAATTTGTTGTGGGTGTTGTGGAGAAATTAATATTTTGGAAGTGTTTGCGTTTTACATTGTAATTTTGGCCTAAACTTGAAGGATTGGATTAGAAATTGAGTGGGTTAATAAAAGTATACGCCAGATATTCGACAAAATGTTTCAGTGAACTTTAGCCTAGTAATCTTAAGTTTGATAGTTGGAAAATATTTGCAGGGTGCTTTAGAAGTGAAAGGAAGGTTGATTAAGTGGATTGAAGTGCAAGATAGGAGGCAGCAAAAGTGTGCATTCCAAGTGTTCGGTAATTTACCTAAAAGAATACTTAGAGCAAAATGGCACCAAAAAAGGGGAGTTCTTCACAATTTTCATCAGTTTTTGACAAAAGGAAATTTGTTTCATATAAAGCCGAATAAAAGTTTATTAAATTTCAACAAGATGAAAAAGCATTAGTGAGGGAACGAGCATTAAAACTGGGTTCAGAAGATGGAATGATTTTGCAATTTATCCGGGATCGGAAATGGTAATCGTTTACTGACTATCCTACTCAAGCAATAGAGCCATTAGTTAGGGAATTCTATGCTAATGCTTCAGTGAGCAGAGAGAATGACAAAGTGTATATTACGAGCAAAAGGATTTCATTTAATTCTAAGGCCATTAACACCTTTTATGGCTTACCATCCATTGACGCAGATAAGGATTTGTATAATGCATTCAGGAGAGATGATGAAAACTACACTCAGATTATTGAAGAATTATGTGTTCGGATAAGAGGTCGTGGTAGATACAGTAAATCTCTCACTTTCTCGGAAAATACACTCAATAGATACGCCAAGACTTGGTATAAATTTATTTGCTCCAATCTCATACCTACATCACATCTCAATGAAATTACAGCAAAAAGAGCATCTCTGCTTTATTGTATTTGTGCTGAAATTACCGTTGATATAGGGAAGGTAATACGAGATAGCTTGATTGCATCTATTGAAGTGAAAACAACGGGGAGACACACACACCCCTGTCTTATTACTACTTTATGCTTAAAGGGAGGGGTAAGGGTAGAGGACACAGAGTACAAGGTGAATCCAGACTCTTCAATTGATGGGATGGTAATTTCCAAATTCAACTGCTAAGCAGTAGGTGCATCCATCCTATCAGCTTAGGATTTATTGTGGATGATGATAATCAAGTTCCACCACTACAAAAACCATTGCCTCGACTGAAAAAAGGCTCTCTTAATACAATTCCAGAGGCATACCGGTCAGCTAATGAAGAAAGATTGAGGCGTCAACAAAATTTTTATAAAAGTTTACCAAATCCCCCGTCTGTCCATCAAGATAATGAAGCCGGAGCTTCCTCCTCACATCACGAAGATCCCATGCAATCAAGGATTGCCGATATGCATCAAAAAATTATTCAATAAAGGCGTGAGATTTCTAACATCCGGCAAGAGCAATCAAGGATGCATCAGTATCAAGTGGACTGTTTCAACACTTTGGCTTCATATTTTCAGCAAATACATCCCGATGTTCAATTTCCACCACTTCCACAATTCCTGCCCACCCAAGCAGATGAAGATAACAATGCACAATGAGAGGCAAGATTCTTACATCTTACCTCTCAGGTAAGATCTTTCTAATTTTCTCCTTTATTTTTCCATCTTTCAACATCGAGGACAATATTTCCATTAAGTGTAGGGGATGAATGAAAAGTAATCATTTGTTGAACATAGTAAGTTACTACCAATCACACATATACATGAAAAAAAAAAATAACTATTTTGGTTCAAGTTTAATTTATCATGTTCTAGAAGTGTGTTTGTTTGAATTTTTTTTTTTTGGGTTGATATTATGTTTGCATGTTTTTAGTCTTTTCAAATAAGAAAAATGAAAATTTTAAAATAAAAGGTAAAAAGAAGAAAAATAAATTAAACTTTTATTTTGTTAATTGAAAATAAATTATTTTCATGTAATTAATTTATTTATATAAAAAATCAATTAAAAATTATTAAAAAAGAACATTTATGTCATTATATTAGTTAAATAAAAGTTAAAAGTATTTTTGTTATTAAAGTAATCAATATTGAGTCAGCAATTAATTTTAACAAAAAATTAACGAAAAGAATGTGTGTTTAATATATATATATATATATAATTTGGAGATTTTATGATTATAAAATAGATTTTAATTTTTTTAATGTAAAATTGAAATTCGATATATATATATATATTTGTGTGTGTGTGCATTTATTGTTCAAAGTCTACAATTATACTATGAGGTAAATTAGTACATTAAAAATAAAAATAAGGTCACTGTTTAAAGACCGGTCCAATATATAAACAGTATCCCTTAATTACTATTCATTAGATTTATGTAAATGTGTATATATATACTCTACCTATATTTTGTTTGATATTCTTAATTCAAATACCAACATCTTCAATTACATTTATTAAAATTAAATAAGTAATTTTTTTAATTTTTATATATTTACTAATCAAAAAGTTTTTGAGTAAATTAGTGTTAAAAAAAACCCAATCTCACGTGGTATAGTAAACGAAGACAAGATTAAAAATTATTCTCTAAAAGGAAGAATATTTAAAATAATTTTTTATTATTTAAATAAAAGTATATTTTATTATAAGTCTTCTAAATATGTATTTTAGAAAATGATTTGAAAATTATTTTTTATTTTAAAAATCAAGAATAATTTTACTAAAACTGTCATTTAAATATGTGAAAAAAGAAAACGATTTAAAAATTATTTTTATATTTTTTAAAATAAAAATAAGTTTATTAAAACTTCTCTAAACACATATTTTATAAGACGGTTTACAAAAATCGTTTTTATATTTTAGAATTAAAGTCAATTTTATTAAAACTGTTCTCTAAATATATATTTTAGAAGACGGTTTACAAAAACTGTTCTTATTTTTTAAATTTAAAGTCGATTTCATTAAAACAGTTCTTGAAACATATATTTTAGAAAACGGTTTACAAAAACCGTTATTATTTTTTAGAATTAAAGACAGTTTTTGAATAAACCGTCTTAAAAAATGAAAACCGTCTTCTATTTAGTGTGCTCTTTTAATTATTTTCTAGTAGTGTGCATATGATAAACACATAATTAAATTACTAAACCACAATAATTTAATCTTACAATTAAGGTGCCGCCGTAAGGTAAGTCACACTACTATAATTAAATTGAGACTATCTTAACTATTAAACGAAATTCAAAATATCTCATATTTTCATTCATTTATTAATTACTGTTATTTTTGGTCAAGATATAATTAACAATTTAATTTGTATCTTTATAAGTGTAATACATTATTTTAAATTCTAATAACTTAACTCAAAAATGCCGTCGTAAGGTAAGTCAAATTTGAAATACATTATTTGAATTCTATTGTTAGGAAGCCAACATTAATATTAATATAAATAGACACCTTTCATAGGGAGGAAGAAATCTAAGCATCATGAGGCGCTGATATTAATGAATCTTTATGAAATAAATGTCCATATGAGATCAAAAACTTTTTTTAAGCCCAATATTTAATTATAGTAAGGTAATCCAACTTTTGAACCTTTAATTTTTTTAAAAAGCCCAAAAAGTCAAAAATAATATATCTGAAAAAATATATATTTTTTTAGCAAGCCCAAAAACAAAATTTAATTAAAATTTAAATTTTGCTATGAGGGCCTCTATGACAATAGACCAAAAAGGACTTAATTGATAATTATCAAAAAAAATTCATGCCCTAATTTTGCCCAGGCAGAAGCATTCTTGCCAATTGTTGCTTCCACAGGGTGCTGACTTTTAGCCCCTGTTATTGCCTTACAATTTGCAGCAGTGGGTACTTTACCCACTATGACGCCCTCTTCTCTTCTACTTTATATCTTAACAAACTTTAAATGCAAGATTTGTCAAATAATTACAAAACAAAAATAAATTACATTAAACATATACCCTTTATGAGCTTATAAAATTTTTAATCTAATTAAAATAAAATATTAATTAAATTTAAATTTCAGGGAACCATACAATTAACGACCAAAGGATTCATATACAAAATTCATCATATGATAAAATATACCATTCATTAAAGTAAATAAATAAAAAAATGATGCAATATCCACTCATGCATACATCAAAATTAAAACCCTCTACTCATATAAACATGGCTCTAATACAAATTATTGGAAAATTTTATTGAATAAATAAGGGAAAATTAAGTCAGGAGAGTTATAAAATTTATATAAGTATATGATTTTAATAAAAATAAAAAAATGAATAGAAAGATACCTCTTAATGTTGTTAAAATATTTTTAATGTAAGTTTTCATTCACCAATGGTTTTCAAACCAATCCTCCAACAATTGCCGTAAAGAGAAGATTGGGTTTCCTTTTTAATATAATGGTAATTTTTAGAGAAAACTGATTTTTCTCTGTAATACACAATAAAAAAAGAAACTCCCTTTCTTTTTTATCGCTACGGGTTTCTATCCTTTTTTTCTTTTATATCGTTTCTATTTTAATTAAAACAATTTTAATTATAATAAAATTAAATTAATTTAATTAATTAATAACATTTATTAATTAATTAAATATGTAGGACAACTCCCAATAGAAGTAATATTTTAATTAAAACAATTTCAATTAAAATCAAATTAATTAATTAATAACATTTATTAATTAATTAAATTTTGTAAAACAACTTCTAGTAGAAGTGAAATTCTAATTAACTCAAAATTAATATTTAAAAGAAACGATAAAGAGAACAAATATTTCTATGAGAATTTATTCATTTAATTTCTCAAATTAAATTATTTAGATATTAATACAAGATACTTATTTTAAATTATCTTACTAATTAGTTAATTAAATCCAAATTAAAACACAAAATTATTTTTTAGACATACAAAAATTTAGTATAATAATTTTGTTCATTGTATTATTTACTGCACTAATCTTAGAGGTGGCATTGGGGACCTATGGACCTACAATTTCAAACTCCAATAAATTTAAATAATTATTCAAACTCTTTAATTAATTAATCTAATTTATTAATTTCAGTATTATTCCACTAAAAATCTGAAATTGAACTCTTAAAATTATGATATAGTTTACTTAAAAAACTTTGAACAGTCCATTGATATAATCATTACATACAATTTAACCCTCCATAAATGATCCATGATTAGAGATAAATTAATTTATTGTTTTATCCCTTTAATTACATCTTTATTTTTAAGTTCTATTAATTCTCTATTGAACAGTTAATTTATAAACCAATTATAAATTTAACGCTCAAACTATGTTACATTAACACTTAAGGGAACCATCTTTCTAACTTGTAATAGAAAGGAACAGATTTCATATTTATATGTCACATTCTCAACTATTTATTTTATTAAATCTCTAAAATACAAGTTTAAGCTTGTGTTAGAACAAATCTTAACAAGTAACTCAAAAAATTCAATAACATAAACAAAAGTTTATGACTACTCTGCATTAAGATTGATCCTTATATGATCATCTATTAATATTATTTAAATTCTTAGTTAGTAATGGAATTTATATGAGAATTCAAACTGTGTTTAGTTTAATCCTATATAATCATATTATATAAAGTGTCTTCACCATAATGTCACTACATTGATAGTACAAATAAAACTATCATATTTGTAATGTTAGTTAATCGCACTAATAATATTTAATTGAAGAACCCAACTTTAATTAATTTATTATGGACTATTTCAGTTTACTATTCATAATCTTAATCCTCTTGTGTATATAATACTTATATATATTAAGATTATGGTTACATAAATAAATTAGGATTTTTCTGATATTAAATATAAACATAATTAAATATAAAAAAAATTAATTTTATTATTCCAAAAATGTAAAAATTACATACTTTTAGGGTACTATCCCTAACACTCTCGGACCACAATGTCCATAAATTATGATCTTCCAATATTAATGAACAAAATAGTCTCTCTGAAGCATTCATTCATTCATGATAATTCAACTAATTCATTTTCCAATAAATTAAAGGCTTTAATTACAATAAAATATAAATGAATGAAACATATTTAAATTAACAAAATTCGAATAAATCAAAATATAATCCTACTAGATTACATTAAGAACCCTAACTATAGCATTTAGGCTAACATATCCAAATCCAACATCAAAATCGACTTGAAATTCATCATTTTTAACATATAGGACAAACAGCAATAACAAATAAAATTCAAGAGAAATTAAGAGAATAAGAGATAAAACAAGGTTGATTGTTGCTTCCAATCCGCAATTCTTCAAGTAATCTTTTGATTTTCTCTGATTTGCTAGTTTTCTACATTTCTCTCACAAGAATACTCTTACTTTTCTCTTTTTCTTAATCTAAAAATCCCTTTTTAAAATTAGATTAATGGTGGCTAACTCCCAAAAAACATAAAACCTAGGAGAAGCTAAATCAAGCCATTGGTTGGTGATCCAAGGGTCAAAAATAGTACAAAATCGTCAAGTTTGAACTCAAAAGGCACGGAGGCATTGGGCTAGCAGACTTTATGGCCCAACCATGCACCTTGGTGGCACGGCTGCGCCACCTTTGTTGCCTCTTTGCTCTTATTCATATGGAGAAGCAAAGAGCATGCAGAGGCTGGTGTCTTGATAGTGCGGCTGCATGAGAGCTACTATTTATGACATATTAATTCAAAGCTCTAAATGTCTAATTTCAAATGCAATAAACAAAATGTGATTTTGAGTTATGTAGATGAAGTTATGATCGTTTTAATATTGCATACTTAGCACGTTCATTTTATCTGCTTTAACACTAGATCAATAAAGAGGCTTGTGGAGGCACGCTTGTGCTCTCTACTGTCATGTCTTTTGATTGAAACACCTCAATATCTATGAAGTAAAAATAAAAAATGCACGCTTAAAAAAACACTTGAAACGGACTAAACAATGCTAAGTGTTCTACTTAAAGATAGATAAATCAAGCATTATTATATAGTAAAATGAAAATATCACTTAGTCTTCAAAAAAGAGAAATTAGTTCATACTAAATATAATAAAACAATGAATATAGTCTTCAACATTAAAGAGAAAAGGAAAGAATGAACTAGTAATTGAGTTGATTCCAGCTTGAAATCTTCTTCTTCTCTGTACTTGTGCCTTCCCACCCCTAATTTAACCTTGATATCATCTATTTACACACTAGATTGAAAAAAGGGCAATTTGATAACTTTTGGGCTTTTAAAACCAGGAAAATCATGGACTGGCACTGTGGCCTTCATTTGCAGAGCCACAACCGTGAGCCTTGATTCAAAGCTGTGTTCGTAAATCCCAACCTTGCGGCCTTGACTTTCTGTCCCTTATGCCCACTTGCAACGTCACGGCCACAATTTCCATGCCTATAGACTTGAGTTTTTAAAATTTATAGAGTCATAGCCTCAACTTTAATAAGTACAGCATTGAGTCTCTAGAATTATCTTGCTGTTAAAGAGTACAAACATTATGGCCTTGACTTTCTGTGGTCGCGACCTTAAGCTATTGTTTCTTCATTGTGTAATATGCACCATTTTTCTTCATGATCTTCTAGATATCAACTTGAAAGCTCTGTCAATAATTTTTTTCTACCAAATGAATACAAAGTACAAATAAAAGCTAAACAGAATATTGTAAAACTAACAAAATATTGCACCAAAAGTTTCAGTTTACGAGTATAAAACTAGCTTATCATTTTAATTAGATTGTGTTGGCTTCTGTATCCCAAAGTCCAAATTTCAAAAATATTCAAGGTTAGATAGTAGACTCTTTAAGTTTGGAATTAGACAAAGAAAGTGAAGATGGAGGAGAAAGAGGATCATCTATGAGATTAAAAAAATGAGAATAAGATCCTCATAATCTTGGTTGACGTTTAGGCAAAACTTGATCTAACAAAAATAGGAATTCTCTTAAATTATTGTCTCATTAACTATAGAATTTAAAACTTGCGGATGTAGGTGATGTTGATCTGATATCTATGCTTATCTTGAATTTAGTTATGATTATTTGAAGGAAAAGGACAAAAAGTTGTGTTTCTTGTTGTGTTGTCTATTCCCTGAAGATTTTAAAATTCCTTCAAAGGATCGAATTGCTTATATATGGAACTAGGATAGGATTGTATAAAGATGCTTATTTAGTTGAAGAAGTAAGCATTCAGGTGTCCATAAATATCAAAAAACTCAAGGCTTTTAATTTATTATTAGATGCTAGCTGAGAAGAAGATGTGAAAGTGTATCACATGGTTCGAGATATTGCCTTATGGATAACATGTAAGCGGGAGAAGAAATTTATGAGTAAGGTTGGCATGGGATTGACGAAAAGGAGGAAGGTTTAAAATGTTAGACTACAATATTTATAGTGGATTTTTCAAATGCAAGTACATGTTAACGTTAAAAAGTAACATATGATAAGTAGAGTACCGCTTCACAAGGATTGATTGCTTACTAAATATCAAAATTGGTTTAACTCTATCTTTATTTGAACAACTAAAGAACATAGGGGTTATTACAAAAAAATATATTAATCTAATGCAAAACAAGATTAAACTAGAAGTGAAAGCAAATTAAAACGAAAAAGAATTCAAATAATTAAAGCTCTAGGACATTTGATTTCACTGTAACTAAGCGATATTGATTCCTTAATTCTTGTTAATGAATTAGGTTATTTTCTATGATTGATAGCAACAAATCCCTAACCTTTTCACTAACCTCTCCCAAAGTCTATTAAAAAGATAGCTAATTCACTATGTTCATATGAGTATTAAAATTACCAAAGTTCATTAAACTTTGTGAATCTTATTTAGTAACTACACAAACCATAAAAGTATATTTATATCTCTCATGCAATTTATTTCCATTCAATACAATAAACTTAACACATAAATCTGCTTGGGTTTCATTATAATTTTTAAATCAACTAAATAATGCTAATTATTTAGAAGCATTAAGAATAATGAAGATTACTCAATCATAAACGAAAATAAACCATTAATTAATGGTTAGTATTTAATGCAGTAACCATTAATTATATAACTTGCTTTTGAACAAGGGTAGCTCAATCTCTGGCTAGAAAATGACTCTCTTAATCATCCATCTCCTCAAGGATTCCCTGCATCTTGCTTGGGCTCTGGAAAATTGATATCTTAATTGTAGACTCTTGATTACAAAGAAGAATTTTCGATTCACTCATATATTTTGGGAAACAAACTCAGTGGTTGATGCTTTGGCAAACACGGTTCTGCCTTTTGATTTACCGCAGTGATGGTCTTCCTACCCTCCTCAATTGGTAGTCTTCTATCTCAAAATGTAGATGGTTTTTCTTGTTATCGTTTCTCATAAGATTTTCATTTTTCTTCAGCTTGTTCTATGATTTTATTAAAGGACAAGGCTCATTTTTATATACAAATTTTACATCATTTGTAGGTTATTAGCACATCTATCTATCTATGTAATTAATACATAATTAATGCATATATTAAATTCAATATTAACTATTAGATATGTCTAAATTCAAAAACTTACAAATGATATAAAAATTTGTATAAGAAAAAAGTGGGCTATTGATCATATCCCATATACACACACATAGATTTATGGGACATGATCAATTTATATATATATATGTATACATATATTTATAGGGTAAGATCAATGACCCTTATTTTAACACATATCTTTATATCAACCTTAACTCTTAGATTAAGTGTTTATAAAAAGTTAGCTTATATCTAATAAACATAAAAAAATTTTTGCAAACATATTTAATAGGATTTTTTTTTTATCTATTTTCTCTTTTCGCTTTCTTACCTCTATTTTATAAAACCTCTCTCCTACTTTATTAAATCTTTTAATTTTCATTTTCTCTCTCCTCAAACATTTTCTAATTTTAATTATCCTAAATTGAAAAATAAAAAATTTACTCTCATGTAAATGTATATTAAAAAGTTTGAAATTTAGATATTATCTTTTTTGTGAAAAGACATATATGTAGTAACAATAATATTATTAATATTAATATAAAAAGACACACACACATATATATATAGGTAGGATTAGTGGTCTTTTTTAACACATATTTTTATATTAATGATATGTGGAGAATGTAAATTAAATAAAATATAATATAATAAATATTTGGTATCTAGACTTCCACGTTTTTTATTATCAAACTCTTTAATTTTTTTATTAGATTATCAAGCAAGTTTTAGAAAAATTTCATAAAAGGTATAATTTCACATTTTTGTTCACTTGTTGTTCCTCTAGAGAATTTTTATTAATTACAACAAAGGGACAGGCCTTTGCTATTCATTCATGTTCAACCCCTTCCTGTAGCGATACTTTAGGTTTTCATTTAGTTTAAGCCTAAAAAAAAATTAATTTTACTTTTATGAAATTTAATCTATATTTTCCAAGGACACAGAGAATCTTTGTATTAGATTTTCTATGCAAAAAGAAAAAAAAAATCATATTCTACGAGGTAATGTTAACATTAATATCACATAATTATTTATTTTATCTTTCTTATATATACAATAGTTCAAATTGATACATTGAAAAAAAGATTTGCTTGAGAGATTAGGTTAATCCTATTAAAATTAAAGTTTAAATTTAAGTTGGTGATAATTTCTATTTATCATAACTAATTAACTTAATAATCTTTTTTAGTAACAATAAATAAGTAAAATTTACTTCCTTATGCCCTATATAAATAATCCTTCCATAGTAAAATATCGAAATTAATTATCTCAAGCTTTTCATCAGTTGGAAGAAAAGGTGAAGTTTTAGTTGATCAATCGTAGTAGAAATGAAGGGAACAAAATCAAAAGCAATTATTGTTGCTTTATTCATAATTGTTTGTTGTTTTTGTCAAGGCCTAGCTAATTATCCTTATGAAGGTGCATCAATGAAACAAGAATCTGGTCATGAACTTTCATGGTTCCGCCACCCATTGATTCCACATCTCCCATGGATTATTCCTCCTCATCATCATCTACCAATTGGTGGATGGCCTTGCCCGCCGTTGGCTCACCCACCGCTACCAACGGCTCATTCGTGGTCGTGGCCTTTTCTACCTCACAAATGGCCCTGGGTTCCACCGCCTAAACCCGCAGCACTGAAAGTGTAGACAACACTTCGTGTTTTGTTCATCTTGTTTAGATTTGTTTCGAATCAACTTCTTGTTGATCAAATTTAGATTTAGGCAGATGATCAATAAAAGGTGACATATAATATGTGATAATGAATCACTAAACAATTAGTAATAAGATTTCTTTATTATATTTTAATTTATTTTTATTATTTTCTATTTTCTATTTTCATTCCTGATATCATCATTTATTCATATTGATACGTTGAATACTCTGAAAAATCAGTAAAGAAATCACTGCTGTAATTAATGCAGGAACAAGCTTTTTATAAGGGCGTTAAGAAAATTAAAAAAAATCACTTAGTTAAAAATATATGGAATTAATTTAATTACTCTATTATGAGTTTGTTTTCTTTTTTACATCCATACGTCTCCCTCTAAAATCCATCTGCTATATTTAGAAACGGTTATTGTTCTAAATTTTTATCTAACTAAAAAAATTGGGTTATTTTGACAGATGAATAGGCATACTTAATTTTTATGTAAAATTTACTATTTATGTGACATTTTGCTACTGTTACACATAAGAAAATGTATCATTCATTTCTGATATATATTTGTTAATCATATTATCTTATTAATTAAAATAATTATAATTCTACAAACAATATTATATTTTATTAAATTACTCTAATTGATCAAGTATTAATTATGAGCTTAAATATCTTTTTTTTCAAAATAAAAAAAATATTTGTTGGCAACTAAATCTCAAACTAAAAAATTTATTATAGAGATGGCAAATGAGTTATGTCGCCATGAAAATTAAACCCATGTGGGCTTTCTCGTTGACCCAATAAGATTCGTATAGTAAAATAGATAAAATCAGTCCATTTGTTATTTGTAGATGTTATTATTACTGTGTGTCAACTTAACCCATTAGAAAGCAGGCCAAATACGGCCCGTAAGTTTATATGAGCTGTGCAAGATCCGTAAACAGCTATAAACACTGTCGACCCAACATAATATAATTAAATTTCAAAGTCCAAAAGTCATGAAACAAATTCCATGTTTTTGGATTTAATGCAACCGAAAGATAAAATATTATCATGCATACACACAAATATATTAATAATGAACCTAGTCAGCGTTCTCTACCATTTAATTACAAAGAAATACCAAATACTCATATAAAAGTTTTCAAAATGAAGTTGAAGCTTGCAATGCATATTTTCGTCATCTTCCTATTCAATATGTAATAAGTACAAAATATGACCACATGTACTGTAAAAATTTACCTATATTTAGATGTCCAACGAGGACAATATTAATTATAATAAAATATGAACACATATTTACATATAAAAAATTAAAGTACATCAGATGTTTATTTCAAAATAAACTAAAACCAAAACAATCCCGTAAAAGTTAGAGAACACACACATATATATTTAAAGGTTAAATAGATAGTAGTATATAGAAACAATCTAAATTTGAAGGGTAGTAATGTATTTATCTTTACATATGACCATGAAATTCAGAGCATAATAATTCAACGCAATATAATTGTTTTTCTTAAGTGAATAAAATTCGTTACTCCCTCGTTCTGGTAAGTATATATGGTCGCCAAATATTTTTATAAAATATTTATCAAAAGTATTGTCAACATTAATTAAAGAAAGCTTTAACAGGTGAGAGAATAAACTAAAGACATAGGCAATAATTAGAATTGCTTTTGATTGGCAACTGGGTATTGCTTTTGGTTAATTTATATGTTGTCATCATAATTAAGTATCATATTATATATTTTAAAATTTGTTATTCTAACTTTTGAAATTTTCCTTTAATTTCTCAATTTTTATGGTGGAAGCAAAAGACAATGAGCTTAATCAATTGTGTTTGTAACTAGCATCTCTCAACTTGGAATAAAAATACCTTTATGTATATATGTCACTCACCTTGAAAATTGTCTTCTCTTATCTTTGTGTTTGTTGTTGACGAGAGACTTCCCTAATTTTCAAAAAATAAAAACTGAAGTCCGTATAAGGATAACATTATTGAATTTGGGTACGATTAATTATATATATGTTATGTTATTATTATATTTTAGATTTGTTTTTCTATATGTTCCCTTCATTATTTTTAAATTTTTTTCTACTATCCGACGTCCCTCTCATTTTTCATGTGCAGAACATCGCACTGTAAGTGATTTGTGGAGATATATCTACTCACAGATATCAAGGTATGTGAATATTTTCTGAAAACTTTTTTCAGTAGCCTTAATTCAGAAGTTTTTAATTTAGAAGCAATTAATTTTTATCAAAAAACGCCCACTCACACCGATATCTATTAATAGTTGTCTTATAAAATTCTCACTCTTTCTTATCATTATTTTTTTATAGGAACAATTTCTTACATTGGATTTGGTTAGACCATCTGGGTACGTAGCATATAGTTTTCTGATTATTCTGAATCAATCTTAATTTTGAATGAATTTTAATGTCTAAATCCGGATAATTTATTTGTTTTTTATTTAAATATAATATTTATAAAAGATATCCACTAAACTTGTGTAAATTTGTTAGATTCAGCTAAAAAAAAAAAAAAAATTGACTTCTTGCTTAATAGAAAATATATCTTCCAATTGTTATTAATTGAAAAAATATAATTATTTCAATAGATAAATTTATTCCATTAAGAGGTGAGTTAGAAAAAACAAATAAACCCTAGATAAAATTAGAACTTGACATTATTTTAATTTGAGCTTCAATCTAAATTTTTTTTTTAAATAAAATGGAGAGACATATATTTTTTAGTAAGGAAGAAGAACAAAAAGAGTTGGGATGATTTTTTTTAAAATTTAAATAGAAATTTAACAAGGAAAAGAGCAAAAGAGTTAAAAAATACAAAGAAGAGACGAAAATTATAAATTATAATATTTGCTAATTAGTGTTGTATATATGCATGCCAATGCTACCAAGTTGGTGTTGAATGTAAGGATAATTTATTGTTTTCTAACTTTATACTAAATTTTAGAATTTTAGCTCTTAATCTAAATTTTTTCAAGTAATATGATTTTAATTTATTAAACAGTGAAATAGAGTAATCATTTAGAATAATTAATTGGAATGTTAATATTCTAATTTTTATTTACTATAAATTTTTAAAAATAAAGCTGCAAACATGTTTTCTTTAATATTTTTGTATACTTTATTATATAAAATAAGAATTGAACATCAAACCGCCATGAATATATAATTTATAATATTTTCTTGATTATTACATGAAAGGTATGGTCAAGGAATATTATTAAACAAAGCATTAATTAGTGACAGCATCAACTAATGATGAAGGAAATAAGTGAATTGCTTTTGCTTAATTTATCATCACACCCACGCGTGCACATACCCACGCACGCACACACACATATTTGCATGTGTATATATAGAAAAATGACCAATAATCCTTTAAGATTTGGTCAAATAATCCAACTCTCTTTTATATATTGTTTCAAAAATATCTCGCAATATCCTACTAATATTTCACCTAACCTTAAATAATTGACTAATGGAATAAATGAGTTATATATTTGTTTTTTAGTGGGCCTTATACAATATTTATGTGTCCTACCAAATTTAATAAACTAAACGAAGAAAAAACGTATCATACAAACCTGTCTCCTCTCCCATTTCTTTTTAATTTTCTTCTCTTTATGTATCTCCTTCAATCTGTTTTCTTCTTTCATTTTTTTCCAAATTCCATAACCAAATCTCAAGAAATAGTTTACGTCTAAATTCCAACATTAGATGAAATAATGGTAGGAGGTAATGCAGTATTTTTAAAATAATAGGAGAAGTTGGGTTATTTTGCCAAACCTTAAGGGGATGTTAGTTATTTTCTCTTTATTGTTAAAACTTTTGGTATTTTCCTTTCGCTTCTCCATTCTCGTAGCGGAAGCAGCAGATAGAAAGAGCTTAATTAATTGACTTTCATCTTTCCCCTTTGTGAGCTTAATACCAAAAAATGCTTTTATTTTACTCCTCAAATTCTTTTCTCTCATCTTTGTGCCTGTTACTGATCAGGGACTTCGCAAAGTTTTTAAAAGTACGAGCTGAAGGCAATTTCAAGGATAGCATTATCTAATTTGTGTGTGATTAATTATGCTATTATTATCATTATTATCATCATCATTAGTTTTAGTATTATTATATTTGTGATTTGTTTTCTATATGTTCCCTTTATTTCTTCTTCTTTTTTTTTTTTAATGCTACACACTGCCTCTTTCATTTGCAGCATATCATTTTGTCTGAAACCTTGTTGTATTTGGTTTCCAATAATTCAATAGGCAAGTGAAGTTCTTAGCACCGATTGAGTATACATATCTACTTATAGATCAAGGCATGGGAAACTACTTTTATTTGTATAATTATCCTACCTTTTCATTTAGAACTTATCAATCTATAATCTCTATCTTTTTTAGTGTAATGCATAATTCCGATGAGAATTTGAAGTTTAATTAGAGCATAACAAGTGGTTCTTTAATAAAATATAAAAACACTTATGGTTCACATGCTATTTGTGAACATCATTTCGTTGCATATTTAGCAAAATTATTATTTATTAAAAGATAATCAAAGCCTATTGATCTTATAATGATTCAAAATTACAAAACTGGAATGTTCACTTTCTATAAATTATTTGGGCAACTATGATGGACGATTTTATTGTTAATTGATGTATTCTTATAAACCAATAAATAAATCTTGAGAAATTATCATATATTGAGTAAAAAATATTTATCATCTTTATTTGATTCGTATCAATCTCAAATCGGATTAAATGTTCTTTTAAAATATATCTCTTGAGATCTTAAAAGTTCTTTTTGGAGAAACAATTGATGTGTACATTTTAAGGAAGCTTTTAGGAAGTAGTCAGAACTAAAGCTACCAACAAATCTCTTGTAATTTTTATTAACGAATGTCTATACAAACCTAAAGCTACCAATAAATCCCCTGTAAGAATATCACTCTTTCATTTTCAATATTATTTATATATGGAAATAATTTCTTCGTTAGATTTGGTTAGACCATCCAAATAGAATTTGCAACTTGACATTACTTTAATTTGAGCTTCAATCTAATTGAATAATCTAATTAATTTTGTATAGAGGCAATTTTACCAATTCGGTATTGTATGTAATGATAATTTATTTTTTTCTAATTTTGTACTAAATTTTAGAATTTTACATCTTATTTTAACTTGCATCGAGTAACGTGACTTTAATTTATTGGATAGCAAGATAGAGTAATGATTACTTTGATGAACTTGGCATAATTACTTCAAATATTTTTAATATCAATTTTTAAAATTAAAGTTGTTGAATATTTTTTTCACACTTTTATATTCCTTATTTTATAAACCAAGATCCGTAAATCAACAATCATAAATATTTTATAATCTTTTCTGGAATACTAGTACATGCAAAAAGTATTCCACGAAATTTATTATCGTCATCATTATAGCATTTTCCTTAATTAGCTTCTCTGTTTTCATGGTGGAAGCAAAAGATACAAATTAAGAGCTTAATTAATTGTAACTTGCATCTCTCGTCTTTGAATAAAAATCCTTTTATTTTACTGATCACAGACTTTGCTAAGTTGATAAAAGTACAAGCTGAAGCCCATTTCAAGGGTAACATTCTCTAATTTGGGTATGATTAATTATGTTATATTATTATTTTTGTGATCTGTTTCGTATTTGTTCCCTTCATTTATTCTTATTTTTTTCTGCTATCTGGTGCTTCTTTCATTTGTAGGATATCATTGTATCTAAAACCCTGTAGTATTTGATTTCTAAGAATTCAATAGGCAAGTGAAGTTCTCAGCAATCACTGAGAATATATCTACTTACACAGAAGGTATTGGGACACTATTTTTATGCATAATTATTCTCATTTTTAATTTAAAGTTGATATCCATCAAAAACTTCTTTTAGTGCTATGCATAATTCTGACGAGGTTTTCCTTCTCTTTGTTTTTTTTAATTTTTCTTTAAAAGAAATAAAGAGAGAGTTTGAAATTTATTTTGACTCAGATATAATTAGTTCCTTGAATGTCGTTTGGATTGTTTAAGACACGACTAATATTTCAAGCCATCTGAATTCGAATAATAACTATTATAATTTTAAAAAATGTTGCTTTAAAATTAATTATAATTTTTTTCTTAATATAATTACTTTACTCTCAAGCTACCATGAGTTCTGTATTAAAAGATGGAATATTGTTTGATGCATTTTCAAAAATCATTTATTCTTTTTAAAAACTTAAAAAAGGGAAAACCTATTTGATTGCCTTTTTTTGTGAAATTCTTTCTTAGAAGCAAAAACTAATTTAAAGCAAAATCTTATGTTAAAGTGTCTGAATGCCCAAACTTGACATGTCTTTTTATAGTATCACTCGCTAGAAGTCTATCCAACTAAGAAACCTCAAAGTGAGTGATTGCATGATGATGAAACATATAGTCGAGGAAGAACAACAGTTTGTATTTGCCAGAGAAGCAAATAGTAATCATGAAGATGAAATTTTGCTTCCACAGCTAAGAGAATTAGATCTTGCTGGACATCAAAAAACATCATCAGTTTTAGTCCACAAATTTATAACTCACGGGGACCGAATTTACACTCTGTAAAAGTAAAAGGCTGGCCCAGTTTGAGTTCGTTGTTGATTAACACACTCAAGACATGGGTTTATTTATTTAATTTATCTATTTTTACAATTTTAGTTATCTCAAGTCATAAATGAAATTAATACAATTTAATTTTTATTCCCATAATTTACAGATTCTAGATGTGGTAAACTGTGGCCAGCTTTTAGATAAAATATTAAGCTATGACTTCAAAATTTAAAGATTTAGAAATTAGTTACAGTGGAGTAAAAGAGGTATTTAAGCTTGACGGTCGTGAACATCAATTATCATTCCCAAGTCTGAAAGACATTGAAGTTGGAATATTTTAAATAAACTAGAAGCTTTATATAAAGGTCCCGCACATATTTTAAGGCTGCAAAATCTTTCCACTCTAAGATTGTCTCACTTTCCTAGGTTGAGACATCTTTTCTCAAGCACTCTTGCTCAAAATTTGTTGCAATTGGATTATTTAGATATTTTCAATTGCGAACAATTAGAGCAAATGATTGTTGAAGATGGTGAATAGAATCAAATTTCCTCAAGGAAGGATTGTCATCTACAATTTGCATGCCTGGCAAATCTCTTGAAAATTGATGTCAGAAGCTGTGGCAAGTTAAAAGCTTTGATTCATGTCACCAAGCCTCGGAATTTGTTGCAACTGAAAGAAATCTTTGTTAATTGTTGCGGAGAATTGGAGCAAGTCATTTCTGGGGATGATGATGAAGAGGAAAAACAACCTGCTTTCCAAATCTCTCACGTGTTCATATCCAACAGTGTTGCAAATTAAGAAGTGTGTTTCCAGTCTCTGTAGCTCGAAACCTGTTTCATTTGGAACATTTACATATTTTTGATTGCCAAGAATTGGAGCAAATCTTTGTTGGAGATGTTATAGAGGATCAAGACTCGTTGAAAGATCGTCCCCAACTCACATGTTCAAATCTTTCAGCAATTTATGTTGGCCAGTGCTATAAATTGAAAAGTTTGTTTCATGTCACCCTAGCTCAAAATCTGACGAAATTGCAATATCTACGTGTTCATGGTTGCCTAAAACTGGAGCAAATCTTTGTTGGAGATGATAGTTGTAAAGAAATCCGGTTTCTTATTAATGTGACATTATCACTTCTCAATTTGCCAAGCCTCATTAACATCTGTCCCGTGGGTTATGACTTCGTGATTCCATCTTTATACTGTTGGATAGTGAGAAATTGTCTCAAGATAACTACAAGATTTTTCGTCGACCAAGATGGAACTGTGCGTTTGCATGCTGAAAAAGAGGTACTTCATCACACTTATGTAATTTCTTTAATTGGTTGGCTTGTGTTAAGAATTATTGTCGATAATTATATCATGAAAATTGTATATTGTTAACCATATTTTATGTTTCAATTATTGTGCAGGGATCGCAGGAAGATGTTGGACCACTGACCAGCACAGAGATCTATTGCAAGACAGAAAACGAAATTTAGAGAATGCTGCCACGGGGGGAGAATATTATGGATTTCTAGCCCGAGGTAGGCATGCTTCTTCCTAACGATCTCATGTTACAGATTAGTGTGTTAGTTTTCTTTTTTTTTTTTAATTTAAATTCGATTTTTTGTTGGTAAAATAAATTTATATGTTGCATGATTAAGTCAAAACGCCAAATATGCATTCGATTTGTATTTAATTTGTTAAATTATAGTTGCTAATTTGGTGATTTATCAGTTTATACGTCAATAATGTCAATGTTTAAGGCAATTCCTTTTTACTGTTAATTATGATTGTTTGTTGTGAAATATAGCTTTTCTTATCTAGACAGTAGATGTTCAAAGTGTCGTTGAGTAGAGAGAAAGAGAGATTTAAGCATGTTCATTTTAGTACATAATGAACTTGGTGCAATAGAATTTTACTTTGTTCAAATTTATAAGATTGTAAACAAGTTGTGAAGGAAGATGTGTAATTCGATTTTTATTTATTGCTGTGTTTGGTAGCATGTAATGAGAACATTGGAATTGGAACTGAATGGGGCTGTAAATGCTATAATATTTATTGTTGTGTTTAATTATGCTTGAGCTTTTCGTTGAATTTAGGCTTCTCCATCGGAAAAAGAGAAAAGACTTTATTTAATATTTATTTGTGAAAATTACAGGAAAATGAATTCTTTCTCAAAATGGGATACCAAAAAACCCATTTTAAGATGGGTGAAAGGCATAACAGGGGCTGTATGCGGTTGGGTTGACAAGAAAATTTCTCTCTGGTGCATCTTTAGATGCCATTACTGTGTCTCATGACATTGGCCAAAGCTGGAAAGAAGCAAAGCAGAGAAAAAAAAAAGAAATCAACTACCTCTTGACATAGAAGATGTATCACATTTCTAAGTTCTAATATTTAGACGTGTTTTCATATGTTTTGCTTCTTTTCTTTCGGGACTGATTGACAAAAGAAAAAGATATCAGTTTGTGTAGAAAATAATGTAGAGCACTAGAGACAAAAACACATAATATAACACCCAAAGCAACCATATCCTATGGAAAAATTCAAGATTTGCAAAATAATTGTATTTTGTTTTAGCTTGATGTGAGTTATTTCTTCGCATATGATTCGCTCTAATTTCCTCGTTTGATCCTTGGATTCAACAAATTATATCCAAACTGGGAATTCGCCGGCACCATTTCTTGTACTCTTTAAACACATAGGTGTGAATATACATTGAAGTGACCCTGAAAGACCTCAGAGAGTGCTAGGAACAGCAAATCAAGTATGAATTTCACTATCTACTTGTTTAAAAAATCGTATCTATAAACTTTCAACCAAGTTCTACGAGAATTTATTCTTGCTTTAGGCTTCTAATCACACACTATCTTCTCTGCAACTCTTTATTTTTATTAGATTATGAAACAGGTTTCTGGGTTTCGTTCAGGGGGCTGGTAAAACTTCTCTTTTCAAGGCAAGACCTGGTCTAGGGAAATTACCCACTATTACGGATACTGGGAATGTGGAGGTAGAGGCTGATGTTCAAGAAGGTATTGCTGATGGTTTATTCTACTCTGATTCAGCTGGTGTAAATCTGCAGGTTCACCTCTTCGACCTAGTTTCCCCCATCATAACCTTTTTTTTCTTCGTCTTCTTCCTCTCTCTCTCTCTCTCTCTCTCTCTCTCGCTCTTTTACCCCCCCAAATATTATATTTCAATCTGAAAAAAGGAATATAAGATGTGGATTGTTTATTTACAAATAACCATTTGTTTTTTAGTTATTTTTGTTTGTATGAGTGTAACACCCCAAATCCAACTTCCCTGAACATAAGTCGAACTAGGGGGTACTATCTCTAATTCAAAATTTTTATTACTAAACAATGAATCCTCAACTGAAATACTTCAAAATTATTATTAAGTAAATCAAGTATTTAATAATATCTCATATATCCACCAATATCTCGTCAATAGTCAAAACTCCGAATATAAACTAAGTAGAACATAGTGAATGATAACAATATCCTCAATTGCTTATTAATGCAAAATGATAACTAAAAGTCCAAAGCTATTCTCCGAAGTAAGCAATCAACTCACCACTCTAAGCTACTTTGTCTGCAAAAATAAATGATGAGGGTGAGTCATCAACTTAGTAAGTAATGACATTAATAATATATGTATGAGAATCCTTTTTAAAAGATCATAAATATTCACAAACCTTTTTTTTTTGGTAAATATATTACATACATTTATTTAGATAATAATAAAAAATTAATATAATAAGATGCATTTGCAAAGCATATCATCATACAAATTGAAGTAATTGAGACATAATTCACAAAATCATTATTTGGAAAACATTTCCAAATTTTCTCATATAACAGTATCAAAACTTACCGTGAGTAAACATATTCAAATATAGTCATATCTCTAAATATCAAAACTTTTATTCATAAAAATCTTTTACATTAGCTCATGTCACATAGTGTCACTTATACCCTCAATGACTCGGCCAATAACAGAATCACATAATGTGTACAATCATAACATAATCCCAATTGGTCCAGAATAAAAATATGGACCTAGTCGAACAAAATTATAATAAGAATCAATGTCAAAATACTATGGACAAATGAGTCAAAATATTTTTCTTTTATAAAAATTTATAAACATTTAATTACAATATAATGGCTTGTGTTACGACAATCATTTTATTAGCATTTTATCAAATCATTTGCAAGTAACTGTTCAAGGGGAAATAAATGTAACCAAAAATTTTTCAAGTAGAACTTCTTTAATAATAATAATAATCTCACATATATATACTTCAAAATCAATCAAATAAATGGATAAACATTTGTCATAAAACATATATTGTAATACAAACCCAAATACATAATGAGTGGCATTACTTACCTCAATCCAAGCAAAATTCTGACTATTTCTACTCCTCCAAAGGTTCCAAACTTCCTATATAATAAAAGGGTACTTAGTATACTATATAAACAAAATTTCCAGAAATTTAATCATGCTTAAAACCACTTATTTTAAAATCTAAACTTAACCCTTAATGATTTTATTTTCTAGTTTTTTTTTTTTTCTGACATTCCTAGATTCTAAAATTTTTATCTCTCAAACAAACCAAAAATCGGATTAACCCAAAACATTCCAGATTTGCTGTCCATACCTAAAACTATCACATATAAAAATTTCATCTCATTTTGTGGCCGAAAAGATTTCCAAAACTATTTATTTTCTCATAAACAGAAACCTGTCCATAGTACTTCAGCTTTACAATACCTTCAATAAAAAATTCATAACTATTTTTAGAGTTATCCAAAAATTACGAAATTTGTCGAAAAACTACTACACAAACAGAGAAAGTAATATAGCAAATTTCATAATTTTTAAAAATTGTTTGGCCACATAAATAAGTTTTGTCCCGTAACAGCATTGTAAAATTCATATTTCCAGAATCCATGTACCAACTTCAAAAAAATCATAAAAATTGAATTTTAGTCCGATTTGAGTGAAAGAAAATCCTAAATAAACCTTATCATGTGAGGATTAAGTATATGAAGAGCTTGTTGCAAAATTCTAAACATAATTTCTATTATAATTGATAACACACTCTATACTCAGTAAAAGTTTAGGTGCAACTCTATCCACTAATATAGGAAAAGATAACTAACACAAGCAAAATATAAAGTTAACTACAAAATCACAAAATGAAATAAAACTAACAGAAAATGAATAAGATGAGAACCAAACGTTCTTTTTTTTTTTTTTTTTTTGGTTACCTTGCATTAATGAAGACCACACCACCAAAAGTGAGGGAAAGGGAGAAAGGGATTTGTGTGGGTATGACGGCATAACATTGAATTTATAGGCGTAAATCCCTAGGGTGAAATAGCATAATTTCACTTAGATCCCTCATTTGATCCTTTTATACTCTTTACCAACAATAATTTAATGAATAACTAAAGGTTAACTTATTAAGAATTATAGTCACATTCACCCTAATAATGCAACTTATATTCTTATATATTTCCAAGGAAATGGAATTTGGGTATTATAATTCTCACCACCTTAAAAACAATTTAGTCCTAAAAATTTATACATACCTTACATCTCAAAAAGTTTAAGGTACTTTTCTCGCATTTCTGCTTCATGTTCCCAGGTTGCTTCCTCTATCATATGATTCCACTAACGTAACTTCACTAATGGAATGATCCTATGGCTTAGGACTTGTTCTTTTTAATCAATGATTTCCATGGGCTTCTCCTAACATGACATATCTTCATTAATCTAGATCAGTTGATGGTCTAGAACTTGTGTAGGGTTTGGCACATATTTCCTCAGTATTGAAACACGAAACACATTATGCAATCTAGAAAGATTAATGCTATGTGATAAGCCACAGGACTAATTCTTTCTAGAATCACAAATGGTGCTATGAACTATAGCTACTTTTTGTGTACTTTTTGGTATTGTGAAACTTTCTTTTATAAGGGTTATTATATTACAAACACTATAGCTGCTTTTTGTACTTGTGTTATTATAAGGGTTTTCAACTTAATTAATACAGTTAAACTATTATTTTATGACTTGAATTCTTTATTATATCATTCCATAATTGCATTGCATTAGATTTTCATCATTACAAGTACAAAAGCTCCAAATAATAGCCAAATAATTCACGTCAGTTTCCTTTCAATCTTGTGCAGCCTAGAACTTACATTATGAGCATCTCCATTATCTAGCATTCTAGATTCAAATTGATAGCTATCATCATCATACGTATTACAAACTTTAATATCATTAGGGCTCCACCATTTCCAACAAGTACATTTCTTCATCCTACATGTCCAAAATAGTCTATTAGGATTTCTTGTTGTTCTTGAAGCCCCTCCCAAGCCTGCATTCCACACTTACAGTATATAGGCTTGCATGTCACATATCTAGCATTTTCATCATCTTTACTATATTGCCTTGTATTTGAGTATTCAAACATTGTTGATGAAGTTGGTAAGGAGATGTAATGAAGTATTTTTTATTGTGATGATGGCTACTGAAGTTGAAATTCTGGAAGCTGTTGTAATGTTGGATTTTGTTTGGAAATTATGGTTAAAAGAGGAATGTAGTTTGTTGGTGTATTGGAAATTGAAGTGAAGAAAGGTGAGAAGAAGGGCATGGTTTTTAAAGTGAGAAGAGTGTTTGGGTAGCCGTTGCAATTTTTAACGTTTATTTTTTAATTTTTCAAAAAGAATAGGGGTATAAATGTCAATTTATACCTCTAATGTTTTTTGTAAATTTTGCACTCTATGGGAAAATTGGTCATTTACTGTCTTTTTAATCTTATGTAAGGTATATTAGTCTTTATCTTTCGGCTGTGAATTTTTTAAAAACGTCCGTTATTAATTTGTAGTTCAATGATATATTATACATCTTTTTGTATTGCAGTGTAGCGTCAGAATACTTCTTATATCTCAATATAATACAAGTTAATTCAGAGTAGTAAGTTGAAAATAACCCTTAGATATTTGATAAAGAAATGTAATCACTTTTAATAAAATTAATTTATTTGATATTAAATTTTAAAAAGTAGAAAATAATTAAAATTTGTTTTAAAATTTTTTTTTGATAAATGTAATACTAAATATATCTATTTACAATTATAAAATTTTAAAATTAATCTTAAAATATTTATTAAATGAATTCTTTTCTTTTCACAAAAAAAAAAAAAAAAAAAACACTACTTTACCTTATCTCTAAATTTATTAATAATATTCATATATAATTTAAAATTTTAAAAAGTTATAACCATCCACAAAATAGTGAAAATGACACTTTTTTGTTGTCGTTAATATTTATATATAAGGACTAAAATAATTTTGTATAATAAAAAGACTAAATTAACTCAATATATAATTAGTAATGTGTGTTTCATTGAAAATATATAATTGATTATATATTAAAATTAAATTAAAAGAATATCTCAAAAAACAAAAAGGCAAACTTGAAAAAATAATTAAATAAATAAATTATTATCCTTTGCATAGAATTCATGAAATAATAATAATAATGATAATGTTATTTCATTATTCATTATTTAGTATATATATTTTGATGATTAATTTTACTACAACATTTTTGTTAATTTTTGAAACTGACATAATTTTTTTAAACAAATTAGCAAATGCTAGACTTATTCTTCGCAAAACTAATTTTTTACAGTACAACAAAAATAAACTATTTTTAAATTCACAATAATAAATTATTGTCAATATTTTGTAATTTTCTAAGTATATTACACGGTAAAATAATGTGTTTTTACCTGTAATAAATTGATGAAACCGCGACACGCTATTTTAATTAATATTTTGTAATTTTCTAAGCATATTGATGACAGGGTTTTCTTTGTTTTCTATTTTTTTAACCTTGAGAATATACCGATCTCCGAAGCTGCTACTAGGAGCTGTTCAGCTACCAAACTTGATTTCGGTTATGAAATTGTTTAGTACACATTTAGATACATATATATGCAATAAGTAAGCTCTGAACAAAGCTAGAATTAACTGATCAGCATGATATCAATGAAATCTTTGCAGCAAAAGTCAGGAAAATTTCAAGTCTTGCCTATACGTAAGTATTATTGATAATGAAGTGGGCAAACTGTATACTTATATATGTGTTTTTGATTGCTAGCCTGAAGAAATTCAAGCATAAAAGCATTTATTATATGATAAAATAATTTTCAATATCCCTACTTTCACAGAGTATATCCAAAGAAATGATCACTAGCGCTAATATTTATATTACACGGTTACAGATGCAGGTAAAGAGGATCCACAATTAGTTTAATTTTACCTGGTTTACTATCCGAGAGTATGGTGAATTTCATCTTGATCAAGTAGGATAAGACCATTCTTCCTCGTATTTCTCTATTTGTTATATATTTTTGACAATTAAATGGCGGTCACAAATAGTCTAAGATGTGGTTGATAATGAAAATATTTTTGCAGAAAATGTTAGTGCCAATAACTAATGTAACGCCTATAATTTATCGTCAAAAATTTAAAACTATTTTGATCATTTCATTTGAAAAAAATCATATTTTTTCTAACCATGTCACTTTTTTGTTTGCTGTTGCTAAGGTCATTCTCCTCTATTGCTTGTTGTTTTTGCATTGTTGTTGCCTTGCTTGGTTGATATTTTGAAGTTTGCTTTTTGTTTTTGGCTTCCTACCGATGAATTTCTAATGTTGCTCCTGCAATTATTTTATAACTTTAGTACTTTGCCTTTAGGCTTCTTTTGTTTCTCCCGCTTCCTTCCTCATTATTTAAAAATATATGACTTTGATTTAAAAAAAAACAAACATGTCACTTTTTAAAAGAGCATCTATATATAATAATTGTGTATAGTAACCCTAAATTTTTAGTTTGCACTTTACAATCGCTGGTGCTCTTTGCAAAGTCTTACCACTGCTCGTGGTAATGTCTACTCTTTCTTTGTTCTCTCACCAGCCCAACAATGCACCCATATCAACAACCAGTTATTGATCAACAACTGCTGCAGTCAAGCAAACCTCTTCATATACTGCTACAACCTCCATAGTCATTATATATTGGGCTATCTTTCCAACATGCTGGCTCAACAACATCTATATCAAGTTTGTATCAGGCCAATTATGCAAATTGATTTAATTTTTTAATTGCAAATTTTGTTATTTAGATTTATTTTATAAGAGAACCTATTTATTTGAATCAACACCTTTAACAACTAGTTGTTGATCAGTCAAGTGTTGGTTACAGCAACTTTAAGTCAAAGGAACAACAAATCTTGGTAAATGTAGTTGATTATGCTTTTAATAATGTTAATGAGTGATCAAATGACGATAGCTTTGTTGCATCACAATCAGAGAAAATGGAGACTTGTTTGACAATTTGGGAGTAGATTCTAGCAGTAGTCACTTTAATGAAGATTTCATTGTTTGCTTGCTAATAGTCATAATTCAGTTGAGTGTAGTTAAATGTCTTTAGCAAGGATAATCAAGAAAATTGCTCTTAAACTACTCTGCAAATAGTAGATTCTATATTAATTCTTGGGTGGAGCAAATTCATAGCGGTGAGACTAAATATTCTAAGAAAAATAATGAAATGACTAAAACAAATTGAAAAAGACTTAGATCGAGAAAGATTCATTGTCTTAGGCCAAAAGATCGTCAGTTGTTTGACAATTTGGTGAGACAAAATGTTAATCATTTAATGATAACTTTGAAGAAGGGACAACATGAGCCTTTGAAATTGGTTCACAATATAAGGGTTGTCCTATTATAGTTAATGATTTAAACCGCTTTGACAAATATTCGTAAAAATGCTTTGTGTGGAATAGGATTTCTTTTTGAAACTAGCTGACTTTATTAAGGGAATGGGATTACCTATCTTGAATGGGGTAATGGAATCAGAGAATGACAAAATTTGGGCATGCTTTGACATTGAGGCAAACTATGATGTAACAAGGGTGGAAATATTTATATCACTTGTTTGTTTTCTTAAGCAAACTGTAAAAGGAAGCACTTTAATTTCAAATACAAACAAGATAATTAATTAGTTTATTCTATCTATAGTTCCTTATACTCTTAATTATTTTGTGCTAGTAGTTTGAAGTTATTGGCTAATTGATTCTAATTTGTTATAAGTAGCTTAATTAGTCTCCTATCCTAACTAATTAATATGCATTATGTTTACTGCTATAAGGGATTGTTTTCAAATACAAACTTGTCTTTGCTCCTTATTATCCTTGTAAGTTGCTAGCTAGTTTGTTTTTGGCTGCCAGTTGGATTTTGTGTCAGATTATTACTAACACATCATCGATGGATTATTATTTAGATTATTTTCATGTTAGTATGCAAATTTGTTGTTAGTTCCTTAGTTTTATTTTTTTGTTAGTCACATAAAACAAAGTATAATGCATATTGTCAGCTTTTTAACTTCTATAGTTTATTCAAATATTTTCTTAGTTGAGAACCTTGAAATCAGTGAATATTTTATGCATTTCTAAATTGTAAAAGAATTGGGCTAGCGCCTGAATTAGCTAGTTAAATTTATTAGGTGGCACCTTAATTAGCTAATTAATTTGAGTTTTGTTTATTAAGAGTTTGATGACTTTTGTTCTATTTCGATTATCGTTTGTGCTTCTATTAAAGTTAGGTTTTTTGTTTCTTAGATTTCTTAATTATTCTGGTGGAATGTCATAATGACAATTCTATTGTAGTGGCATAAAAATCATTATCTTTGAATTATTGTGGGTTATTAACTTATGATTGTAATTATTTTTTATATCATATTGACTATTGTTCTTTTTTGATGATAATGTTTTATGATCTTTGCTCATTTATTTTGTAACTTCTTCTAATTTTTAATTTATTACTTTTTTATATGAATTTCAATTTGTTTTATTTCTAATATTTTTTTTGTAGAATCTCATCACCAACTCATATTCAACTGGTGCTTTTGATTACATTTGATGTTCTTACAAATTGTAGAATTAATGATAAAATTTTTTTTTATGTCTTTTTATTATTACATGTAAGAGGTATTTTTATTGACTATTTATTTATTTTTCTTGATTACTCCAATTAATTGTTAAATTTTGATTTTTATGATGTAAAAGATTACTTGTAATTTAATTTAACTATTAAAATAAATTTATTTTTAACAAAAGTAAAAAAAAAAAAACATTTTCTATTGTTAATTCATTATTTACAAATATAATAGTTAATGAGTGATATTGTTTTACGACAACAACTACATATTTGTAATTATATTTTATACTCAAAACAAATGTACTTTCAACATTTATATGATATCTAGACATTATATATGACAATTAATTTATTATGTACGATTGTTATCACAAATTGATAATACAATATTTTATAATTAAAATTATATATTTGTGATTATATTTTCACCATTGTAATTAATCTATTTTTGATGGACTATATAATAGTTGTAGGTTATAATATATTTGTTTCGATTGCATCATTTGGTCAAAAATAAGATGATTTCAACCGAGTTGATTGATTGCAAGTAAGTTTTTTTGTGAATTTTGACCACACATTTTTTATAAAAGTTTCTTCAAATTTTAATAGCATAAAGGTGTCAAAATTAATCTCATTAGTGACCATTTGTTGAAAATAGAGCAATTTTAACTAGTTTATTTACAACCAGTAGTGATGATTGGCAAGAATTAGAAATAAACATTTTTGACAAAATTTCACTTGTTATGATTGGATTGGATGGTTAAAAAGAAACGCCTTTGTATATAAATAGGTGAAGTTCAAATGATAGATAGTTTAGTCAATGTCAATCTAGTTGGGATGTAGTGTATGTTGTATTTATATAAAACAATAAAATAGGCTAAGTACAAGTTCACACATTTAAACATAATTGATGTTATATATTGAAGTATCGTTGAAATTAGATAAAATATAATATGACTATTATACAAGGTTTATATAGTTAGAAAATTAGAAATATGATAAATTGAAATGGAAGAAAAAAATATAATATAATTATTATATAAGTTCTACATAACTTCAAAATTAAAAATTTATGTTTTATCTATTTAAAATTTTAATTTTGCTATCTGTAATATTTAAATTAAAAAATTTTAAAATTTATTTAACTGTGCTAAAAAATTTATTTATATTAAATTTTGTTATAATCATTTTATAAATTTAGTATTTTTTTTATAATTGATATTATTTTTTAGTAACAAAAAAACATTGATATAAATAAGTCGAATGACAGAATTGGCTTACACAATCCATTTGTTTAATGTGGGCTTTACTCCAACCCAATATTATGTGCAACCAGTCTCTAAGCAATAGTCGGTATTATTTATAAATTGGCCTGTGTGAGTTCAAGTCAGCATAACTAGTTTTGCCACTTATAGAGATAACACATATTATTACCAAATAAAAAATTATTCATTGACTTCTCCTTGTGCTTTACTTTTTAAAAAATGGTAAACAAGAAAAAAATTCTTGCAACAAACTTTTTAAAATTCTCAATATTTATTTTATTGAATTTGGAAAATGTACTCGATTACAAATCTGATTGCTTCCATTTTTATATAAAATATACCACTCAAAACTTAATTAATCATTCAATTAAATATAATAGAGTTATTTCAAATTCAATCACTTAATATTTTCATTGATTTCTCCTTGTTAATGTTGACAACTTGCTACAAATAGTCTTTTTCTTCTTATTCAAAATTAGTGTATGAATAAATCTCATATAAAATATAGTTAATTATTGAAGGTAGAGAATAAGGTTGCATAATTAAAGATTCATTAATTCATTAATTGTTTAAATTAATTAATAGCCATTCTATCAGTCAACAGTTTTGTTTCTTTACACGTTTATATTATGAAAAAATTAAAAAGTACTAAATACTAATTGAGAAAAGGAGGATAAATTAATTAATAAAATGTTTTTGAGGGCTTAATTACTATTTATTTAATAAAGAAATGATTTTACTATTTAATTAAAAGTGATTTAATTTGATTAAACAAGACAATGATTTTACTAGTTATTTAAAAAGTGAATTCTTTTTATTTAATAAAAGAAAAAGAATTGTTTATTTATTTAAAAAATGATTTCTTTTGGTCGGATAAAAAATAGTTATACTATTTATTTAGACATTGAATTTGTTTCATCTTAATAGATGCAACTAGTTTGATATTAAAGTTGATATCTTTTACTTACCACATCTATTTTTGAAATACCGATATCTTTACAAGCAATTGATATTTATAGTTTTGTAATGAAGCTTAAAGAATCTTTCTTAAAGACTAGTGAAAAGGTCTCTTTATAGTCAACACCATCACTTTGAATAAAATCTTTGGCAACAAGTCTAACTTTGTATCGTTTAATATTATTATTTGAGTCACATTTGGTTTTAAAAATCCATTTACACCCACCTCTCTTACAATCTTTAGATAATTCAATAGGATCTCAAACTTCATCATGCTCCATATATTTCAACTCATCGTTCATGGCATCTATCCATTTAGAAGAACTAGCATATTCAATGGCTTTTGAAAACGTAACTGGATCTTCATTTATTCCTAAGTCAAATTCTAACTCTTGTAGATATACTACATAATCATCATAAATAACCTATCTTCTTTGTATTTGTGACCTTTTTAATGTTATTTCTTGTGATTTATCCACTGTAGGTTCATTAACATTATCTTTATTATCGGTTGTTTGATCATTCATTTGTTGGTCTTACTCATTGTTCATCTATTCAATAATTGGATAAACAACAACTTCATAAGAAGTTGAGGGTAAAGGAACTTGTACCCTAACTTCTTGAATTTCTACCTTTTGTGGTTTTTTACTCATTAACTTCACCATTCTCAGTGAACCCAACATTTCAGTTTAAATAATTCCTGTACTATGATTAGGACAATAAAATCTATACTCTTTAGATTTTTTTAAGATAACTAATAAAGAACCCACTAGTTGTTATTGAATCCAACTTCTTTTTATATGGATTATAAATCCTTACTTCTGCTGGGTAACCCCAAATATGCAAATGTCTTAAACCGAGTTTCCTACCAATCCACAATTCAAAAGGAGTCTTAAGAAATGCTTTACTAGGAACCCTATTTAACAAATACATGTCATTTTTTAATGCATGCATTCCTAATGAAATGAGTAAAGATGAATTAATTAACATACTCCTAATCATGTCTAATAAAGTATGATTACACTTTTTTATTATACCATTTTGCTGTGGTGTTTTATTATAATGTCTTTAGCACAAATACCACGTTTTTTCAAGAAATTTAGTAAATGGGTCTAAATATTGTCTTGTTTCATCATTTTTTCTATAAAATTCACCACTTCTGTCAAACCTAACAATTTTTACATTTTTATCTAATTTTTCCTTTACCCTCTAATAAATCCCTTGAAGGCATCTACTGATTGAGATTTTTCATACAACAAATAGATATAACCATAATATGAAAAGTCATCAATAAAGGTCATAAAATATTTTTTCTCCTAAAGATTAAACATCAAAAGGCCCACAAATACGAGTGTGTATTATTTCAAAAGTTGTTTGCTTCTTGTGCCTCTTTTCTTTGTGTGTTTTGTTTGTTTTTCCTTAATGCAATCCACATAAATACGAAGATCAGCAAAATCCAAGTCTAGATCGATATAATTCTTTACCAATCTTTCCAAACTTTCTTTGGACATGTGACCTAGACATTTATGCCACAAGTAATTTGAATGTTCATTTACTAAACCACATTTTGTTCCAACATTTTGATGCAAGGTTAAAAGAATCTCAGCAAAAAGATTGTCAAGTTTCAATTTGCATTAAACATCATAAAGTAAACTAGAACCAATACAATTATTTTATTTAAACAACTAAAACATCCATTCCTAAATTTAAGAAGTATCCAGCAGAATCTAATTTAGACAAAGAAATTAAATTGCAAGAAATAGAAGGAACATAAAGAGTTTACATAAATCTAAATGATGTCCAGTATCTAAAATCAAATGATAAGTTCCAATAGCTTCATTTAGAGCTTTCACTCGATTCCCCATAAGAACAAACTTATCATTTAAATTTGTGATTTGAATCATAAAGAATCCCTGCATCGTATTTAAAACATAAATGGTACAACCAAAATCAATCCAACAAGTATTATGAGGAACTTTAGCCAAATTTGATTCGAAACATACAAAAGCCATAAACTTACCTTTCTTTTTGAACCATGCCTTACATTTTAGACAATCTTTCTGAAAGTGTCCAGATTTTTCACAGAAACGACACTTCAATTTGCTGTGTTCCTTTTTGTGGATTTAGGTAGATGAATCACTTACCTTAAGTGGTCCTTGCTTGCCCTTTTCATTATTTCTTACAGCTCTATTTATAGCTCCTTTATTGCTAAAAAGTTAATAGAACGAGTTTTTTGATTCTTAGGTCTTGTTTCTTCCTAAACCAACATACTGTGAAGTTCATTCGCATTCCATTTGTCTTTCATGGAGTTATAGCTCATTTGGAACGGACCATAATCAGAAGGTAATAAGTTTATAATAAAATGTATAAGTAAATTTTCATCTACATTCATCTCTAAGGACTTAAGTTTTGTTTTCAATGTTTGCCATTTCAATAACATGCTCGTGCATGCTAAGAGAACCATCAAACTTCATGGCGGTCAAATTACTCATTAATGTCCTAGCAAGTAACTTATCAATAGTTTGAGAACGCTCTTCCACAAATTTCATAAATTCCTTAACACTATCAATTTTGGAAAGAGTAAACTTGATGTTGTTGCTATACGCATTCGCATAAATATCAATCTAAGCTTGTTTGATATTTCTCAAGCATCATGGAAAGTTCTTTCGTTATTGCTTCTAACATCAGTAATAGCAGCAGGTTTCTCTAATTGAAGTGACAAATCAAGATTTAAAACAATTAAATGGAATTAGATTTATTCATATCAATCAAAAAAATTAAGTCCATTAAACATTAGAACAGACAAAGCATGTGAATGAAGAAAAATAGGAACAGGTACTACAAGAAAAATTTAATGCTTCGTGTTATAAATTAAACATATAACATATATTCAAACATTTAACAGTGAATGTATATTGATGTTCTCCTTTGAGAGATATAACGACATGCAAAATAAAGATAAATGATGCTAAATAAGTTTTTCAATAATTTGGTAATCACATATAAACTAATTAGAAATATTTTGTGTCTTGGGATACGTAAATACAACTAAAAGAGCATATAAATTATTGACAATTATGTTCCAGAATTATAAGACTTACCAATCAACCTATGGACAATTTGTAAATGTCTTAAAATTTTGAACTTCAATTTATACAAAAAAAAAAAATCATCATATAACTATGGCATCATTTATAAGCATCAATATTCATGCATAATTAACATATTTTACAAATTTAGATTTTATGAAATTTTATGATTTGGCCACTTTGGTGACTAACAAATATATCATCATAAATTTATTTATTTATTATTGTTGCACAAATTAAATAAATTAATAATAGTAATGATAATAAAAGCAAATTCAATTATATTTTATCATTTATCATAAGCCTTCTTCGGAACGGAATTGATTTCGTGCATGAACAGTAATTGCATAACAAACTTTTGAATAACTAACAGATTTCTATGTTATATTTGCAAACTTCTATCAATTCTTCAATTATTCCAAATATTCAATAGGCAATATTTTAATATAAACCAATAAATACAGAATAGCATAAACTTATTGTAAAATGTATAATATAAACCTTTCGTCCTTATTTGTAATAATGAATTCCCAAACAATAATTGCAATAAGGAAATCATAAAGGATTCGCAAACAATAACTGCAATCTTGAAGTCATAAAAATTCACAAACAATAATTACAATCAGGAAATCATAAAAATGGCCATGAAATAAATAATATCAACTATATAGTTAAATTCTATAATTATCGATTAGTACATTCTAACCAATATCATAATCAAAATTAAATTAGTAACTATAAAGTTGCCGTAATAATTCCCAATTAATTTTTAGAGTTCATGAATAATAGGAAAGTTAAGAATTCTAAATGGAAAATCATGAGTTCTTAAACCTTACTTTGATACCACGTCTAAAATAATTATATGATTCTAAATCTTAGGTTTGTAGAAGTACATGATATTCACAAAATAAATTCTTAATAATTGAAAAAATAATAATACATACCTTGAGCCATAAAAGATGCAATCTAATAGAGAATAAATTGATTTCTCTCCTTTAGTCTTTTTAAATTACATACAGTATTTAATTGTACGTTGATAGAAAGTAAATAGTTTGTGTTTTACTTTTATAGGTAAGGAGAGGACTAATTTGTGTTTTATTAAAACATCTCCTAAATAGTCTTTCATTAAAACACCTTTTAAATATTTGTTTACACTAAAATATGTTAAAAGAAAATAGTATTTAACTATCTCTTAACTGCATGTTTCATTAATGTGTATGTTCATAGTTAAAACTATAATTAACTAATTTGACCAATAATTAATTTAACTACATGGGCCACTATTAGCATAATATCTTACATATCAAAGTAATTAAACACCAGGAAAAAGCTTGATAGAGTGATGTAACTTAGGAAATGTCAACAGACAGAGCATCTTTAGCTGCAGTTAACGCATATCGCATGCAGGTATATATCTAAAATCTTCGTCTTGGTGAAGTTATTGTTGTTTACTTATTCCATGTTGTATTGTGGTTGTTTTTGCTTTGCTTGTGTTCACTTCTTTTATAACATAATACTGTTATAAACCTTCTAGAGTCAGAATTAGAGCATAGCAATATATTTCTATTAATTATATGAGTTTATTGGAAGTAATTAGAAGGATTCCGGTTCTGATGATGAAGGAGTGATGAAGTGATGATGCAAATGTATGTGAGTTGAACGAAACAAATGTAAAATTGATGTTGATTCTTTACACTTGGTGGAGCAGTTGTAAGTCTCACAAGATATTTTTTTTTTTTTTTATGTGATTTAACTCACAAGTCTATTGTCATCTGAGTGAATATTGGTCTTCTATGCTTTAATTCTATGAATTTGGTGAGGAATTGTTTTGACTTTTTCACAGTGGATAAGCATTTGGTGATGCTGAAATATAGAAAGAACAGTGCTTATATCTTTCTTTCAAAAGAAAATTATAATTTTCAAAAGTTCCAAGGAATGCTCACTTGTTCCCAGTGGAGACAAACATTCTTGTATTGCAGACTGCTTATTTAGCTTTCCCAACCGAATTATAGGAGGTGAATCCTCTCTGTTTCCCACTCTACTTGAGCCATCAGCAGTGTTTTTATTTATTTTTTTCTTTCTAGCCAGCCTAGCCCACCCAACAAGTCCATCTTGAATGTGTTGATCAAATAATATTGCTTATTGAACGAACTTCCCATCTTCATTTCCACAAATAGAATTTTGAAAGGAAAAAAATTGTTAGTTATTTGGGTCTCGATATTGTTCGGTTCAATAATGTTTATCAGAATAATATTTAATTACGTTCAACACCCTACTTATAATATAGGATATCATGTTAATAACATTTAAAGATATATAATTGATAAAAAAAATGATATTAATAATATGACAAGTATTTTGCAAAGAGGGAAAACAAGAAATAAAAATAGAAAACTCTGTGTCTCACCTGCGTGACAATAAAATAGAGTAGAAGGTACTGTAGCTGCAAAGGAACTAAATGAAAGCTCTAAAAATGCGAATATTTCAAATTTGATGAATGTGGTATTCCTATATTTTAATTTATAATTTTAAACTCATTTATAGGCCATAGATCTATATATTTATAATAATTAAGATTAAATCTAACATATACAATAATTATAATTTATTTATTATATATTAATTATTTGTGTCAGATTCAATTTTAATTATTGAAAGTATATAAATTCAATGATTTATAAATTATATAAGTATATATGTAAAAATATAGGATATTAGGCTCATATTGTTACCCAAATCTAGAAGAAAAATGCGAAGTTAAAAAAAAAATTTCGAAAAAAATAACGTGAATGAGAATGAGAACAATCTCGGGTATGTTAAACTAAAAGGGACCTTTTGAGGGCTGCACTACCAAATCTCCTTCAATTGCTACGTGTTTCTCAGCAACTTCATGGGCTAATTGTATTGTTATGTGCTCCAATTTAGTGCCAACAGCAAGAAGAGGCTGCACTAGAAGAACCAAATAGCACAACAATACTGTTGATGCAAAAAATTCACTGCTCACAGTGTGGTGGGATACGAGGTGATTTGGCAGTGAGGTGGTTGGTCAACTCTCAGTCTCCGCTTTGAATCCAGCCGTTTGAGCTAAAAATTAGTGCTACAGTACATGCTATCCAGCTCCCAGCCAAGCAAAACCGCAACTTTCTCCTGGATCCACAACGATCTCGGCTCCTAGCTAGTTTGTCCCACTTCTTTCCAAAAGACTATCCCTCTTACAGCAGAAACCACGTTCAGAAGGGGATGCTGAACACTATCTGGCGAAGGCAGTCTGATACTTAACACTTAAAATCGAGTGTCTTAAGTTCGAATGACCCTATCTTTAATGCTAAGAGAGAAAGGCCATAAGGGAAGCAAGTGGGGGATAGATAATAACGATAATATCTTAAGGGATTTAATGTAGTGGAGAGGACAAGAATAATAGAGTTATCATGAAACACAGTCATTGTGATAGTTATCTTATTAAAGCAAAAGTCATAAACACAGTCTGAGCCTTATATTTGTAGGAAATTTTGTCATCCTTAGTAGACTGCAAGAATTGAGGACAGAAATGCATTTTGTTTTTCTTTTCTTATATTTTCACATGCCTTAAACTTTATCTCACTTCATGTATTAACCGAAATTAAAATAATTCAACCTGCCAATTGGTTTCACTGGAATTAAATAACTCCTGTAAAAGGGAAAATTATTTTCCTTTAACATCATAAATTACAATATAATTTAGAATAACTTGATTATTCTTTTAAATATGTAGGAGTACAAATGACTTTAGCTATATTTTTATCTATATATTTATTGTTTAATATTTAACATTCAAAATTTACCAAAGTAAATGTCAAAGTGCTGATTTTAGTTTTTCTCATTTAAAAGAATAAATAGCTCAATAACATAGCCAGAAAAATTTAAAAGCTAGTGACAATTTAAATTATGAGAGATATTTAATTAGTGAATGAACTTTTAATGTAATTTAAAGTTTAATATGATAGCTCGAAAATATCAATTAATGTTATTCAAACAATTTTATTAGAAGTTGAATTAATAATCATGCTTCACATTTCACAATCATTCTCGAAAGGTCCGATCTATACAATGATTCTTGGTCGTTTATATAAATATTTGTTTCTATTCTGAAATTTAAATTTGATTTTTATAAAATTATGTGATATTTATAAATTCGAGCTCATTTAAAGGGTTTAGCGGTGCTAAAAATTTGGTAATTATGGCTTAATAAAATTAAATGAAAATTTTCAACTTAAAAAGGTATTGAAATGTGAATTAATTTATTAAATATAATTTAATTAAACATTATGATTATAAAGTTTATTTATTTCATATTATACAGGGATATTTTTGTATAATTATTTACGAAGATATGATAAACATATTATTCACTTGACCAATAAAAGGCAATTGAACATATTATTTAAAGATTTATATTCAAATGTAATAAATATAAATTAAAATATTTATTTAAAATCATTTATATATACATATATATATGTACACTTTTCATTCTTATTTAGATTTCAAATTAGAAAGTAAACATAAATGACAATTTTAGGATCGTACAACTGATTTGTGTAGAGGGCCGGCAATAGATAAAGACAATAACTGAGAATAAGAAGGCCGGCAATGGATAGCCGGCAACGAATACATGTGTGAAGAAAAAGAGGAAGCAAAATATCAAAGAATTGAAGATCCACACTCTTTATTTCTTAAAGCAGCTGTTCCAAAAAAATTAAGGAGAGAGGGAGACGAGAATGAATACTGCGCTGGGGTTGCACCTCATTTTGTTGCTATGCCTAATCAAAGCTTCAGCATCTGTGCGTACATGTCCATATACGTACTGTGGAAATGTGCTCATTGGTTATCCCTTTGGAACAGAAAAGAATTGCTACTTCAATGAGTGGTTTGAAGTAACTTGCAACTCTCAAAAACCTTTCTTAAGGAAGGTCAACCTGGAACTACTGAAATTTATTGACCCATCAGTTGTGGTCAATCTTCCTGTAATTTCTTCAGGTTGCGGTAGGAACAGCACCGGTGTATCAGTTGATCTATCAGGTAGCCCTTTTCACTTTTCAGATTCAGAGAATAGATTCACGGCCATAGGCTGTAGCAACTATGCAACTATGATCGACCAGAATAATTCTGTTGTTGGTGGGTGTCTATCTGTTTGCAACGGTGATTCGAAAGCTGGAAATGAAGGTTGCTATGGCATCAATTGTTGCCAAACCACCATTCCTTCAAATCTACAATATTTCCAGGCAAACATATCCAGTTTCCCTAATTTTGACAATGCTAGTAACCCAGAATGCAGGTCTGCCTTCATGCTCGCCCAAGATTGGTCCGAGTCAATTTCCCCAAAAACCTACAAAGATTTAATATCTGCTCCTGCAAGTGTGGACTGGGGAAAAGAAATTGGATCATGTCTTGAAAGATCAGATAGTTCGAATACCATTTGTAATCAATATGGGGAGGACTGTTGGTTGTCACTAAGTCCAAACCTTTTATGTAGCTGCTATAGCATCGACCAAGGATATTGCAGAGGTACCCCTCTTTGTCTATAAATTAATTCTTGTTGTAAACTACTGTATTTTATTTTAATCATTATTTTCCATGGACAGGGAGCATGTATTGTATAAATAACAATTGTTCCCAATGTCCTGCTGGCTACTATAATTCTTCCAATATGGGTTACTACTGCACTGCCATCAAAACACTCAATTCTGTTGCAAAAGTTCAAATTATGGCAGGTACAAATATCTCTTCACTACCTCAGCTACAATTTTATATCTATACACATGTGCGTGCATACATATAAATATGGGAATATTATTGTCAAATTTACTATCAATTTTTTGCAATATGAATTGTAAACTTTTTGCAATATAAAATTTGCTCTCAAAATTTTTGAAAAACTTTTACAAAATAAAATTTTTTAAATTTAATATTCTATTTAAAAAGTTATAGATAATTATATTGTAAAAGAATTGATAGCAAAAATTTAAAAAAAATTAGGAGCCAAAAATTATTATAATTTTCAAAAAAAATATTAGAATAAAATTATATTAATTATTACAAAATAAAAATAAAGACAATATGCTTATTTTATATATCTTATGATAGTTTATGAGTAAATAGTAAATTTAAAATAAAAATAGTCATCTCACGGATATCTGCTTATTTCTACTAAAGTCTAGAGAGTATTTTCACATTTCTTTAAAAGTTAGGGGATGAAGTATAATATTCTTATAATATTTGATTAAAATTTTACTATTAAGGGATGCAGGTTCCATTGGTGGTTCACTTGGAATATTGTTGGTATTGATTGGAGGATGGTGGTTACACAAGTTTATGAAAAAAAGGAAGAAAACCAAGTTGCAACAAAAATTTTTCAAAAGAAATGGTGGTTTATTATTGCAACAAGAGTTATCATCTGATAAAGGCAATGTGGATAGGACAAAATTGTTTTCTTCAAGGGAATTGGAAAAGGCTACTGATAACTACAACACTAATAGAATCCTTGGTCAAGGAGGGCAAGGCACTGTGTACAAAGGAATGTTGCCAGATGGAAAAATCGTGGCTATTAAAAAATCAATAGTAGTTGATGAGAGCAAAGTTGAGGAATTCATCAATGAGGTGGTAATTCTATCTCAAATTAACCACAGAAATGTGGTTAAACTATTAGGATGTTGCTTAGAGACAGAAGTTCCTCTTCTCGTCTATGAATTCATTCCCAATGGAACTCTCTTTCATTATATACACGATCAAACTGAGGAGTTTCCAATCACATGGAAAATGTGCTCACGCATTGCTATTGAAATTTCAAGTGCTCTATCATATTTACATTCAGCAGCTTCAATCCCTATTTATCATCGAGACATCAAGTCTGCAAACATACTTTTGGATGATAAGTATCGTGCAAAAGTTTCAGATTTTGGAACTTCAAGATCTATGACAATTGATCAAACACATTTAACTACTCACGTTCAAGGGACTTTCGGATATTTAGATCCAGAGTATTTTCGGTCAAGTCAATTTACAGAAAAAAGTGATGTATATAGTTTTGGAGTAGTTCTCACTGAACTTTTAACAGGACAAAAACCAATTCGTTCAACTACTTGTGAAGAAGAAGATAGAAGTTTAGCAGCATATTTTCTTTGTGCAATGAAAGAGAACCGTCTATTTGAGGTGCTTGATTCTCGAGTTCTGAAGGAAGGAGACAAAGAAGAGATTATAATAGTTGCTAAACTTGCACAAAGATGCTTGAATCTTAATGGGAAGAAGAGACCTACAATGAGAGAAGTAGCAACTGAATTAATCAAGATCAGAGAAGATTCCATTGTGCCACCAAATTTTGAAGAGATCATTGATTGCGAAGATGTCAACATAGTAGGATATAACTTGGAAACTGGTTCTTCTTCCACCGGGACTGAATCATTTTTTAATGGAACTGCTTTCTTTTTCCATTGAAGCAGACTTGTTGATTTCAAAAAATGGTGATGATAAGATAGATGAAGTACTGCCTCTAAATGCATGAATTTCTTATTTGGATTTGGACTATGCTTCTATTCTCTTTTTAATTCCAATTTTTAGTATTTTATGACTTTTGAAAATCAGTTTATTAGAAATTTTGTCATTTAATAAAGTAATTAATAATATAAGCTACATATGTTATCTTTTATCATTTGACTTTATGTTGTATTATCAGCTTTATACCATTTTAAGTGATCAATATATTTTGCCATTAATCAAACTGAATAATACAATAAATAAATTGAAAATTACAAATATTACAGTATAATAATTATAAGCGATAATACTTATCATTTTTTCAGTGATAAAACAAATTTTAATGATAATAAAAATTAATTCAAGAATGGGTAACAATAAAGGTCTACTTGTTATCTTACTTAGCACTTAATTAATTAAATTTTGTTGCATTAGATAATTAAATATGTTTGTCTTTTTAACTTCAACTCAAAATTTTCACTTTATTGATGAATCTAAAATGTTATTTCCTAATAATTGTTTTGGTTATTGGCCTTTTTAGTAATAAAGTACATATTTTATTTATAGTAATGATACATGTTCCATGGTAGTAATTTTTATTTTAAAAAAAGTTTAGATGAGAATAAAAAACTTCACTTACAAAACATCAAACATTTGTATGTAACTGTTACTAAAACTCGAAATGATCAAAAAACATCAAGGGTGTGCAAGACCAAAACTACTCCCAAAATGCACTATAGGTAATAATTTGAATTGTACTATATATCTACCATGAGTTGTTATTTGCTTGTAATCACAGTAAATGTCTATCATGATTAGTTATTTTATTTGTTTACTTAAATTATTTGAGTTAATGAATGAATCAATGTATTATAGTAAAGTGTGTTTTTTCCTTTGCATTTTTATGGAGGTGGCAATTCGAGGTCAATGGTAGTGTCAAATAATCAATCCTGTCTGAAGTCTTTAATTCGAACACGACTCATTTATTAAACAGGTGACACAACATGACTCATCAACCAGTTTATTAATCTGGTAATCATATCAGATTGACCTGTTTAATTTAAGTAAAAAATTATTGTAATTGTAAAGAGTCAAACCCAAACTTTAATTTCGTATAATTTTAACCACCGAACTACAACCACATTTTTTTGTTTAAATTATGAATGCATTATTTTTTTTATGTATTTTAAGTTCTTCTATTTATATTACAATTTAAATTATTTTATATAGAATTATTTTAACTTATGAACACTAAATTATTACAAGTAATTAGAATAAAATTATTTAATGAAAAATAATTTGAAATTAAAAAATTACTAAAAAAATAAAAAATTAAAATTGTGACATAATACATTTATTTCTAAAACCAACTTAGAAATTAAAAAAATTAAATATCTTGTAAAAAAACATTTATGAATATGATATTTTGTAAAGATCGATTATAGATAAATTTTTTTGTAAATTTTTATAATCAAAAAATATATTATTCAATTTATTCTTAAAAGATAAAAATAATTATAGTCTTGATAAAAAAATGGTTCTCTACTTTTATATTTTCTGTATTATTTTTTATAAAAAAAATTAAATAAAATTTTCTTTCTATTTTATCATTTAGATATATTTTTAGTAGATAATTTTATTCTCATGATTGTTTTAAATTCTTAGAATCATTATTTATTTAATCATCTAGCTAATGTATATAGTATATAACATAATGTATGTACAATGAATTGACTTTAATTAATATAAGTAATGGAACATTCTTATTTAAATATCAACAATGAATTGACTATAATTTTTAAAGTCAAAATGTGACACTATTTAATTTTTTGTGACATATTAAGTAGCTATTAATTTTTATACTATTATTTATGTAATAATTATGCATTAACAAGTCAAGTATCACATAAATTATTAAAATTATATATATCAAGCAATATGGTTTAACTAATTATATTGACCCACTTTATTTAGAAAATTAAATAAACATTAGCAATTAAATTTGAAAGTTTTAAAAAAGTTACATGTTTATCAAGTGGTATGTCACTTCTATTATTAAATTATAAATGATAAAGAATATATTGTTACGCAATAGACTCAAATTATGATAGATGTGTAAATATCCTCATTGGGATATAATAACTTAATTTACAATTACATATCGAAACTCTATTAAAATTATTTTTAAACAATATATTACAAGAAATTTATAAATGATTTATTATGAATAAGTTAAAATATCTTAATTTTAAGTTAAAGATATATCAAATTTAAGTTAAATAATCTTAATTTTATTGTATTTACAATTTATAAGTAACTATTTTTTAATATTAAATGAAAAATAAGTAATTTTAAAACTATGAAAGTAATTTACTAAAGAAGAACAAAATATCTTGTAACACATAAACAATGCACTTACAAATTATACCAAATTGTTGTTGTGGCTCAATGGTAAAAATTTCACTAAATTGATCATAAAGACTTAGGTTCTAAACCAAGCAACCAAACCTTTTTTTTTATCGAGCAGCTAAATTATTCAAATTAAATGTGTTAACTCGATTACCCGCTTAATCCAACATAACTACTCAAAAACAATAGTAATTGTGTCAATGGGTTGGTGGGTTAGCAGGTTATTAGATTAACATGACATAATTACTATTTAAATAGTAATTGTGTCATAAATAAATGGGTGGCAGGTTGAGCAAATTAATTTTGAACACAATCTGACACAAATAGTAATCATGTTAATTTTACTCAACCCGAACCTATATAAAATTTATATCAAGTTTGTGTCAGTTTCATGAGTCATGTCCAATTTTACCATCCCTATATTTTAATTTCATTTTCAATCAAATCAAATGAGTATAGGCAAATTAATTATTGTATTTGGTGTAGTCAATCAATTAATAAATGGTAAGGAAAAAGTGATGTGAAGTGGCTTTTTAGTTAAAGCTAATTATGATGATACAACATGGGTGAGGCAAAAGGGTTTTTTTTGATAAATATAATACATCATAGAATAGTTTAGATAGAAGTGACAAAACGAACGGGTCAGCCGAGCCTAGCATAGCCTAACTTGTAAATAGTATTAGTTTAGCTCGACACACTCAAGAAAATAGGCTCACATTCTATGCCATGTCATGAACAGTAATTATGTCGTGCTAGGCTGTGCTAGTACTGTTTATGGGCTAGCTACTTTATTATTTGGGTTATTGAGATAGTCAATAATTGGTTACTATTCGTCATAAAAAAAAGAAATTGATTTTAAATAATAAAATTGAACTTATAAAATTATTAAAATAAAATTTAATACAAATTTAATTATGCATGCAATTTTGGTTAATAAAGTTAAATAAATTTTTAAATTAAAATCTAAATCTAAAATTATAAAATTTTGTATGGATAAAATATAAATTTTAAATTTTGTAACTATATTGAACTTATATAGTAATTATATTATACTTTTGTTCAATTTCAATTTTAATCTACCTAAAATAGAAAGACTAGTGGGTTTTTTTTTTGTGTAATTTTTTAATTTCTAATATTTATTTGTATTATCAAATGTTATTTGTTAGTTAGATATAAAATGAAATGAAGTAAAAATGTTTAAATGTGAAATTTTGTAACATTAAAAAATAAAAAATTAAAATGTGTCCACTACTTCCATTAATTAGTTATTTAGTTACAAAATAAATTAAAGAATTAACGCAATTTACATAAACTTTAAATTGCTTAAATTTAAATTCAAAAATAAAAAATGAGAATTTTAATTGTATAAACATAAAATTTTGATTTTGATTATTACAACTATATAGAATTTGCATAAATTTTAAGTACGCATTGAGACGATTGACAATTGTTTTGAAATTAATTTCAACTTCACATATAACATTTTATGTAGAAAAATAAGAGTATAATAAATTGATGATTGTTAATGTCTTTATTTTATATTAATTATGATTAGGTCTAACTGATAATTATATTATGTATTTATAATTTTATATGTATGAATATCTAAAATATTTAATTATATTATAATCAAAATGTAATTAATGATCATACTTTATTATAAATTATAGTTATTCACCGAATTTTAATTTAATAATAAATAATAAATATCGTAAACTTATTTATTTTTTAAATATATATTATTGTTTTAAACTTGTTTAATTTATTATTATTTTTAATTTAACAAATTATATATTATTCAACTAATTTTTATTGATTTAAATTAATTTTTAATTTTTAAAATATAGAAAAATATATTAATAACAATAACCGTTCTACAGGCTGTACTAGGCTTATCAATTTTACTATGTGTGCTATGTCGACCTGACACGAGGATTCACGTGAGCTTAAGTTCCTAGGTTTAGGGAACAAAAAAAAAACAAAAAGAATTTTATATATAATATGATAAAAGATATATAAGTGTTGATATTACACTAGTCTGGTCTTTCTAAAGTAGCTAATATTGCTAATAGTCTTAAGGTACGTTTACTATAACATTTTTAAAAGAAAATTTTTACCAATAAAGTTTACATAAATAATGTTTTTAATAAGAAAATTATTAATTGGTTTTAATTGTCATAAATAATTTTGAAAAAATTAAATAACTATTTTAATAAACAAAATTTTAATAATTTATAATTTAAAATGATATTGTAAAATCTTTAAAACAAAATAAGAGTATTTTACATAATTTTAATTATTTTAAAAAACTTAAAAAATTTTGCAATCAAAAA
>CM040441.1:1659402-1745810 GCA_022749755.1 Azadirachta indica | reverse complement strand
TTATCCCTTTCTTACTCCACCCCTAATTTTAAGTATTTTAACATTTTCTGATGATTCATTTTTAAATTATAAAATACTTTATTTGCTTGTCATTCTGGGAAAACATCATCAAGTTTGTCCAAAAGCTTAAGAGAACACTAAACATTTCAAAAATTTTCTTCAAACAATTAAGAAGTATATATAATACATACACACACACACACATATATATATATGTATGTTTGTATGCATATATGGACTTGATACAGCTTCTCTTTTTTAAGTTTTAATACTACTTTTTATATGATATTAAAGAGATTACAAATCAAACTGCTACAATATCTACTACTTTTAAAGAAAGTAATAACTTATAATATACACATGGGAATAATATTATCTATTAAGTATTTTAAAATTTTAAAATATTTATTTATTTAAATTAAGAAAGTAAAATTGTAGTTTACTTAAATTTAATTTTATATCATATTTGTAATTATAAAATATAGTCACTTTCATACACACTTAATGATAAATTATCTACATCCGACTTACCATTTACATAATAATGAATTTGGTGAGCCTCATGGGATGTGAGCTTGGCATAAATAATTCGTCATTAGGTGTGCATAAAAGTGATTATAATTTATAATTATAAACAAAATCAAAATTAAATTCAACTAAATTATAATTTTAATTTCTTACTTTAAATAAATAATTATTTTAAATTTTTAAAACACTAAATAAAAATATTATTCATATTATGCATCTTATAAGTTGTCTTCTTATCACTATTTCGATCGAAATAAATAGATAACATAATAATTCGATTTGTATCTTACAAAATGTAGTAATAAAAATTAAAAATAAAAGTTGTATCAAGTTTAAAGCAACACACACACACATATATATATGTATGTATGTATTGTGTGAAAAAGAAAATTGAGAAATATGTTATACTCTTAAACATCTGGATAAACTTAATTATAACTATCAAAATGATAAATAAATAAAAATATTTGCAATTATATAATGAATATTAAAAAATTTAAATATTTATTATCAAGCAAAAGCGAATTGCTTTTCCAACTATTCTCTACATACTCATTCGCTTGATTTCGAATATAAAGTAATTAAAATCTATTTAGATTAAATTGTTCATAAGTATTTAAATCTGTGATCATAAATTCAAAATCTATTAAGTGTATTCTTTCTTTAACATACATTGCAAATAATGAAGTACAATTTTTAATGTAAGAGTTTTAAATTTAGTTTCTATCTTTTTCTTATTATTTACTATCCAAAATTTATCTAATTGCAAGCTTCCGGACATAATTTCTCATTCAAAATTCTAACTCAAGTACACTCAGCTAAAAGGATAAAGTTACAATAGGCTTTACCAAATAATTATGTCCATTGGCAGATATCTCGGATAGATTTCAAAACCAAATATCTTAGTCTACCCACCCAAAGGGACATTATTCTCCACAGCCTTACACACGTTAACCATAAAAACACTATGCAAGCTAAGCGAAGGAAAATTATACGCTAAGGAACGATACTCTCCACTCCAATATAAAATGCAAGGTAATTAAGCTAATTATACGCTAAGAAAATTACATAATACTAAAAATAATAGGTAAGCTAAACTAAGGAACATTATGCTTGACGCCTCTAATCAAACTCAAATGATTATTATACACCTTTCATTCCGTCTGTGTTCCATCAAAAGCCTAGGACTTTAAAGGCATTGGGAGATGGTCTAAATTTCAGTAGCAAAGTCACAACACAAATTAAATAATCAGTTTTAATTTACCTAAATATTAATTAGTTAGATACGAGGAAGACTAAGTAGGAGATATCACAAAACTGCAAACTTAGGTAAAAATGAAAGAATTAGCAATGATTAGGATTAAGATACTTAAGAGGTTAAACCCAACCAGATCTCCCAATTCATTGGATACTAATCTACGCAGATTCATATTTTCATACTTGATCATACCTACATATTCTCCTGATACAAACAAATATGAAAAGCATTCTTACCCATTGCTTTGTTAAAGATGTCCTTTGCTACACGATTCAACAAAGATTCATTGAAGTTTAAAAAAATCAAACAATGGTTTTGATACTAAATCTAAAGACAAAACTTAAAAAAACACACACATGCTCATAAAGCTGACTACCAAGCTTCTCATTAGAATTTGTAACTCGCAATTTGTCCAACTCCTTTGAGCCAACCGCACCGTCTCCAAATAGTGCATAAGAATATGAAAATTGCAATTCATCAACCCAAACAGAATTCCAAAATAAAAAGCTTACCAGGTATAACTCCGTCATCCATTGCAGACTTGAAAGCATGTACAACATTACATACTCCTTTAATTTTTGAGAAATTCTTCTACACTTCTATCTCCACCAACCTTGCACCAAAACAGCCTCATCAAAATATGTTTTCAATAACAGTTTTGGCCTACGAATACTCAATTCCAAACACCTGAACCTTAAAAAGAACGGCAGCACGAGAAGATATACAGACCTCTCTTCTAATGTCTCCATTTCCGAGCATGAAATGCACCTTCTGATTGTGGATCTCAACTGTAACACAATCAAAGGAATATGTCAAATAACTAATAAACACAATGGTTAGGAATAACACAGCCCACGCCACATATCATTACTATAATTCTGTTGTTACTATTAAAGATATTAATGGTGAGTTGTTGGTTGTTGGGAGTTGGTAGTTAGGAGTTGTATTAATGTTCTGCATTTTCTTTATTATTTTGAAATAAAACATTAATATAATATTTCAGGGAATCCGCTAATTACCCATACATTGAAATTATATGCTTTTTCTTAGTGGGTTTCTGCAGAAGCACTCAAGAAACTTGGGGTAAAAACTTCAGCGCCCTACTAGCCTTCATACGTGAATTTTATTTGGCATGGTCTTCAATCAGGGTGATATTTATCAATTTGATCATGTATAGATTAGTGTGTGTCTTAAATTCTTTCTACCCACCCTCTGTCTATGTCTATAAAAGTGTTAACTTTATTAGCTTAGGTGTCGAAGACGCTTCCCCTTAATTGTGAAAAGTGAGCTCAACATCCAAGTCTCATTTTGATATGGGAGTATCTCGTATCTATAAAAGGTGTCACAAGAAATCATTTTATTAAGTAGCTTTCAATCTATAATAAATTTTACTTGTAAAAAGTATTTCAAAAAAAAGAAAGACTATATTTTCAAAAAAATAAAAGAAGACTATATAAAAGAAAGTTTATTCATTGATTTGTGCTCATTAACATAGCATCAAAATCAAACAACTCCCCGCAGCTCTGAACGCTGCAGGATGGCAGCCTTGTAACTCTGCATGCTGCAGGCAGGCATGCAGGCTTTTCCTGCATACAGCAGATTACTTCTTTCTCATGGCAGGTTTGAGTAAATTTTTTCCTACATCTGGCAGACTATTTCTTTCCCATTGTATGTTAGAGTAAAAGCTCAATAAAACCACCATAGCAGAAGAGAAAAGCTCACTAAAACCAAATACAAAATTTGTATTAGAACAAACAACACAACTCGCTGCACCTTAGGTTTGGGAGAATTAAGCCATACCTCTCCTAAGATTTAAAAAATTCACATATAAATAGAAAATTTAAAAAAAAAAAAAATTTAAACATACCTTCTATAAATTGTTAGTTAACCATCTACTTTTAATAAAAAGATTAAAATATCCTTCAAATTTAACTTCAATAAAAACACAAAATAATTAGTTATATTAAAGTAATTCCAAAACCTACAATTTTGATGAAACTCATTGATCTGCAATTCTACTATACTTTGCCATGGAGATTTTACCAACCCATTGGTCTAGTTTTAAATATGAGAGTTATTTAGTGTAGAAATGAAGAAAATATATTATAATTCAATTCCAAGAATAAAATCCAAATAGTATGCATATTCTAACCAAATTTATCAGCAAACAAGCAGAACAAGAAAGAAAGATTTAAGAAGACAGGAGTACCTGATGCTGACTAGACGAAGCTGAGAATATCAATTTGAGCACGCAAACAAGAACCAAGTTAAAAAACTCAATCAACAACAATTGCTTCTATATGAATTGACACATTCAAATACAACATAAGGTGGAATAAATTATAGAAAACCTGATAGCATCTTCGTGGATCAAACTAAGGGTCATTGAAAAGTTTAGCTTCTTGCGGAATAACACCTTTCTCAATTCCCAAGAACGGAGAATATTCTATGGTTTAACAACAATAAGTGCACCATATATTTATATAAGAATAATACAATTTCTATGTAGCCACAATAATTTTTTTTTTTAAAAAAAAAAAGAAAAGTAAAGAAAAATAAATTAATATATTTTGTTTCATGTACTGAAGACTTATGAAATAAAGTAGATTGAAAAGACAATGTCCATTTGTATTCAGATTGCAAGAAAATTAAGTGAATTAGTAAAGTCCAACTAATGCTTAAAACAATTTACACTATAAAAAGAAAGTAACAGCATTTTTCCACGAAGATTAAAAGAATATCTCAGCTGAAGCCCCCTTTCATTTGTAGTTCCATTAATTCATCTAACTATAGAATTTTTGTTTCATTTACCTACACCCAGGGTCTTAGGAAATATAAACTTATTTTATTAATCTTGAGTATTTGATGAACTCTCGCATCTTTGTTACCCTTAAATGCCAAATGGAAGATGAATATGAGATGCTTAAAAATAATTTCAAAATTTTTTAAAGGAAATTGTTCTAAGCAATCAATTTTCTTTCTATTATATAAAGGTCCAAATAGAGGTGTTTAAAAATATTTAAACCATCTACATTTTTTATTCAAAAATTTTTCTCTATTAATCTATTTAAATAGTAACCGGATTCCAATTGTCCTCTTGTCACAATAACTAGGGGAATACAAAGATAAAAAAATTTTTGAATATCAGTAAAAATATTGAGCAGAGTAATTGCTCAAAGGAAAATTGACATGAAAGATTATCAGTAAATTGAAAACTAATGACTCAATATTCCCTCAGTAGAACCAATTAGATGAAATTCAATCTATGACATGAAAGAGTGAACCATTGTATCCGCACAACTCTATATATGCATTATAATGTGAATATGTTAGATTGTATACACAATTGTTGTAATTGATATGAAAAGGTCTCATGTTTGTCATTGTTTGTGTTGCAGGCCACCCTTGAGGCAATATGGCGAAATGTGGTCAATGGCAATAAACAGTTGGGATTATGTTTCAACGGCATTGATGTCACGCAGTATGTGGCTGGGGACAATGACGACATGCGTACAAATTGAGAGATAATTGATGTTATTTATATTTCAGTCACATGTGGGGGTGATCATTGGGTTGCATGTACCGTACAATTTTCGAATCGTCACATCATGGTATATGCCTCGTTGCCTTCATCACACTCAAACACTGCAATGGAAGGCCATATGAGACCTCTGTGCTGACTACTACCTTATTTTATACGTCATGTTGAGATATATAGGAAAGACTAGAGTTAGGGAACAACATAAAACCTCTCACATTTGAACGAAGGATATCGGGCGTGCCAAGACAGCATTTAGGGAGTGGTGATTGTGGGGTGTTCACGTGCAAGTTTATTGAGTTGCTTGGATTGGGTTGTTCATTTGACTTTGGCCTTGATCACAGTGTCTTATTAAACATAAGATTGCACTGGACTTATTTGTAGGCAAGTTATTATAGGATATTGTCAATATGATATATGACAAATATGTGTATATAAAAATATTTATATTTTCACGAAATTAAATTAGTTAAAATAGTGTTACTAGAACATTATCAAGTAAAAAAATATTCGAATGATTACATCCCGATGAAGGAAATTAATGAGAGACATAATAGTAATAATATATTTCAACAATTTGTAGAATAATATGACCAATTCGCGATAACCAACCAATTACATTATGAAAAACAAGTACTCATATTGGGTAACCTTGATTAAAAATACATTACCCTAAAAATTGGACTTAAACAGATATTATAGTACTTGAAATGTTTGTATATATGAAATTTTAACGTTGGGCAGCTTGTGTATTGTTGTGCTGTGGGGTTGTTTGTTATTTATTTTTGTGGGGTTAATATTTTGAAGAAATATTCTTTTCTTTATATGTATATTTTTTATTTTTTTAGGGTGTTGTGTAATTTGCATAGCGGGGTTTGTGTAATATATCAAGAGTGTTATATGATTTTATCTAAAGATATTCTTTTTAGGGGATTATGTAATTAATCATGAGACCTATCTGATGTTTTTAAATTAAAACAATTTTCAGGTACCCCAACTTTCGGGTACTCGAAAAACGTAAGGTATTCAAAAGTTGGGGTACCTTCTTGGGTCCCTTTTTTGGGTACCTATGTTTTTCGAGTACCCGAAAATGGGTGCTTGCCATAATATAGTAATAATATGCATTAATAATTATTTTATTATTAAACAATTAACAATATAGTAATAGTAAATTAATAATATAATAATAATAACTAATAAATAATAATAAATGAAAGTAATTATAATATTTAATAATAATAAACAAAATAGTAATAGTTAATAATAATAAAATAATATAATTAATAATAATAATAATTAATAAAAAAAGTAATAATAATAGTTTTTTGGGAATCCAAATTTTCTTATTACTAATTCTTATATTTCTAATCTTGATATTGTAGTAATTAATCAAATAAGTTGTGACACATTGAACTTTTCAGTAAAAAATTATTATAATTTTAAGATATTCATCTCATGACAATAAAGACTAACAACATGATAATAGTGTTAATTGCAATAGAGTCTTTTAAGCATTAAAATTATTTTAATAATAATACAACATCAATATTTTCATTTATTACAAGATTAATAATAATCTTGACTCTACAAAAAATAAATAATATTGTCATGCTAGTCTAAACGGATTGGATTCCGACACGTCGCACGATTGTGGCCAACTTTCTTGCAGCGTGAGCATGTTTTTTTTAACCACGTCTTCGCTCATAAATGGAATACGTTGTTTCCTCGGTCGACCCGTCGGTACCCTCTCTCAAGGCAGTTGAATGATTATATTCTGAACCCATCGAGAACAACCCAATCATGCTAATTACCAACAAGATATATATTCTCTATGTAAGCCAACACAAGTGCGCAATTTGTATAATAGTGGGAGCGAAGGTTGTTATATTATCCTCTAATAAAACGGGTTGCTGCAAGTGCATGTGGGCAAGGTAATTGCATTAGATCAAAATGCTGACATGTGCAATTCTTTGCGCGTAAATCCACCACGTCTTCTTGTCCTATGCTTTTCACCTGAAATTCAAAACTGAAAATAGGGTACATCATTAGTCGTTTTGATTCTACTTCATACTTGTTGACTATGGCTTGAACCCATGGGGAAAGTGTTTATGGTTTATTGATCGGATCCAATCCAACAATGATACAATTAGGAGCATTCGTGCATCCCTTAATAGTGCATTCATACTCTCGGCTATATTGGTAGTCCGTGCGTTGTATCATCGCTTTAGAAACTGTGCTCTAACCCATCGATGAAAACCCAGTTTATTCTCTAGGTAGTTTGTCGTTGTTGGATGTATACCCCTTAACTTGTCCATCCGATCATTGAACTCAATAAATGTATAAGCCTTAGTAGTACTGTAATACCCAGTGAAAAACGTCTCTGACTTTTTCTCCCACATTCTAAATTTTCCCTTGATGTTTCTATAAATATGATAAGTACAAAACCTGTGATATACATCAAGGAAAACTGTAGCTATGCCTTTCTCAATACTGTTGTGTCGATCCGAAACAAAAACCAAATCTGATGTTGGGCCAATTGCTTTACGGAGTTTTGATAAAAACCATTCCCAAGATGTGTGGTTCACATATTTCCAAATGCCATATGATATATGTGATTGTTTTCGTCGACAGCAGTTGCCAAAAACAAAGTCCCCTGACAGTTCTCCTTTAAAAAGGTACCATCAAGAGTAATTACCGAACGAATGGCTCCACGAAACCCTTGGATAGGTGTATCAAAGGCTACAAAGAAATACAAGAAATGATCCTCATCGTCTTTTTCGATATGTGTGATTGTTTATGGGTTTATCTCTTGTAACATGTGACAAAGTCGAGAAAGTGCCTTAAATGACTCAACTGGGTCTTCATTCACTAATTGACACACTTCTTTTGCCAACCATGCCTTTCTATAAAATACAAACACCCCATAATCATTATGTATGTTATCTCAAATATTTCTGGTGTGTAAATTCTGCTAGGGTCTTGGAATTTGCTCAAGACCTGTTCACCAATTAGCCGGTTACTAACTTGTCGATGGTCATCTTGCATTTGATCACTTCGGCATATGTGCACACCCATAATTCGTGTGACACGGAAGTACCCATTATTTCCATCATTATTTACAACACGCATCTGCCACTTACATCTATCTACAATGCATTTTGCCTCAAAACATGTCGTTGTTGATCGAAGAATGATGAACTGAAAATGCCTCCTCAACACTATAATACTCAAATAATGTTGTAACTCTTTCTTTGTTCTAAAAATCTACCCCATATGGACATTACCATCTATTGAACTCAACATAACATCTGGGAACATAGTAAATGCCGTTGGGATGAAAGGAATAATACGGGTAGGAGCTAAACCCCTCATCGTATTATCTTCATAGGCCATTGATCTATTGGTCACTGCCTTGCCATTAACATCCTCTCTTGTAATGACATCCTCATCACAATAATTCATTCGACTTCCTTCCTCGTAATAATATGTTCTTTGCATAGACGGTTGATTGTCAAAATAGTCATGTGTAGGATCTTCATTATATGAGGGCGGTGAACATACACCATAATTAACCAGCCCTTCATAACGAGGTATTAAAAGATAAGATACCTATTCAGAGTGGAATTCACTGTTATCTTAAGAATTTTGTATGTTATCTCCTAACATGTTATGGTCAAATAGTGTACAAGTTGGTAGGTATATATTATTAAAGGGATTACTGCCCCTAGAAGAGACAAATGAATATGCATGATTCTTAAATTATATTTTCAAAGGTAGTAGGCTGCGTCATTTTAGGTTCTTCAGATTCTATGACTTCTGCTCCAACAATGCGGTCCAAAGTTATATACAACGGAGTCGAACTACCCAATCGAGAGCCATTGGCATTAAACAAATGCACCAAAGACAAAAAATCATGGTCCTCAATTATATTAGCTAGAATAGGTGCAGTGGACAAGTCACCATACTTTTTATACTTCGCCTTTATACAAAATTTGAATTCTTTTCGATTTATCCAAAACTGGGTATATATCATGTTTGCTAGATTTTGGTAGTTAGAATTTCTTGTTATAGTAATAAATCGAACTATTCCACCAACATGATTCTGAATACTATCGTCAAATATTTCCCACGAAGTGTTATAGTGAACAGAAAAAGTTACTAAATCTTCCACACCTGTATAAATACATAAGAATCCAATATTATTATAATATAAAAATACACCTAAAGCATGTAATGTTTACTTACCCATTATTTTTCCTAATACCGTTTTTCGGGTAAGGCAAAACTTTTCGGGTAAGGCTAAATTTTGCCTTACCCAACAAGTGATTATCTTACCCAAAAACAAATTTGGCCTTACCCGAAAACCATTTTTCAGGAAGGCCAAATTTTGCCTTATCCAACAAGTTGCTGTCTTACCCAAAAACAAATTTGCCCTTATCTGAAAATCACTTTTCGGGTAAGGCCAAATTTTGCCTTATCTAACAAGTGGTTGTCTTACTCAAAAACTACTTTTTAAATAAGGGCATATTTTACCTTACCTTAAAACCATTTTTTAGGTAAAACCACATTTTTCCTTACTCAAAAAGTGGTTGCCTTATCCAAAACCTACTTTTAAGGTAAGGACAAATTTTATCTTATCCACAAAATGCTTTTGGGGTAAGGCAAAATTTGACTTTACCCAAAAAGTGGCTTTGGGTAAAAGAACTAGTGACCCAAAATTAGTAACATTTTTATATCCTCAAATCAATCCTTTTCTTTGTATTCATACAATAATCAGTTAAGTTAATTTAAATATTAAATCTATTACTTTCTACTATATAAATAAGATTGAATTATAAATCCTAATTTAAGGATGGATTGAATATTTGTAATTTACACATAAAACACATACCTATATGGTGAAATAAATTGCTTAATGTAGGTGTCCAACACTTTGTCGTCAAAATTACATTATTGCCATACCGTTGACTGCCGTTGTTAGTAAGAGATGTAAGTTTGAGATAAGAAAAGTTTAAGTTTATGAGAGTTCGAATTTGTCAAAATATAGAGTAATAACAAAAGGAAAAAAAATGACTTTCGTAAAAATAAAATGAAAGTGGGTTACTGAGAGCAATTTAAATCGAAAAATATACTTTGGACTATATTACTAAAATTTTTTTATAAAAGACTATTTATATAAATTCGAAAAAATTTAAGATTATTTTGAGAATTTCCTTCCAATAAAGAAGAATGAAATTTGATTAAGTTTAAAGTAGCTATTAAAGTGCATAGAGAAAGTTTTTCCTTTGTTTAATTCTTTCAAATCGTCATCATTTCAATGGTCACTTTAACGTCATTTGTTAAACTAGTTACATCTGATAAATGTATATCAAAAATACCTAATACATTTTCCAAAGTATCAAAGTTGTGTCAATAAATACAACTAAAGTAAAATGTGTCATGCAATAGTCAAGAATTTATGATACCTAAATTAACCATCAATACTCTTTTGCCAAGATAATCCTTTTTCTTGTAGTTTATTTCAATTAGTTTGCTTAGTTAGTCATATCTTACAAACTTATTTTATTCAATAGAAAATTTGTGATAGATACTTTTCGTGCCGAGCTTACAAAATTTAAGTGTTATTATTTCTCATACAAATTATACATTTTTTATGTTTTTTTTATTTTAATCTCTTTTCTTTTCCTATTATTTTTCATTTGATGTTAAAGGATTTTTCTTATCCATTTCTTTAATTTTACTGAAAATTACTTAAAATATAATTAAAATATTAGTGGAAACTAAATTTATTTATTTTTATAATTTTATTTAAGATAATAGATTTCTTTTGTTATGTATATACCGGCATATATAGTTTTCTACTAATAGATAACAATATGACTGGAACATTTCAATTTTTATTGTTTAGGAAGAGATGCAACTGATTTTCTCACACATAATACCAATAAATGTTGTCCAATATTTTAGTGACAAATAAAATAAAAATAATAATATTACTGAGGAATTACATTTATTTTTATAAATTTTTTTAGTTACAGCACATTTTATTAAGTTAATATTTACACTACAAAATTATTATTTAAGTAACAATAATGATAACAATGAATAATCATATGACAATTATAACAGTAACAAATTGAATAATTAAATTATTATTATTTTAGGATTATTATTAACCTATAACTACTAATGCTTAATTGATAAATTTATATACTTTATTTTAGATTGTAATTCATCAATGATGACATATCAATTATCTCCATTTTGTATTTAAATCAATTTTTAATATGTTATTGTAAGAATCTACTATTTTACAGATGTAACTTTATTTTCTATAGAAACAAATTTTTTTAAAAAAATTTCTCTGTGAGATTTTCTTTTTTTTTTTAAGTAAAAAGATATTTTTAAAAACATTAGTAAGAATAATGGCAAATGAGCAATGCAAAGGAAAAGCGTAATAATTCAATTAAATAAAGTTACCTATGATCATATTTGTAGCTACCAATTAATAGTACTACCCATGATTAACATGACAAACCATGCACCATTAACACTAAAAAAAAAATACAATAATGAAAAATCACTAAACATGTTTTCCTAAACTAATGGGGTTTTCAAGAATGTGCCCAATATTATTACTTAAGAATAGGAAATAAACTGAATGTTAACTATACTGGCAAATAAGAATATGCCTCCTAAATCATATAATTTCATAACATTATACTCTTAAACTGAATGTTTTCAAACATCGGTTTCAAGAAAAAAAGAGCAAACACCCTCCCTCAAATCTTAATTCTTCCAATTGCAAATGCCAAGGAGCTTCTTAAGCTTCGAAAATAATGCTAATTGTAGGGCTGGGCTTGGTAAATATATCAACAGCTTAATCTTTACTTTTCAAGTAAGTCAATTGCTCCATCCTATACCAAATTACGCAATAAATAATACCTTACGTCTGTATAATTGCTTCGTTCATGTAACATCGGATTTTTGGAGAGTTTTATTGCTGAACTATTGTCACAATAGGCTGTTTTTCTTTTATGACCATGAAACATTACCTGAACCCATCATTAAAAAGATAACTAGAAGTGCTTTTTCTGTCATTAGGATCTCCAACATAACCACTATCTATGAAGCAAATAAATATGACTTTTCTCTTTGTTTGTAGAAGAATATAAAATCAGTTGTACCATATCTACAACTTCTTTTGGCAACTAAAAATAACATCACAGCTTATTATGATTTTCTTAGTGTTATGATTGGTAACATGTAAGCTTTTTGATTGATCACTAACACCAAAGAAAATACATTTTTTTCCCTTTGTCATCCAGATTTTCCTCATTGCATTTGGAATGCGGGCATATGTGATGCACACAAAAATTTTGATGTGATCAATGGTTGGTCTACGACTGCTCTATAAATTGAATCAAGAATTGCCCAAACCGAAAGCTCTAGAAATTCTCTTCATCGAACGAAAAATCACTTTTACAAGGATAGGTTTTGCTTCTAAATTGAATCAAGAATGTTTAACGGAATGATGGATCCACAGTATATTAAATATATCTAAATTAAACACACCTAGTGCTAAAGCTGAAGTCTTCTTGATCACCCATTGACCCCGTCCAGGTAATTACAACTCACGCGCACAAGAAAATCTGTCACTGGACAAAAGATGAGAGTTCCCTGCAAGTATCTTAATATTTGTTTGACAATCCGTATATCATAGCCTTGGTGGGTGCTTCAAATATCCAGCCTTGTAAATGTGAGGTATTGTAGACTTCTGACAAGGCTATGATATACCGTTGCGTTTACAAGATCATTGTCATCTGGAAAAAGGGTCATTTTAACAGCCATAGGTGTGTTTATCGTGGAGCAATTTTATGTGTTTGCTCGAGTCAAAATATCTTTTGTGTATTTGGCCTGAGAGAGAAAAATTCCTTTATTGAAGGGTTTTACTTCTGTACTGAGGAAGTATTGTAGTTGACCAAGGTCAATATTTCCACAATTGAGTTTGTACAATCTTCAACCCAAATCGAACAATTACTCATCCTTTGCTTACTCAAAGCAAACTAAAGAAAATCCTATCTTGGCCTTGTAAATCAGCCATCATAAAGAACCCAAAACTCTTTGAATAGCACTCAAGAACATGTTACGGGTCATAGCAATGAAAGAACTTCAAGCGCTTCATCATAATCAAATTGGACCTTGGTTCTTTGTGAGGCAGGAAGAAATATCATACAATCCAAATAGGTTTATCATAGGCTCTATCAATCGCTTTAAAGCAAGATTAGTTGCTAAAGGCTTCATGCAAGTACTTGGGATTGACTTCGATGAGACCTTTAGTCCAGTCATTAAACCTACCACTATTAGACTTGTTCTCGCCATTGTTGTACACTCAATATGGACAATGAAACAATTAGACGTTTGTAATGCCTTCCTACATGGCAACCTGACTGAGACAATTTATATAGAACAACCTCCTGGCTTCCAAGAGTCTATCCATCCAAGTCATGTCTATAAACTACAAAAGGCACCCTATGGCTTAAAGCATGGTTTGAATGTCTTTCCAATGCTTTAATAGGCCTTAGTTTCCATGGTAACAAACCTGACACCTCTTTCTTTATTCTTAATAGAAATCCTACAATTATTTTTTTATTAATTTGTGTTGATGATGTTATTATCATAGGTAACAATGACATTGCCATCGACTCTATCATCAACACACTCGGTGACATATTTGTTGCAAGAAATTGGCATTCCACTTCCAAAAACACCACTCCTCCTTTGTGGCAATATGAGTGCCATTCATATCACAAGAAATCTGGTTTTTCACGACCCAAAAGAACACATAGAACTTGATGTTCATTTTGTACGGGAAAAAGTAGTTCAAGGCTCCCTTTTGACATAGCATATTCCTGCACATCTTCAAATAGCTGATACATTCACAAGCCATTAGCCAAATAACCCTTTCTATCCTTACGATACACATTGGGCGTGCATCACATGACATTGCCCACCTTTAGGCTAATAAGAAAAGATATCAAAAGGAGAAATTATGATTTTCTTGTCTCATTGACTCTAGTTAATAAAAGGAAAATCATCATCATAAAAGGAAAAATCATCATAATGTTCTATGTCTCATTGACTCTAGTTAATAAAGAAAAAAAATCAATCAAGAAATGATCAACAGCTAGAATATCTCCAATGGCTAGAAGATCAATCTCTCTTTAGAAAAAACAATTCCTTATAACATTCCTTATCAAACTTTTCTTTAGAATTTTGATTATTAGTGAAGGCTACTTCTATGAATGATTCCAAAATTGTATGCAGTTATTATGATGATGTTGGCCATATAAGTTTTCCATGCCCCATTAACAAAAATGCATATATAGTGTTAAAAAAATTTTGAATGCGAAAGGAACCAAAACTAACACTCAAGGACCTAAAGCCTTTTGGGTACTAAAGTGCAAAACTTGAATATTTTTGTAAGTAACACAATTAGGAAATAATGGGCAGTTCCTTGATAAGGACTTGTTGTGGGAAGAGAAATACTTAATGAAATGCACTATGACATATGCTTGCTAAACAAAACAATGTATCACACAAACCTCAATACCTGAATAGGCAAGTTTGTTATAAGGTCAAATAAATCCGTTACCACATAATGGATTATACATTGTGGGTTGCATTAACAAAATTTTAGAGTTATCATAAGATGACGACACCAAGTGTAAACCTAACAGCCCTAATCTAACTTAGAGCAAGATTGCTGTTAGAAGAGTTAAAAGTATTTTGAGTAGCTAAAAGTCATTTTAAGTGTTTGGTAAAAATTTTTCATAATGACTTTTGACAAAATTACCTTATTTTACAATAGGTTTTAGAAAATAAAAAAGGAGTTGCTTTCGAAACAGATTTTGGAAAGCAATTTTATTTGTAAACATAATACCAAATATACCCATTTAAAATTAGAAAAACCCAAAATTATCCCTAAAACAATTATTAAATTTTAACTTTAATTAGGAAATGAAATTATTAAAATCAAAATATTTTTTCTTTTTATTGCTTTTTTATTTTTTTGAAAATATGATTAAAATTGTTATATTTTCTGCTATAAATTATTTCAAAGTGTTATGTGTGTATATAAACAAACACTTAGTTAAAATTAAATTTCATTTATTAGTACTATTAAATATGTACATTTTGGTAATTATGATTACTGCAATATTTTAACAATAAAATTTATGAAACAGACAAAACTGTTTTTGAAATTTATGGCATTTTTAAAAATACAATTTTCTAAATAGTAAATGGATTTTGTTCAACATTAATTCTTTATACAGCATACTAAAATTATCTTATTTTAAAATCTATAACAATCTCAAACTAATCCTAAATATCTTCAAACAAATTTATTAAAATAATATATTTTCACCTTTAATTCTTCGAAACTGTACATTTTAAAATTAAGATAATAATTTGTAAATTACAGTAGACATAGGTTGATCAAAATATTTTAGAATTTTGAAACATCAAAAATAAATTTAATTACATTTTAACTTTTGAAAATCAAGCTTCTTTCTAACAATCTTCAATATTTGCATTTAAACAACTGAAAAATTTATACTATAATTTTCACTATCAATAACTATCAGCATAAAATATAAAATAATTAATTGAGGCTTTAATATTCTTTTGAAAGATTGAAATAAATTTAAATAAATTTTATTGTAGATCATGCAAATATGTCAAAAATGTATTTAAAAACTTAATGTCCTTGAAGTAAATTTTTAGGTAATTATGAACGTAAGTATACATAAACATTTTATTTACTGTTGCAATTTAATTTTATCCAACACTTTGAAAAGATCAAAATGTATCTAATGATATTTAGGGCCCATTTGAATTAAATACAATTCTCAATTTTTTAAAAATAAATATTGAAAGCACATGTTTGATAACAATATTTTGAAAAGCTGTTGAAAGAATATTAAAGAAAAATGTGTTTGGTGATCTTATGATAAATTTATTTTAAGAAATTATTGTAAAAATTATTTTAAAATGCAGTGTAAATTAAGAAAGGAAAATTATTGTTTTAAGAGTTTTTAGTTTTTCTAAACTCTATCTACTACAATCCAATTATAACTAAACTCTATAATCCAGTTATAACTCTCTTTTTACTTTCTCATGTGTTTCTATTTTTTCTCTCCTCTCTGTTATGAACTCTTTCTTTTTCAAAACATAAAACTTTTCTTTGATATCAAAAGAAGAAGGACGAAACATTGTTTCTTGTTCGATAATTACCGTAAAAATGAAAATGCCTTTTTAAAAGTTAAAAAAAAAAATGAAATTTGGAAGAATTTTTCCTGCTTGTTTAAACATCATTGTTTAAGAACACAAAATTGGGTTCATATATAATCTTTGATTAATTTTAACGTTATCTTTTATAATTTGCTATTCATAATTAAGAATAAACATTTGTTGATAATTAATTCATAACGGGTATTATGTGGATGAGTTGATTGTTTTTTATGAACCATTCACATCTGTAGGTTTTATTTTACATTCGTGATATATATAATTCGCTGTTTAATAAAATTACTGCTGAAGCAAATGGAAAACATGTTCTCAAATATTGTGCTGCACATTTATTTTAAAATTTAAATTATGTTTTAAATAATATGTACGAATCATTTTCAAAATCAAAATTTTAAAATTACGATTCAGTATTTTAATTTTGAAAACTATTTTTGAAGAATAAATTAAACAAATTCTTTGTTTCTCGGATCAATTAAAATTTTGAATCACGTAAATTGCTTTTTCATATTCTAAAATTTTTGTGTAAATAAATCATTTAGAAAAAATCATATCTTTTATTTTGATTGAAGTCTATATCTAGTTTTCTGCAAATTATAGTAATACGCTTATTTTAAACTTAATATATATATTTATATATATAACCTGTTTCATGTAAAAGTTGAACATATTCTCTATAAATATGGATTTGTGGACCAGTGATGTTGACTATTTTCTAAGTTTAACCCAACAATTTTGTTTATTTTTTATTGTTCACTAATAGTAAAGATAAATAGAACTTTAATAACTATTTCTAGATGAATTTGACAATAATAATTTTGGTACCTTAGGTCATAAAAACTTATTACATATTTGGCTAGTGAAAAAGGAAACGCCAAAATGAATCCTTAAGCACAAAGTTTTAAATTTAGTGCGTTTAATTCACGAAAGAAATAACATCTTTTAACATTCTTAACTTCAAATAAATGAAATTAATAAAAATATCACCTACCAAGTTATAATACGTTTTAAAAAATCGTAAAACATCGATATGTCATCATATAAAAGAGGTTGTTCCAATACTTTTTATTTCATTCAAAAAACTATCCCCTCTAAAATATTAGGGACAAAACATATACAAGCAATATGCGAGGCATGGAGTCCCAATCTTTTGAGAGATCTATTTTGCTTTTTAGTATGTTTGTCATGCTCTCATCAGTTCTTGTTGCAGCTAAAGATCTTGTGCCTTTACCTTTACTACCAAAGGAAACTCACGATTTTCTAGAACATTGCGGAACCAAGTTACAACCAGCATGTGGTGAGGCTATCAAAGCGAGTGTGTACAAGCATGAGAATCTATCTCCTGAATGTTGCCAACAACTTATAGCTGAGGGATGGGCTTGTCACAATGAGTTTGTCCGAGTAACTGCACCATACTACCCTGAGAAAAATAATGCAGACGTTTTTGCTAGAAGTGGTCATGTTTGGCATGAGTGTATTATTCATTCTCCAAAACAATAAATAGGTTGCTTTAATACATAATGTAAACTTGAAAATATTTTAGAAGAGAATAAAATTAACTTCATGTATCGAAGATTTTTCATAAGTATCAACAATAATTAAAACTATTCATATAAACTCCTCTTCCATTTGGAGACTCAAGATTTTAATATATCCAAGCCCTATAGAATAAATGGTTCTTGTCTTTAACAATTATGATCCACAAGTTATTATCATTACATAAGCGATCTTTTGGTTTCGCTTTTTCATTAAATACAATGGGTTATAAAATTTTTTTTCAAATTTGTTAATGTCATTTAATTGACATTATAGAAAGGTTTTTGATAATTAAAAAGTCATTTTCCTTCTCTTGGAAGAAATTCAAATTTTGGGCTTTTGTCTTTGGAATTTCTCCAACTTTTTTAAAATTTGAAATTAGCTGAAATACTCTTATTTTATTTTAAAGGTTTTACATTATTTCTCTCAAATAGAACATTAAAAATTTGTTAATTTAAATAATTACTCAAATTCTTCTGAAGTTATTTGTGATGATTAAGAATTAATTGTCTTTTATTAAAAACTCTATTGATAAAAGCTATATACGTATAAGGTCTACTCAGAAAAATCCTATTTGAAAAGTTATACCTAATAAACCGTAAATACTTTTGTAGGAATTAAGTAAATAAATTGACTAACCTACCAATGGATTGAAGAAATATACTACTTGGAACATTTTTTTTTCAAATGTATGTATACTACATTTATGCATTTCGTATGTCATTTTATTAAAAATAAATTATGTTTTTATTGATTATGTACATAGATTTTTCTATTGTTAAATATCTTACATTGTATCGTAAATATTTAATTTTTAAAGTTAGATTTAAATTCAATAAAAGAAAAAAGAAAGGAGCTAGAAAAGATAACATTGAAAAATGTACACGGTGGATTTCATTTGCAATTCAATTTCCAAAAAATATTAGAGTGTAAATAAAAAATTAGTTTCTATTCTTTGTACTTTGGATAGTTTGAAATATATTTTGCCATAATGTTTGAAAATTGATTTCATAGTTAGAAACAATAAAAATATATTTGATAAACGTAATAAAAATTATTATGTGTTTAATATGTATCGAATTTTAAGAATAATTTCCGAAAAAAGCTTAAATATTTTACATTGGAGTACTATAATTAAATTTGTTAGATAAATTAAGTTTTATTTTCTAAACAACTAAAAATTGTCCAACTGACTCTTCATGTCATCTTATTTGCATAATCCACTTTCACAATCAAATTTTGAGAAATAGGAAGGCTTTTGTATATAATTAGTCAATTCATTTTTGTTTGGAAGGTGAAGCAACACAAAGCATAAAAGAAAGGAGAAAAGTATTATAAGCCATAGTTGTTGATTATTAACACACCCAATTTAACTCAAATAGAACGCTTGTTAAAATAGGATGACAAACACTTAAGCACTAACCTTAAAATAATATTCCTCAAACTTTATAAAGATCACATAACTTAAAATATTCAAACCTTATTATTGCAATTAATTGCTGAAATGTTATTAAGAGTCAAATCTTAGTCCTAGATTAATTACTAAATAGCACAATTTTTCTTTATTCTTCTCTAGATGAAGATTCTAATAATCCAAAAGTCTAGAACCATGAAGTCTTTATATATTGATCTACCTACCAAAAATTGTATATTCAATCTATAAAATATTATTTATGAGTAGTGAACTATCAATTCGTTAAAAAATTCAAACATAATATTTTCATTCATATATGTATATATATGCATATATAAGTAGTTAAATGTTTACGAAAATAATTACTAATATACTTAAATGACAATAAAATTTGTGCTTGTCATACATTTATTAAATTAAAATAGGAAAAAAATGTTAATAGATGGTGTGCATTGCAAATAATAATTACTAGGATAGCAAGTCAATAATATTAGTAGTTAGAGATAGTGAGCCAAAACATTTTATTGTAATTAACTATAAAATAAAGAAATATTGATTATTGTTTGATGATTATCATAAAAATGAAAAACTTTTTTAAGAGGTGGGAAAGAAAATTTTGGAAGAATCTTTGTAGCTGTTTTGAACATTATTGTACATGAAGAGGTAGTTGGGTTCATGATTCTTGATTAATTTGAATGCTATATTTGATCATTTTTTATTCATAATTATGAGTAAATATCTATTGATAATTAGTGTATAAAGTATATCAATTTGGATGAGCTAACTCATTTTTATTGACCATTTATCCATATTTCTTTTATTCTACATTTGTGATTTATAAATTTATTGTTTAATAAATTTACTAATCGCACGAGTGAAAAACATGTTTTTAAATATTATGCCAAACATTTATTTCAAAATTTTCAATTTTTTTTTAAAATAAAATACCAAATCATTTTCAAAATAAAAATTTTAAGATTACAATTCAAATTTTTAATGTTTGAAGACAATTTTTAAATAATAAATTACAACTTTGAGTCAGTTCAAATATTGCTTTTCCATGTACTCAAATTTTTATGTAAATAAGTCGTTTAAAAAGAAGTCATACGTTTTATTTTGATTAAATTCTATAGTTTTTTGCAAATTATGGTAACAGGCAGACTATAAACATAATGAGTACATATATATATACATATATATATATATATGTATGTTTTGTAAATTAACCTATTTCATGTAAAACTCATATCTATACATATTCTTCCTAAATGAACTTAATGAGTAATTAATGTACTCTAATTTATGGATGCAATAGTCAACCAGTGCAACATTAACTGTTCTCTACAAATAAACATTACTAAAACTCCTTTCATTTTTTTTTGTTATCGTAAACTTTTAACTAATTTTTAACCTATAAAATGATACAAATATCCGTCTAACTTGTGTTGATAAATGTCCTAAATTTTATACATTTTTCTAAATTCTAAATTATAAAATATCAATTAAAATACATAAAATAGATAAGCACAATACCAAAAATATAGAAAATTTCAAAATTTTGTATTCACGATGGAACTTTAAAATTGAAAATAAAATTGAAATACAAAATAACAATTGTTTTCGGAAAAAAAGGGGTTATTTTTTGTCTTGTCCTTTTATTTATTAACATGTCAGATATATGCCTAATTTATTAAAAGTCATCATGGTCTCAAATGATCGCCTATGTTATACTTTTTGCCAAGAACAAACACCTTGTCAACAAAGAGAACCTTAAAAATACTTAATCTAGTCTTGATAAGTAGGACGTGTAAAACTCTGGCTACTCGAAAAAGCAGCACAAGGGCATTCTCCACTTATTTTTCTGTAGTCAACAATTGGATATTCCAAGGGTTTTCATCTTCTAAAATAGGCAAACCTAAGATACTAGATACATCCTTAAGAGTCAAGATAAATTCTCCCCACGGTGTTACAAAAGTATAAGTATTAATGCTTCAGCGGTGTACCAACTAGCGTAGCGATGACTAATCTTTTCCCATGGATGAAGAAGAATCTTTGCATGAGAAAGAACGTATCTAGTGGTAGTATTCTCCAATTCCATAGCCACCCATTCATTCTAACCTTAGCTCTACACCGATGTTTATCAAAATTGGATAGAAATAGGTCTAAATTTGTTAACGGCGATACGAAGCTGAAAGATACTACTTGGTCGGATAAAGTATATTCCATCAAAAGCTGATTTGGGTAAAGGTTCCTTTGGAATAGATTCTACCTTAGAAGCCAATTTACCTATAAATCTATCCTCTATATAGAAAAGATGTTAAAAAACTCCAATAGTCAAACGAGGGATTGCCATTATACCACAATTCATCGAATGAAAAAACAAAGACAATGGAAAACCTTAAAGAATAGAGGGAAATGATGGAAGGTTACCTTATTGAGAGTTGTGAGCCAAAAAGAAACACGAGAGAACTTCGTATTGAACTCGACAAAGCAACATATGTAAGCAATGTGGAAACACAAGGGACCACACCGATTCTATGAAGGAGAAAGACGAAAGGGTAAAGTTCTTAAAATGGAAAGAACTTTGTGTAATGCAATTTTGGGAAAGAAAGAGAAAAACATGGTATTTTAAAATATTGGAAGTCAAAAGGTCAATCCTATCTATTAAAGTATTTGAAAGTAAAAAAGGTAAAAAAGTAGTGAAAGGACAAAAGAATCTTAACCATTGAGGACAATTGAAGAATAACCCTTAACGGCTAATATTTTTATCCAGGAGAAACAAGAAGCCATATCAATATGATAAGAGGATGAATTGTTTCCATAACAATTACAACAAATCATTTTAAGATACACTATTACGGACAGAATAATAGCATTTTAAAATTCAAAAAGAAAACATGAGATATTGCATACTACATCCTTAAAGTTGATCATATACATTGCTTGTTTGTAAGACCGCACAATCCATACGATCAAGGGGGCTAATGTTGGTACACGAATATTGACCATAGGTATGAGTCTAAACCCAAGCAAAAACTATATCATTTTATCAAGTAATTTATACAAAAGCATAGGTGAGCCCAAGCCATTCATTGAGGCATAAATTCTAGGCCATGGTATATAAGGTTAAAGTAATCCAAAGCCTAGTTCAAATCAATCCAATGTCCTAAGCCAAGCCCATTTAGGGGATACTTAGCCCCAAAGGATTCGTTACATGATTAAAGTAATGCATGAGGAACACAAAAAGGCCCAAAAAAGACTCCTTTCTAAAGCCCAAATTTAAAGTCCTTTTTAATGCAAAATTTTATTTTAATTAATATAGCATTAATTAAAATAAGTATTTTATTTTAATTAGGCTTACTTAAAAAAGATATTTTATTCCAAGTAAAATTATTTAAACAAAGTATTTTATTGCAAGTATGAGTATTTAAATTCCCTTTCTAATAGCATTAGTTAAGATAAGTGTCTTATTCTAATTAGGAATAATTAGAATAGATGATTTACTACAAATATAAATCCTTAGACACCTTTTTCAAATAAGGTTAAATTATACAAATTTAATTTCTAGACAACTTCTTGTCTTGAAAAGTCAACTTACATTAGGATATGAAACATCCCTAATTCTAAGAAATTTCGGCATAATTTCCTCCACAACATGACATGTGCCAAATATGTAATCTTGGTAAGTTTCGAAATTTTCATTCTAAACACTCCTAACAAAATTCAACACCAACTACTTTAGTTCATTATTTAACAAAATATAACTAATTCCACAGTTTCAAACGTTCAGGTACAAACATAGAAAATACATCAAAACCACACATTATGAGCTCCTACACCTATAATTGCATATAATTTAAAAGTAGCAAAATCCTTGTCCTGGAATATCCTTTGTCTTCTACTTACAAAATCTCTAGTATTGCTTAAACCTAAAAAGTAGGGATGAGTTAACTCCCAGTAGACATTTACATACAAAAATAGTTTTAAAATTTATAATAAACAAATTTGAACATAAAAAGTACTTATTGATTTCCAACAAGGAGTGCAGTAGAATATCAAGTCAAAATCTCAATTTTTATATTCATATAAACAACATACAACACATTAATTCCATTATTTAATCCATTACTTTTGTTCTTACATATTTTACATGCATTTTTCCAAAGGACTGCTGCCCCAAAACTATCTGCACATACTTTAAGGGCATCATTCCTAGGAATTGTCATTTCATAAAAAACAACCTTTAGGACATTATCTCGAGGATCGTCACTCAAAAATGTACTTGTAATTAATGGATTTTTCCAAAGGACCATTACCCTAGACATGGGTGCCACAACACAATAACCACCATGGCTATCACATTTTCATTTATCAAATTATTTCACAATATTTTCATTTAAATCATCCATTTATAAAAATAAAACACATATTGATACAATTTTCTCATTGTATTTGTAAATATAACATTAATATGAAAATTTGTTTATTATAAATGTTTATAAAATTCCTGAATTATCACGTGTTGATCTAATTAATTGTTTTTCAAATCAAAATTAATTTTCAACGTGTTGTTTTTTATAAAATCAAAATAGTTTTAAAATTTATAATAAACAAATTTGAACATAAAAAGTACTTATTGATTTCCAACAAGGAGTGCAGTAGAATATCAAGTCAAAATCTCAATTTTTATATTCATATAAACAACATACAACACATTAATTCCATTATTTAATCCATTACTTTTGTTCTTACATATTTTACATGCATTTTTCCAAAGGACTGCTGCCCCAAAACTATCTGCACATACTTTAAGGGCATCATTCCTAGGAATTGTCATTTCATAAAAAACAACCTTTAGGACATTATCTCGAGGATCGTCACTCAAAAATGTACTTGTAATTAATGGATTTTTCCAAAGGACCATTACCCTAGACATGGGTGCCACAACACAATAACCACCATGGCTATCACATTTTCATTTATCAAATTATTTCACAATATTTTCATTTAAATCATCCATTTATAAAAATAAAACACATATTGATACAATTTTCTCATTGTATTTGTAAATATAACATTAATATGAAAATTTCTATTTAATTTTGATTTGAAAAAAACAATTAATTAGATCAACACGTGATAATTCAGGAATTTTATAAACATTTATAAAAAACTTTAAATGTAATAAAATATCCTACTTGTCAATTTTAAAATTAAAATCTACCAATTGTATATAAATATCTACCGGATAAACAGGTGACAATTTTATGTCTCTATTAGTTTTATCATCCTCCTCTTAATCACCTCCAAGTCATTCTCTTTTTCCTTCCTTTCCTCTCTTTTTTATTTCTTCCTCCTCTTTCTGTTTTCATTTTTGCTCCTTGCTTCCAATTTGTAAAAGCAAAGGTTACATATATACATATAAGTTAACCTACTGCCATAACAAAACCCTTTTGTTAATATATATTTTTGCCACATGGCCATGTAATGAATTGATAAGCATAAACCTAAATTTTCTTCTTTCTTATTTCCTTACACCTGATAACCCATTCATCATATACATGTACTACACCAATTATTAAATCAAATAAAAGTAAAAGTTATATGGCCTCTCAATTTCAATCAAATCCTTTAACTTTTCTTTTTACACTTTTCACCCATAACAAAATTTTATATTATCCAATAATTCTATTCTTTTAAAATTAGGAACATATTTATCCTAATCAAAAATCTCTTCAAAAATAAATATATATACCTTATAAATTCTAAACTTTTATATCCTTATATAATATAAGGTCAATATATCCAAACATATTTATTCCGATTAATATAAGAATTCAAGATATAAAGGATTATGAGCTAGTCTTATTCTATTACAACTCTACATTATATACTATATAAATCTGTTACTTCATATCAGAGGGGATTCTAATAGGCTTCACCGAGGTTAGACCTATCATCAAGTTTAGAATCACGACTTTGAGGAGCGCCCTTCCCTTCGTGGCAACACTCATGATTCTTGGATTACTATTTTGGTAATTACTTGTCGTTCTTGTCAATCCTAAACATTACCTTGTTGTCCTATTGTTTTTCTTGCATTCTCCAACCATAAAACTAATTGCTTTAGACTCCAAAATAACGTTGTTCATAACCTTAGTTTATTAATCACAATAGGTTATATTGAATACCACCGCAAGCAAATTCCTTTAATATTGATCTGATTCCTTCATAATCACGATTCACCCTTAAAACCATTGTGTTCCTTTGCATTTATCTGGCATTATCTTGCTCCCACACACATTATGGACTTATAATTTGAGTTTTGTGCCTTTTTTGATTATTTTTTAGGTACAGAAGCCATAACAAAAGATGGTAGAAAATCCCTCCGTTCAAATCCAAACCCAATCTCCTAAGGATGCAACATTACAACCCTCAGACTACTAAGTGCAATCCAAAAGATATAGTGGCCCTTACTTTTTGCAATTCAAAAATAGAGTGTGAAAGCTCAATTTGGTTTCAAAGACCCAATGGTATTAAAGCCAACAGAGAGCAATACTATGCCCAACGATCTATCAATCATAATTTGACACATGAATAAGGTAGTCTTTTTTCGAAAACATTAACTTATTGCTGTCACATGGAAGGAATTAAAAAAAAAAGAGGGATCTAGTAAGCCATGGTCTCATTTATCAAATTTGTGAAGAATTTCTTTCCTAATAAAAATTAATTTGTTGACTTATTGCTCTCACATGAAAAAAAAAATAGAAAGATCTATTAAGTCATGGTCTCCCACTCAACACAATTAAACAATTGAATTGATGGATTGATTTATCAAATTTATGGAGAATTTCTCTTTCTTTAAAAATAAATTTGTTGACTTATTGCTCTTGCATAGAAATTATGTTAGAAAAAAGGATTAATAGGCTTAAAATTATGAGATTCGGATTGAATTTCATAAAAATAAATAGTGTGTGACTTATAAAATTATGGTCTTAATAGTAGTTAAATAGAGGTTAAACAAGGTCAAACGGGCCATCAACTAGGCCAAGAATTTTACTCTTTAACATGATTACTATTTCATAAAAATAAAAGTAGGTATAGGTCTGTACCTACATTTACCAAACTAGGGATAAGCTAGGTTTGAGCTTTCTTTTTCTAATTAGAGCCCAGCTCGAGAATTGGGGTTCCCAACTTGTACTGGCCTATTGCCATCTCCAACTAATAGGATCATAAATGTCATTTTTAAATAAATCGAGACTTTTATGGATACTTTTGAAACTATTAGGACTAATAAGTCTATTAAGCCAAATCTTAGAGACTTACAAGTCATTTTCTTACCATAGTATCATGATTAGAGGTGGACAAAATAAATGAGGGATATCAAACTGAACCGAAACCAACTAGTTTAGTTCAAGATTCGTTTTTAATTTTAAAAACTGAAATATTCATTTTTGTTTTGGTATTGACCGAAAAACCATGATCGAAACTATTACTTATACAACTTTTGCATTAAAATGATGTCATTTTAAATATATTGTAGTATGAAAATCACATCATTTTGTGGAGGTTAAAAAGATAAAACATCAAAACTCAAAAAATCTAATCAAATGAAACAGTCATGCCGTTCAATTTCTTTTCAAATATATTCGATCTAATTCCGACCCGGAATTTTAATTTTTTTGATCCATTGCTGATTTCAAAAAATAAAAACATGAAAATTTCAGTTTAGTTTAGTTTTGAGTGAAAGCCAAACGATACCTATATCTAATTATGATATAATTGTTTCCTTTAAAAAAGTTTGTATTTGTTTAATTTTGGATAAAAAATTTAACCATAATACTATGATAACACTTTTTCTTTCTAAAATTAAAGTGGACACTTCTTTTATTATATATTATAATTACAAAATTGATAGATAGAATTGAAATAATTCTTTCTTTTTTGACATTCCTATTTTGAGTCGTAACACTTTTTCTAGTGTTCAATGGGAGTGAAATGTGCACATAAAATAAATATGCCTCAATAAACTTTGCATTGCACAAAATAATAAATAATTTATTCATATTTCAAGATTTATAGTAATTTTACTCAAATTGGGGCAATAAACCTTTATTTTTGTTTTAAATTTTAAATTATATAAATGTAATTTAGAGATGTTTTATAGGTTTAAATAGACACAAATATATTAAAAAACTTTTAAATGTAATAGACTTCTACTATAATTAATTTATTCACATAAATATTAGAAAACAAATTTTAAATGTATCATATTATATTTTTGATAAAATTAATTAATTAACATTAATACTTTCATATTTAATTGTAATAGGTTTCCAAAATTTAAAACTTACTAAAATATCATAATAAAACATGATACATTGATAGTGTATTATTATTATCATACTATTTAATATTTTATTAGTACTATGTCATTAATTAACTATTATAAATATTAGACAATTTAAACAATTAATTAATATAAGTTCAAAATAGGTAGACATTAGTAGTCAAAAAGAAAATGTTTAAATGATTACGTTTGAAATGAAGAAATAAAATGTTTTCCCTTACCAAAGAAAGAAAGCAAGTCATTAAGTCACCCCTCTTCTCATCTACTTCAGTGCCAACAAAGCTAGCTACTCCACTTGTTCCCTCTTTTCTCTTCTCTCAAACTCACAGCATTGGAGTTGTGAGCTAGCTATGCTACCCAGTCCCTCTTCCTTTTTTCCTTTCTTTTTTCTTGTATTTTTGCCTTTCTACCTTTTTGGTGTTGTGAGTTCTCTTCGAAAAAGGAAAAAACTCACAACACCGAAAACGTAAAAAGAAAAAAAACAATAATAAGGCTCCAAATGAGATAACAGGCATGAATGCTATTGTATTATCTTAATTTGTTACCAAAACACCTAGTGGGTAGCATCCCTAAGTCTATAAGTAGTATGAAAAGTGTGAAATTGTAAAGTTCACTTTGACGAACAGTACTACATAGATGAATGGTATCGTATTATAAATAAGAACCCTTTGGGTGTAGATGCAGAAAACAAAAATAACATGTCGAAACTTATTAATTTTTGAGAAAACAGAAATATCATACATTATTCACCTTCAAGAAAATGAGAACGTTGAAAATCCACTTTGCTCAGGTGAAACTTGGACCTAGTCATTGGTAGTATCTACAAAGTAGGTCTGCATTCTGCAAATACTTAACTGCTCATCCATCCAAGTTAGTTAGCTTGTACACACATGCTTTTAGTTAGTTCGTCCATCCAATAACTCTTTGGATTCAGTACAAACCTTCCTATATCTTAACGAGCTTAGTGGAGCTTCTATCTTTTAAGCCAAAGGTGACATTTCTTCTAGCTAAGACATTTTCCTTCAAACTCTTGGGCTTGACCTTGGAGTTGTAATGTCAAGTGATTCTCTATTGGTATGCAACTACTCTAGCTTGAGCTTGTTCTCTCTTCTCTTCAATAAGGTCTAGTGCTATATTGAGCTGGGTTGCATTTTGCAAACATCATAAAGAAGAGTTCTGAATATGGATATTCCAACCTCTGTTAGAATTACGACCTTCGTACCAAAAGCTAGTGAACAGAGTGTTTATTGTTTGCAGGTCTTTGATGACCTTATTTATTGCTTCCACCTACCCATTTAATTAAGGATAAACTTGTATGGTGTAGCAGAACTGAATTCCCTGGCTCTTGTAGAAACCTCAAAATTTCTTGTTGACAAATTACATCCTATTGTTGGTAATGATCACAGAAGGTACCCCAAATCGGCACACGACGACTTTCCATAAAAAGTTTCGTAGTTCTTTTCTCAATAATCTTGGCTAAGACTTTTGCCTCAGCTTACTTGGTGAAGTAGTCTACAATAACAATGGCAAACTTGACCCAACCTCGTCCAATTGGAAATGGTCCAATTTGGTCGATTTCCCACTAAGCAAATGGCTACAGTAAACTCAATGTGGTCAGATTCTTCGGAGAAAGTCTATTCATTTTAATATGGTTTTGACAAGCAATACATGTGCACGAAATGATTTTCAAGTCTTTTTAAATGGTAAGCCAATAGTACCCCTGATGCAGCACTTGGTATGCTAGTGTTCTGACTCTGGAATGGTTCCTACAACTCTCTGGTGGATCTTCTTTATAAATTAGTCAACCTCGTCCAGATGCATGTATTAAAGGAAAAGGAAAGAATAACCATGTCAAAACAGTACCCCATCTATCAAGCAATATCTAGTTGTACAGTATCTCAACTTCTTTATGGCTTCCTTATTTTTCAGTAAGTTGCCTAACGTTAGGTATTCTATTATGGAGTCCATCTAGCAAGGCCGCTAGAAACGCAATGCATGTTCTTAGCCTCATCATTAATCAATGACTTGGTTAGAACTTCGAACAAAATTGTGTTAAGTAGTAAGGTGTCAGCCAACGCCGCTAATCTTGACAAGATGTCGACTCTGAAGGTCTAATCTTGTGGAATACAGTGAAAAAAAGCTTGCTTTAGTTACGCCACCAATTCCTTGATCTTGCTCAAGTAAGTTGATATGGCATTCTCCTTAGCTTGGTAATCTCTGCTAACTTGATGTACCATGAGTTGAGAATCATTCTTGACTTCTAGCTTCTCTATACCTAGACTTATACTCAGCCTCATTGATTGAAGCCTTAAACTCAAACCTTATGTATAACTCATCTCAACCCATTCGAGTTGGTAACGATAACAACTACTCTACTTCCTTATGAGCTTAGTGATCCATCCACATACAACACTCACGTTGCCAAATTTTCCATTCCTAATGTGTCACTCATCTTCGATCCCGCTCTTGAATCCCTTGCATCATCAACAAGTCACCTACAAAGTCGGCAAGGGCTTGTCCCTTTATGGTACTACATGGTTGGTACTAAACATCAAACTCACTCAGCTTAGTATACTGCTTGATCAGCTTTCTCGTACTTTCAAGTTTACGTAAAATCTAGCTCAACAGGTGCTCATTAACCACGATAATAAAATACGCTTAAAAGTAAAGTCGTAACTTTTAGGAGGAGATCACCAAAGCTAGTGCGTGTTGCTCTTGCTTTGGGTATCGTTTTTAGGCATTTAGTAATGCCTTGCTAGTGCATACATAGGCTTCTGCGTATTGTCCTCCTCTTTAAGCACCAAAACCCAACTTATAACTGTCACGGAGACAGCGAGGTAAATGAGGAGGTTGTCTCCTACCTGGGACTTGGCTAACACTAGGGGATTAGTTAAGTAGTGCTTCAAATTCATGGATGAAGTCTCACATTTGTTGTCTCACTAACTACCCTTAGCTCATTTGATGGCATAGACGAAGGGATGAGAGCAATTAGTGTACTTAGAGAAAAACTGGCTTAAGGCAACAACCTTGCTTGCTAAGCTTTGGACCTCCTTGGTGGTATGAAGAGATCTCATGTCCATGATTGCTTTGATCTTCTCTAAATTTGCCTTAATGCCTCATTAGTGCACTATGAAACCTAAAAACCTCTTCGCTAACACTCCAAAAGCATAGTTCTCCTTGTTTAGTTTTATCCTATTCCTCCCTAACAAACTGAAGGTTATCTTCAGGTGGGATACATGCTTGACTGCATTCATAAACTTAGTCAACATGTCATCAATGTAGCTTTCCATGGTCTTCCCGACCTATTCTTTAAGTAACTTGTTAACTAATCATTGATAGGTCACTTCAGCATTTTAAGACCAAATGGCATCACCATGTAGCAGTACAAGCCCTTGCTGGTGATAAACGAGGTCTTGTCTTGATTTGGCGCTTACATTTTGACCTAGTTGTAAGTAAAAAATGCATCCATAAAGTTTAGCAGCTTATGTCCAATTATGGCATCAATCAATTAGTCTACCCTTAAAAGAGTAAAACAATCTTTTAGACATGTTTTATTGAGATAAGTGAAATCAATGTATATACACCGCTTGCTGTTAGGTTTCTCCACTAAAACCACGTTGGACACTCACTCGGGGTATCATGACTCTCGTATGAATCTTACCCGAAGCAATCTATCAACTTCTTCCTTAATAGCGTCATAACGTTTCTGGTTAAAAACTCTCCTCTTTTCCTTTACTGAGCAATATAGACAATTTACGTTGAGGTGGTGAGAAATGATTTTCGGATCAATACCTGACAACCTAACATGTCCTCATGACTCTAGATAAACATGTCAGAGTATTCTCTACTGAAAGTGCTCAGATAGGCTCAAACCTTATGGATCAATCTCGTTCTCACCTTGACAACTTGAACGAGGCTACTTTTAACAATGGAACTGCTTTCAGGTCTTCTACTGTCTTTCCTCTCTGTTTCAGCTTTATCTCTCAGTGGTTCAACATAGTGACCTGGTGACAACCTCTTATTAAAGAGGCGTAACACTCTTGCGCCATTAACTGGTCTCCCTTGACAATTTTAACCCATTCACTTACTGGGAACTATATTTTTAAGTGGTAAATGGATATAATTCCCTGGACAATTCCTTATGACTCTATATAAACATGTCGGAGTATTCTCTAATGGCATAACACTTTCATGTCATTAACTTGTCCACGATGACGAAGTTCACCATGGTGATGACCTAGGCTATCTCTTCACCTATAGTCACCTAAGGGTGATGCTTCCCCATGGCATCACTTGGTCGCCTATGAAACCACTAAGTGGAGTAAACATTATCAGGGTCATGACCTTTCTAGGTATTTTAATGGTCCATTCATAAGGTTTACCTCGTGTTTGTAATAAACTAGTGCAGGGTCACGTGAGTAAGCCTTCCTACCTCTTCTAGAGTCCTCAGTAAGTGGGTCTCCTATTGATAGTATTGACAAAGTTTATATCCTTGTCTTTCCTTGGTTATGCTCGATTCACATCACCCTTCAGTGAAAGCTCACCTTGTTGCCAGGCCTCTTGGATTCTACCCTAACCTCAAGTAAGAACTCTTTTAAATATCCATTGTTAATCAAGTTTTGTATCTGATTCTTTAGGTCATAACAATTAGATATGTTATGATCGTGCTCCTCATGAAAGTCACAATACTTCTATATACTCCTCCTTTCAAGTAGGGTGGCCATCTTTAGGGCTTCACCGAGAGTCCTTTCTGTCGAATGACATAGAACAGTTACTTCCAAGGAGCATTTAGTTAGTGATAGCTTAAAAGACAATTAAGGCCTTCATCTCCTCTAATGGAGTGAGTTGGCTCCTTCCTTAATTGAGGTAAAGGTTGAGGTATCTTAGGTCTCGGTGGTGACCTGGGCCTAAGTGGTAGCGGAATGGAAGGGCAGCCTTGTTGTTTTAATGAGCTCGCTTAAAGTTGAAGCCCAGCTTGAGATGGTTATACCTCCGCTTTCTTCTTTTCTTTGGCCTTTACACTTAGCTCCTCAGCCTTGTCATGCTTTCGTTTGATACTACACCATTCCTCCAAGGCCACCGATTGAATAGCTTGATTATAGACCTTTTAATACGAATAGGCAACCACTCTTTAAAAAAGAGTTATAGTGGGTCTGTGTAAAGGTTGTGCCAAGACTTCATTATGGTAATGCTTGACGAAATCTTTCAAAGGTTCTTGCCTGCTTGCTTAATGTACTGCAAGGTGGATGGATCTTTTAATGGTGGCTCAACTCCTTGAAAATGTCAATCAAACTCATTAGTAAAAGTAACAAAGACTACTATGCTACCCAAAGGCAACTTCTTGTACCAAGTTTATGTTAGACCTACTAAGGTAGTAGGAAACAGCCTATACATCACCTCATATGGGACTTCTTGTACTAGCATCAAATCTTGGAACATCTTCACGTGACCTTGATGCCACTTAATATGAGGCATACTACACTTTCTTGGTAAATTAGCCCTCCTAACCTCTTCCATCAGAAGGGTGTTGAAGTCACGTAGTAGACTTGCAAGGTCAGCGTCGGTTTTTCTCGCCTTGAACTCTTTCACCTAAACTTGTACTTCAATCAATTGCCTTCTTAAGCCCTCTAAATAAAGAGGCTCATGATCATTGTCTTTCTAGCACTTAGTCATAAATGAGTACCTTAAGTCTCCATGCCCTAGTTCACCTTTCTGGTTTCTCAATGCCTCGACCTTATTGCTTGCAGTTGACCTCTAGTCACTATAATAACTTTTAAGCGACTCCTGTTTGTGATTCTTAGATTGAGTGGGCCCATGTCATTTGCTGTATTAGCTTAGGCTACACTGATTGGCTTGACTTAGGTTTTATTGGTCAACCTAAGCGAGGTGCTGTCTAAAGGGGCTTTCTGCCTAGTCCCCAAACCTTATTACAACAGTGGTGGGATCCCCAAATTTGCACATAGATAAGACATCATGTGTTGAAATTAAGCTCTAGTCTTAGGCAACTCTTTCACCTTCTTCGCCTTTTCTGCATCAAAGTCTCGTTCTACGACCGCCTTTCCCTTTTTCCTTCAAGATGACTTTGCCACTATTTCTCCCACATTATGACTTTTAACAATTTATAGGAAAACCTGACTCCTTAATAGAAGGGTGTCATGGCTAACTACTCGCATGCGTCCTTGGCCACTCTTCCTTATAGTTTTGAATGTTAGCATTTGGTTCCTTAGGTGAGCATATAAATTATAGTGAGGCATTTTGATCTAATTCCCCGCAAATGGAGAGGGTTTGCGTGCTCCTAACGTGATCAACAGTATAGTAGGTTTTTATTTTAGGAACTAAGTCATGTAGTTCGAAGCTAAAACGAGATTCAGCTATCTCAAGCATCTTCATATGTTGAAATAGTTGTGACTCAACTTGTCCACAACACCCTTTTCTGGTTGTCACAAACCTTTGAGCTAACTTAAACCCTTAACTCTACTTCCTTTACCTACGAACCTCTTACAAAACAACACAACGGCCAAACAGACATTACCACTCTGGCGATCCCCCCTTCGATGCTTAAGTCAGCTCGTAACGAAAACTTAAGTTTGAAGGACATAGGTATAGTTCTTCTTGTGTATTTAAAAATGAAATGATGAACAGAGAACAAGATCTAATGAAATCTATCAAGACTAAGTCCATTATTATTTTTCAAGGGAAAAAAGTAAGAACTAGCTCATAAATCACTCATGTAACATTCCTTGTAGCAGAACTATGCTGAGAGAGTATATTCCATGATAACTAAATACTAGAAAGTCTTCTCTTGGGGAATGAGTTTCCTTCCTTTCTTCGATGGTGATGAAATCAATATTCACCTGCCTTAGACTTGTGAAAAATATATTTTTATATAGGAGAATGAGCCGAGCTATGACCGGATGAGGTGTTTTGACCTAATTTTGCTCAAACATAGTTAAATGGCACCTTTCCATTGGTTCTAGGTGGTGTCACATGGCAGGCAGGGATTGGTGGTTCTGGCCTCATTCAAAGGATGTATGCCATGTATTTATCTTCTATTGGTCTAAGGCATAAGGCTATTTTTTCTTTTCCAAGTGATAAGACCTGAACAACCTTTCTGAGCTTGAGAGTGGTCCCCTATTAACTCACAACTGACTTTTACCATGCCGCCTTACCTTTGCCCAACTTATTGCACAATTTATCCTCTTTAGGTGATTTCGTGACAAATTAAGATAATTGAAGACCTTCATACCAGTTATCTCATTAGGAATCATCCCAGAAAGTTCATTTCTACTCGGGTTAGAATTTTCATTTGCCGACAAAATTATGCCTCGGATATATTAGTAGTTAGCATTCATTTACTTATAATAGATTTCTATAAGTATATGAAAATCATGTATTGCTAAAAGACTAATATAAATAGAAATATACAGAAATTTCTCCGGCTTTTGTTTCTTCTCCATTCACCAATTTTTGCAGTAATTATGAATTAAAGGCAAAAATAGTTTAATGTTAAATGTACTTTTATTTTTTAAAAAATTGATTCTTTTACAAGATTCTTATAACTGATCAAGAAACAAAATTATAATTGAGAGAAGGTAATATAATAGAGAAGAAATTTAAAGTATATGTGTATCATATCCCTTAAATATTAATTACAATAATTATTGAATTTACTTATATTGTAAGTAATTTTCATGAAAATTAAAAAGACTAAGAAACTAAATTTAAAACTCTTACATTAAAAGTTGCACTTCAATCACTTGTAATGTATGTCAAAGACACGTCTAATAGATTTTGAATTTATGATCACAAATTTAAACATTTTTTAATAGCTTGATCTAAATATTTTGAATGGCTTTATGTTACAAATCAAGTGAATGAGTATGTGAACAATAGTTGGAAAGACAATTCGCCCTCACTTGATAATAAATATTTAGTTTTTAATATTTTCTTATGATTCATATATAATTACAAATACTTTTTATTTGTTTTTTATTTTGAATGGGTATTATCAAGTTTATCCAAATGACTAGAAGTATGCCGTACGTATCAATTTTTTTTTTTAAATCATCAAAAAATATGTCTAATACAACACACATGCATACACATATATATGTGCATCTTTAGATTCAATTATGATAAAAAGGTAACTTATAAAATGCATGATAGAAATAATATTATTTATTTATTATTTTAGAAATTTAAAATATTTATTTATTTAAATTAGAAAATTAAAATTGTAGTTTAGTTGAAATATCTGCATTTCGTAACTATATGCATTTCGTTTAATTAATTATATAAGATATTATAAATTAAAATAAAATTTTAATATAAAAATTGTGTAAAATTTTGATATTTTTTATCTAAAATAATAATCTATTATTTTGATTTATGTCTTGTGAATGATTAAAAGCAAATTATACTTTGAAAATGAGGCTTTTACTTTTAATTCAAAATTCAGGTGAATATAAAAACAATTTATTCAATTTTCTTCATATAAATTTTAATTATGAAAAAATAAATTAAAAAGTGGAGAATTGTAATAAGAATTATAGATTAAAAAAATAAATTAGATATTATAATATTATTTTTCTTAATTTTAATAATAGAAAACAAGAAATATATATTTGTTGGAAACTAGAGTTGTTTTTTATGAAATAAAAAATATGAATCACATGCCTGGCGAGCAGACTTACCACGAAAACACACTTTCAACAAGACCTAAATATATGTATGTATGTATGTCGTTTCATGATTCCTGTAAGTTAAATTTATTAATTTCTTGATCAACACATGAAATTATAAAATATATAGTGATAAGGAAAGAAATCAAAAGAAGAAATTATTATTGAGTTCAAAAGGAGAAATCATGATTTTCTTGTCTCATTGACTCTAGTCAATAAAGGGAAAATCATCATGACATTCTATGTCTCATTAACTCTAAGTCAATAAAGGAAAAATGAATCAAGAAATAATCAACGACTAGAAGATCTCCAGTGGCTAGAAGGTCAATATTTATTTTGAAACAAATAATTCCTTATAACATTCCTTATTAAACTTCTTGTATCTATTTAACCTTGTAAGCTTAGAAGAATTTTTTTCAAGTAGAAAAACTTCTTTTGATTCCACAAGTTGCCATACAACACAACACAAGGTCCCCATTGAATATATATATACACGCTTAGATCATGTTATTAGTTAGCCCATTAAGTTCATATTTAATTCCAAATTGCTTTGAGAGAATGCATGGGTTATCACGAGTCAATATAAATAATATTTTTATAAAATATAAATAAAAATTTATCTAAATTTTAAATTTCGTATACATAATAAATTTATCTGAATATTAAATAAAATTGAAAGATCAATTTCATAAATTTAAAATAAATAAAAATAATAATATTTTTTTTATTTTTAAAATTATAAAATTGATCTTTTAATTTTATGAATATCATATTAAAAAGAAATTCAAAGTTTAAATAAATTTATATTAAAACGATGGTTTATAAATTAGTTATTAATATGTTATAAAAAATAAAATATATTATTATTTTGATATTTTTTTAATTAAGAGTTGAAAATAATTTTTTAGTTAATTAATATTATATAAGGGTATAATTGTTATTTTTTAATAAATTAAAATTTTTATAAATATTTTAAAAACTATTAAGACTATTTATGTTAATAAGCTAAATTTTAGAGATTCGTATATTATTATATTTAATCCTGTCAACTATCAGAAGAATTTAGGATATTATGAAAACAAGAGAAGGGTATCGGGGCATTAGATCAAACAATAAGGAGAATCGGGCATTCTCCCAATGATTATAAATGTTAAGTTTTTGTTTTTACAAAAGAAAAATGATATGGCATAATAATTCATAATATAAAATACTTTTGAATAAATTATATAAATATGTACAATATTTTTATTCTGCAATATATGATATATAGGGGCTTTTGAGTTGATGCATTAAATTTTTGACGGGTACTTTCATTGCTCATGTGCTTCCTATAAATTTGACTCTTTCAATCACTAGAGTTATTAATTGATATTGATATATTAATAATTGTAGTTTAAGTAAGAATTGTTTGCTCTTGTGTGGCATCTATTGCTTGTATTTTTATCCCTATTTTTTTTTTATCTTTTTATTTACTTCAGTTGATACCCTCCGCACAGTAGCTAGCATAATCAAAATCTTCACAAAACTATCTTGGATATACATTTATTATTATAATAATAATGATAATAAAACTGTTAATTAAAAAGTATAAAAATTATAACAAACTAAAAGTCTCACTTTTTTCTAATGATAAAATTAAAAATTCGAAATATTTTGAGATTTCAATTGGTTTCTCCTCCATACAAATTCATTTTTCTTTTAAATGATATATAGGCAAATCTTTAATTATATGGTAATATATATCACTTCAGACTTTTCTTTGGGTAATATATAAGCCTAAGTTTGAGTTTTTGCATAATTGATTTGTCTACCTCACGTAGGTTATATATATATATATATATACATATATATATAAGATAAAGTTATTTATAATTTTGTCATTTTATGTTAATTTGTCTATTTTTGTGCCCTAACTTTTATTATTTCAAGAGTGTTAAATTTTGTAATTAAGAAATGAAAAAGTGTTAAATCTTTGATATTATATAGAAAAATCTTAATTAAAAGAAATTTACAAATTATAACAAATTAACCTGTCAACTGCAAGTCTTAAGGGTACGCTTCATGAGTTCTCATTCTCATCATTTCCTGATCTTACATATCTTAATCTTAATGTGAATGAATTTTTTGGAATCATCCCACCACAAATCGATAACCTCACAAAGCTCAAGTATCTTGATTTATCAATAAATCAAGTGTTTGGGAAAATACCACTAGAAATTGGCCTCTGAACTCATTTGAAGTTCCTTTACATTTATGAGAACCCAATTAAGTGGCTCAATTCCACTAAAGATAGGAAACTTGAAGTCCATGTCAGAACTAGAATTGTTAAAAAATCATTTGAGTGGTGTTATTCCTTCTTCAATTAGAAATTTAAGTAATTTAAAGATATTATATCTGTGTACAAATGAGCTTTCTAGTTCTATTCCTTAGGAAATAAGAAACTTAAAGTCTTTGTTAGTACTAGCATTGTCAAAAAATCATCTTAGTGGTGTTATTCCTTCTTCATTTGGAAATTTGAGCAATTTAAGGATATTATGCATGTATATAAATGAGCTTTCTAGTTTTATTCTTGAGGAAATAGGAAACTTAAAATCCTCTTCAGAACTAGTATTGTCAGAAAATCATCTTAGTAGTGTTATTCCTCTTTCAGCTGGAAATCTGAGTAATTAGAGGATATTATACCTGTATATGAATGAGCTTTTTGATTCTATTCTTGAAGAAATAGGAGCTTTGAAGATTCTTTCCCAATTAGACTTATGTGAAAATCAATTTAATGGTTCTATTCCTCTTTCTTTAGATAATTTGATTAACTTGAAAATTTTGCATCTTTTTAATTATTCTCTTTCTGGTTCCATTTATCCAACCATAGGAAATTTAAAGTCTCTTCTTGAGCTAGATTTATAAATAAATCATTCTAGTGGTGTTATTCCTCCTTTAATTGGAAATTTGAGTAGTTTGAGGACATTATACCTGAATACAAATAAGCTTTCTAGCTCCATTCTTGAGAAAATAAGGAACTTGAAGTTTCTTTCCAATATAGGCTTGGCCAGAAATAAACTCAGTGGTTCAATACCTCTTTCCATAGGTAATTTAAGCAACTTGGTTGATTTACATCTTGGTTTTAACAGGCTAGTGGGTTCCATTCCTCAAGAAATAGGAAATTTGCTGAAGTTGTATATTGGAAAGAAATGAATTTACCAGTTATTTACCATATAATGTTTGCCAAGGCAAATTACTTCAGAAATTCACTTTAGATAATAAACACATTAAAGGTCTAATCCCTCAAAGCTTGAGATATTGTACAAGCCTAATTAGAAGTCACCTTAAATGGAACAATCTCTGGGAAATATATCTGAAGAATTTAGCATTTACCCAAACCTAAATTTCGTTGATCTTAGTCACAATAGATTTTATTGTGAAATCTTATATAATTGAGGAAAATATCTGGCACTTGGCACTTTGAACATTTCAATGAATAATATCACTAAGAGCATACCACCTGAGTTTACAAACTCATCTCAACTACAAGTGCTTGATCTTTCTTTTAATCATATAGTTAGGAAGATTCCAGTGGAACACAGGAAGTTAACTTCTTTAAGTAAACTTATCTTGAATGAGAATAAACTTTTTGGAAGTTTACCTCAAGAAGTGGGCTCATTAACTAAACTTGAGTACCTTGACTCGCCTACAAATGAATTAAGCAACTCAATCCTAGAATCTCTTGGCTACTTGTCAAAATTACATTAATTGAATTTGTGTAACAATCAATTTAGCTAAGAAATTCCAGTTGAGATGCAAAATTTATTTCAACTTTTAGAGTTAGATTTGAGTCATAACTTGCTCAACGGAGAGATACCATCCTAAATGTGCAATTTAGAAAGTCTAGTGAACTTGAATTTATCCCACAATAACCTCTCTGGTTTAATTCCAAATTGCTTTAAGGGAATGCATAACTTATCAGACATTGACATATCTTGTAATGAATTACAAGGTCTAATTCCTAGTAGCAAAGCATTTCGAGATGTGTCCATTGAAGAATTATGAGGGAACAAAGGATTGTATGCCAATGTTAAAGGATTGTCATCTTGCAATGCTTTCACTTAATGCAAGCAATCCTCAACAAAAAAATGGCTTATAATTTTGCCTTCTATTTTAGAAGCTCAATTTATAGTGATTGCAATGTTCTTCACTTTTGGGAGAAGGCAGATGAACTTGCGAAAGCAAGAAAGCAATTATGTAAACACTCCAATATTGCTTTCAGTATTAACCTTTGAAGGGAGGACTTCCAATTTTGCATTGGAGAGGGCAGATAAGGAAGTGTTTACAAAGCTGAGTTACCATAAGGAGATATCATAGTAGTTAAGAAATTTCACTTGCCATTTTTAGGTGAGATTGTTAATCAACAAGAATTTTTGAATGAAATTAAGGCATTGACAAAGATTTGACATCAAAATATTATCAATGTTCAGATGACTGACATTCCTTTTTTTTTTTATGAATATCTTGAAAGAGGTAGCTTGGCTGGAATTCTAAACAACAAAGCAGCAATCTTTTTCAACTAATGGATTTATAATAGAATAAATACTAGGTGTAACTTTAACTACTTTCATGGACTTGATGTCATTATACCTGTATAATAATGAACTTTTTAGTTTTATTCCTTAACAAATAGGAAATTTGCTGAAGTTGAGTAAGATAGAGTTAAATGCAAATCAATTCACTGGCTATTTACCAGACAATATTTGCAAAAAAAAAATTACTTTAGAAATTCACAATAGGTAATAATCATATTGAAGGTTCAATCCCTAAAAGCTTGAGAGATTGTATATACCTAACTAGAGCTCGTCTTGAATGGAACAATCTCTGTGAAAATATATCTAAAGATTTTGGCATTTATCCAAACCTATATTTCATTGATCTAGGCCACAATAAATTTTATGATGAAATCTCAACCAATTAGGGAAAATGCCCAACACTTGGCACTTTAAACATTTCGACGAATAATATGATTGGAAGCTTACCAACTAAGTTTGCAAACTTATCTCAATTAAGTGTGCTTGATCTTTCTTTTAATCATATAGTAAGGGAGATTCCAGTGGAATTCGGAAAGTTAAATTCTCTAACTAAACTTATCTTAAATGGGAATAAACTTTTTGGAAGTTTACCCCAAGAACTTGGCTCATTAACCAAATTTGAGTACTTCAACTTATCTACAAATGGATTGAGCAACTCAATCCCACAATCTCTAGGATACTTGTTGAAATTACATAATTACTGTTACACTGTTAAATTAAACTCTTACAAATAATTCTAGAAACATCATCTAATTGCAGAAGGATTAGATGAAAATTAAAGTGTACTCTATCACATCATTCTTAAAAAACAGAAGAAATTTCTTAGTGTGAGATATACAAGGAAACAACATAATATTACAAAAATAAAATGCAATAAGATTTGTATTTATTTATAATTTAACAATCGAGATCTAAAATTAGGTGACTTTTGATGTTGATAATTTAGTGATTATATTCACTATTAAATTGCATAGATTAATGAATGAAAATTTGTATTCAAAATTACGTTAAAAAGAAAATTGTTCACTTCGGCTTAAAAAGTCACATTGAGAGAGAAGTTATCAAACTTATCATATCTCCACCCACCGCAGCTTCCGTAGTTCAAATGTGAACAGTTAATACAAGAATTTTAATAGTTATATACGTCATTGCTCTGTTCTTTTTTTTCAGTATTATTATTTTTTAGTGTACATACTCTTGAAAAAACTCATAATATTTGATAGTGTTTTTCTAGGTCAATCAAAAGAGTGCAAAATATTTATTGATAAATATAATTGGCTAAAATATGTTAAATTTCTTGTTATACACATTTTTACTTTTATATTTCATATTTCATATTTTTTGTTTAAATTTAATACTTCAATTTGTAAATTTAATGAAATTTTGCATTAAAATTTTTAATTTTTACGTTATATATATTACTTCAATTCTTTGTATTACCTTTACATATATAGTTGAAGGATATAAATTTCTTAATTGATTATTTAGAAGTTATTTGGTTGGTACTAGACAAAAGTTTTTAAAAAATTAAAATGGTCATTTTTCTTTTATTAGAAGAAATTTAAAATTTAGGTTTTTAACAATAGAGTTTTTTGACCTTTTTCGAAACGTGAAATTATTTAAAATATTTTTATTTTATTTAAAAAATTTTATGTTATTTCTTTAAAGTAAAGTATTAAAAACTTTATAGTAATTACTCAATTTTTTCTAAAAATTTTTTATAATAACTAAACAATTAATAAATTTTTATTAAAAAATCTACTTATAAAAATTCTATTAATAAAATGTCTACTCTCAAAACTTCTACTTAAAAGGATATACTAAACAGGCCCTTAATATTACATTTTATATCACTAGCGAGAAAGTAATTGGACTACATTAAAAGCTCTATACCTTTGTAACTTATTAAACACTACTGCAGTGAGTTTGACTTTACAAGCTATGGTTCTCCTAATTTGGCATATGCATTTTGAAACCAAAAAATAAGATTGTCACATCTTAATCACAATACTAGTGTTAAATATTTGAAATAATGTATTAATAAGCTTAATTGCAAAAACATTAATATAATAAAATATTATTAAAAATTTATTCAGTTCAATATGTACAGTCAAGCAAATAATGTTTAAAGTTTTTAATTTGTGTTGTAAAATGAAGGGACATATTTGATAGTTCCTTTAGCAAATAAGGGTATATAGTCACAGCACTTTCAGTGACGTTGAAAAAGGGCAACGTCGTATATTACAAAACTAATATTGAAATAAGATTTGTATTTAATTATAATTAATAGTCGAAGTCTAAAATGAAAAGGTAATATTTGACATTGACAACTTAGTAATATATCAACTATTGAATTGCATAGATAATTACTGAAAATTTTTATTTAAAATTTAGTAATGAAAAACATTCATTTTAACTTAAAATGTTCATTGAGAAAGGTCAAAGTCATTAATCATTCTTAACTTAAAAAACAGTTTTTGAAAAGGAAAAATGCCCTAAAATTCTCTCAAATTTAACCTAATACCTCGTCACCAAAAAGTTTAAAAAATATTTCGTTACGTCTTACCGTGGTATAAGATTAAAGAAAAATAGTACAAAATTTAACCTTGACATAAATTTAAAAATAAATGGGTCCCATAGGATCAGACTATGTCTAGCATTTTTGTCAATTGTGTGCTCAAAATAATAATTTTTTAACTTTGATGTGAAATTAAAGACTAATTGATTAGTTTGATGGGAAAATAAATTGGTTTAGACATAAAATAATATTTTTTTTTACTTTGACAGGAATTAAATAATAATTTCATAATTAAATAATAATTTATGGTGTTTAAAAAAAAATTAAATTGTAGTTTCAAAACTAAATAATATAATTAAATGATATTTAAATTAAATTAAATGATAATTATCCTAACACATGGCATTTGATTGGCTGCAACATTTCTTCTTTATACCATTTTTCACTCTCTCCTCTTTTGCTTACTTTTTATTTTTTTTTTTTAAGGTGCATATGCTCTAATCCAAACAAGTTTCATCTCTCTCATAGAACAAACTAATTCTTCAATTTTCTATTTCCGATTATATCTACCGTACATTTTGTTTTCAACATCTTAGCTTCACCCTCCTCTTCCTCGGTTTCTCTACTTTTTTATGCTATTATCTCCTTTTGCATGATTTATTTTCTCAAATTCACGTCACTTCTTCAACCAGCATTAAGCCCCTATTTATCAAGGACTTCTCCAACTCCATGGCTGCCAATCAACGAAGGAATGAACAAAAAGAGATAGCAGGTTTGATTATTCAACAACTAAAGATAAGAAATTAAAAGAAAATATTTTATTTCAAGATTGCAAATTTTGCCCAAAATCATAATTTCACAAATTCTTCTTTCTCTTCAACCAAAATTCAATTTTTTCACCCATCAAGATTTGTCAATCCTTTTCCTCTGTAAACAAAAATCTTCAAAGTCTTCCGCTGTTTCATCTTCCCCTCAATCCCTTCCCACCACTACTACTGTTGGGTTGGGCTTTACTCCTATTTAGAGAAAGCCCAATTTTGAAGCACACATGGTTAAAAATATTTTTTAACTTTGTTTTGTGGCTATATAAGGTGTGTGTGTGAGAAGAGTAGTGCAAGCCATAAGATAGAAAGACTGCACTTTATCAGAAAATTTCAGTCCTACATAGTTTTCATCAAGCTAACAATCGGGTGGCGATTTGAACTTCGTTTTACGTAGAGATTCTACAAACATAATTCTTGATTCTGGACGGTGTGATTGACCATCAAAGCTCTTTAGGACATCCAAAATTTATGTTTACGGCAACTCTAATTTTCAAAATTTTTCTGTAGTCTTATTTTGACTCTTTCACTTTGGTGTTGATCTATTGGTGTATTTGGTAAGGTTTTTTTTAACTCTCACTTTGTGATTGAGTTCTTATTTGTTTCTAAAACTGAAAGTATGTGATTGAGTTCTTATTTTTTTGGCTCTCACTTTGTGATTGAGTTCTTACTACAATACCTTACGTTTGTATAATTGCTTCGTTCATGTAACATCGGATTTTTGGAGAGTTTTATTGCTGAACTATTGTCACAATAAGCTGTTTTTCTTTTATGACCATGAAACATTACCTGAACCCATCATTAAAAAAATAATTAGAAGTGCTTTTTCTGTCATTAGGATCTCCAACATAACCACTATCTATAAAGCAAATAAATATGACTTTTCTCTTTGTTTGTAGAAGAATATAAAATCAGTTGTACCATACCTACAACTTCTTTTGGCAACTAAAAATAACATCACAGCTTATTATGATTTTCTTAGTGTTATGATTGGTAACATGTAAGCTTTATGATTGATCACTAACACCAAAGAAAATACATTTTTTTCCGTTTGTGATCTAGATTTTTCCTCATTGCATTTGGAATGCGGGCATATGTGATGCACCCAAAAATTTTGAAGTGATCAATGGTTGGTCTAGGACTACTCTATAAATTGAATCGAGAATTGCCCAAACCGAAAGCTCTAGAAATTCTTTTCATTGAACGAAAAATCAGTTTTACAAGGATAGGTTTTGCTTCTAAATTGAATCAAGAATGTTTAACGGAATGATGGATCCACAATATATTAAATATATCTAAATTAAACACACCTAGTGCTAAAGCTGAAGTCTTCTTGATCACCCATTGACCCCGTCCAGGTAATTACAACTCACGCGCACAAGAAAATCTGTCACTGGACAAAAGATGAGAGTTCCCTACAAGTATCTTAATATCTGTTTGACAATCCGTATATCATAGCCTTGGTGGGTGCTTGAAATATCCAGCCTTGTAAATGTGAAGTATTGTAGACTTCTAACAAGGCTATGATACACCGTTGCCTTTACAAGATTATTGTCATCTGGAAAAAGGGTCATTTTAACAGCAATAGGTGTGTTTATAGTGGAGCAATTTTATGTGTTTGCTCGAGCCAAAATATCTTTTGTGTATTTGGCCTGAGAGAGAAAAATTCCTTTATTTAATGGTTTTACTTCTGTACTGAGGAAGTATTGTAGTTGACCAAGGTCAATATTTCCACAATTGAGTTTGTACAATCTTCAACCCAAACCGAAACAATTACTCATCCTTTGCTTACTCAAAGCAAACTAAAGAAAAATCCTATCTTGGCCTTATAAATCAGCCATAATAAAGAACCCAAAACTCTTTGAACAGCACTCAAGAACATGTTACGGGTCATAGCAATGAAACAACTTCAAGCGCTTCATCATAATTAAATTGGACCTTGGTTCTTTGTGAGGCAGGAAGAAATATCATAGGATCCAAATAGGTTTATCATAGGCTCCATCAATCACTTTAAAGCAAGATTAGTTGCTAAAGGCTTCATGTAAATACTTGGGATTGACTTCGATGAGACCTTTAGTCCAGTCATTAAACCTACCACTATTAGACTTGTTCTCGCCATTGTTGTACACTCAATATGGAAAATGAAACAATTAGATGTTTGTAATGCCTTCCTACATGGCAACCTGACTGAGACAATTTATATAGAACAACCTTCTAGCTTCTAAGAGTCTATCCATCCAAGTCATGTCTATAAACTACAAAAGGCACACTATGGCTTAAAGCATGGTTTGAATGTCTTTCCAATGCTTTAATAGGCCTTATTTTCCATGGTAACAAACCTGACACCTCTTTCTTTATTCTTAATAAAAATCCTACAATTATTCTTATATTAATTTGTGTTGATGATGTTATTATCATAGGTAACAATGACATTGCCATCGACTCCATCATCAACACACTCGGCGACATATTTGTTGCAAGAAATTGGCATGCCACTCTTAAAAACACCACTCCTCCTTTGTGGCAATATGAGTGCCATTCATATCACAAGAAATCTGGTTTTCACGACCCAAAAGAACACATAGAACTTGATGTTCATTTTGTACGGGAAAAAGTAGTTCAAGGCTCCCTTTTGACATAGCATATTCCTGCACATCTTCAAATAGCTGATACATTCACAAGCCATTAGCCAAATAACCCTTTCTATCCTTACGATACACATTGGGAGTGCATCACATGACACTGCCCACCTTGAGGCTAATAAGAAAAGATATCAAAAGGAGAAATTATGATTTTCTTGTCTCATTGACTCTAGTTAATAAAAGGAAAATCATCATCATAAAAGGAAAAATCATCATAATGTTCTATGTCTCATTGACTCTAGTTAGTAAAGCAAAAAAATCAATCAAGAAATGATCAACAGCTAGAATATCTCCAATGGCTAGAAGATCAATCTCTCTTTAGAAAAAATAATTCCTTATAACATTCCTTATTAAACTTTTCTTGTATGTCTTTAATCCTTGGAAGCTTAGAATTTTGATTATTAGTGAAGGCTACTTCTATGAATGATTCCAAAATTGCATGCAGTTATTATGATGATGTTGGCCATATAAGTTTTCCATGCCCCATTAACAAAAATGCATATATAGTGTTAAAAAAATGTTGGTTGCGAAAGGAATCAAAACTAACACTCAAGGACCTAAAACCTTTTGGGTACTAAAGTGCAAAACTTGAATAATAGGCGGTTCCTTCATAAGGACTTGTTGTGGGAAGAGAAACACTTAATGAAATGCACTATGACATATGCTTGCCAAACAAAACAATGTATCACACAAGCCTCAATACCTGAATAGGCAAGTTTGTTATAAGGTCAAATAAATCCGTTACCACATAATGGATTATACATTGTGGGTTGCATTAACAAAATTTTAGGGTTATCATAAGATGCCGACACCAAGCGTAAACCTAACAGCCCTAATCTAACTTAGAGCGAGATTGCTGTTAGAAGAGTTAAAAGTATTTTGAGTAGCTAAAAGTCATTTTAAGTGTTTGGTAAAAATTTTTCATCATGACTTTTGACAAAATTACCTTATTTTACAATAGGTTTTAGAAAATAAAAAAAGAGTTGCTTTCGAAACAGATTTTGCAAAGCAATTTTATTTGTAAACATAATACCAAATATACCCATTTAAAATTAGAAAAACCCAAAATTATGCCTAAAACAATTATTAAATTTTAACTTTAATTAGGAAATCAAATTATTAAAATCAAAATATTTTTTTTTTTATTGCTTTTTTATTTTTTTGAAAATATGATTAAAATTGTTATATTTTCTGCTATAGATTTTTTCAAAGTGTTATGTGTGTATATAAACAAATACTTAGTTAAAATCAAATTCATTTATTAGTACTATTAAATATGTACATTTTGGTAATTATGATTACTGTAATATTTTAACAATAAAATTTATGAAGCAGACAAAACTGTTTTTGAAATTTATGGCACTTTTAAAAATAAAATTTTGTAAATAGTAAATTGATTCTGTTCAACATTAATTCTTTCTACAGAATACTAAAATTATCTTATTTTAAAATCTATAACAATCTCAAACTAATCCTAAATATCTTTAAACAAATTTATTAAAATAATATATTTTTACCTTTAATTCTTCGAAACTGTACATTCGAAAATTAAGATAATAATTTGTAAATTATAGTAGACATAGGTTGATCAAAATATTTTAGAATTTTGAAACATCAAAAATAAATTTAATTACATTTTAACTTTTGAAAATCAAGCTTCTTTCTAACAATCTTCAATATTTGCATTTAAACAACTTAAAAATTTATACTATAATTTTCACTATCAATAACTATCAGCATAAAATATAAAATAATTAATTGAGGCTTTAATATTCTTTTGAAAAATTGAAATAAATTTAAATAAATTTTATTGTAGATCATGCAAATATGTCAAAAATGTATTTAAAAACTTAATGTCCCTGAAGTAAATTTTTAGGTAATTATGAACGTAAGTATACATAAACATTTTATTTACTGTTGCAATTTAATTTTATCCAACACTTTGAAAAGAAAAAAATGTATTTAAAGATATTTAGGGCCCATTTGAATTAAATACAATTCTGAATTTTTTAAAAATTAAATATTGAAAGCACATGTTTGGTAACATTATTTTGAAAAGCTATTGAAAGAATATTAAAGAAAAACGTGTTTGGTGATCTTATGATAAATTTATTTTAAGAAATTATTGTAAAAATTATTTTAAACTGCAGTGTAAATTAAGAAAGGAAAATTATTGTTTTAAGAGTTTTTAGTTTTTCTAAACTCTATCTACTACAATCTAGTTATAACTAAACTCTATAATCCAGTTATACCTCTTTTTTTACTTTCTCATGTATTTCTATTTTTTCTCTCCTCTCCGTTATGAACTCTTTCTTTTTCAAAACATAAAACTTTTCTTTGATATCAAAAGAAGAAAGACAAAACATTGTTTCTTGTTCGATAATTACCGCAAAAATGAAAATGCCTTTTTAAAAGTTTAAAAAAAAAAGAAATTTGGAAGAATTTTTCCTGCTTGTTTAAACATCATTGTTTAAGAACACAAAATTGGGTTCATATATAATCTTTGATTAATTTTAACGTTATCTTTTATAATTTGCTATTCATAATTAAGAATAAACATTTGTTGATAATTAATTCATAACGGGTATTATGTGGATTAGTTGATTGTTTTTTATGAACCATTCACATCTGTCGGTTTTATTTTACATTCGTGATATATATAATTCGCTGTTTAATAAAATTACTGCTGAAGCAAATGGAAAACATGTTCTCAAATATTGTGCTACACATTTATTTTAAATTTTAAATTTTAAATTATGTTTTAAATAATATGTATGAATCATTTTCAAAATCAAAATTTTAAAATTACGATTCAGTATTTTAATTTTGAAAACTATTTTTGAAGAATAAATTAAAGAAATTCTTTGTTTCTCGGATCAATTAAAATTTTGAATCACGTAAATTGCTTTTCCATATTCTAAAATTTTTGTGTAAATAAATCATTTAGAAAAAATCATATCTTTTATTTTGATTAAGTCTACATCTAGTTTTCTGCAAATTATAGTAATACGCTTATCTTAAACTTAACATATATATATATATATATATATATATATATATATATAAAACCTGTTTCATGTAAAAGTTGAACATATGCTCTATAAATATGGATTCGTGGACCAGTGATGTTGAGTATTTTCTAAGTTTAACCCAACAATTTTGTTTATTTTTTATTGTTCACTAATAGTAAAGATAATTAGAACTTTAATAACTATTTCTAGATGAATTTGACAATAATAATTTTGGTACCTTAGGTCATAAAAACTTATTATATATTTGGCTAGTGAAAAAGGAAATGCTAAAATGAATCCTTAAGCACAAAGTTTTAAATTTAGTGCGTTTAATTCACAAAAGAAATAACATCTTTTAACATTCTTAACTACAAATAAATGAAATTAATAAAAATATCACCTAACAAGTTTATAATACGTATTAAAATCGTAAAACATCGATTTTTCATCATATAAAAGAGGTTGTTCCAATACTTTTTATTTCATTCAAAAAACTATCCCCTCTAAAATATTAGGGACAAAACATATACAAGCAATATGCGAGGCATGGAGTCCCAATCTTTCGAGAGATCTATTTTGCTTTTTAGTATATTTGTCATGCTCTCATCAGTTCTTGTTGCAGCTAAAGATCTTGTGCCTTTACCTTTACTACCAAAGGAAACTCACGATTTTCTAGAACATTGCGGAACCAAGTTACAACCAGCATGTGGCGAGGCTATCAAAGCGAGTGTGTACAAGCATGAGAATCTATCTCCTGAATGTTGCCAACAACTTATAGCTGAGGGATGGGCTTGTCACAATGAGTTTGTGCGAGTAACTGCACCATACTACCCTGAGAAAAATATTGCAGATGTTTTTGCTAGAAGTGGTCATGTTTGGCATGAGTGTATTATTCATTCTCCAAAACAATAAATAGCTTGCTTTAATTCATAATGTAAACTTGAAAATGTTTTAGAAGAGAATAAAATTAACTTCATGTATCGAAGATTTTTCATAAGTATCAGCAATAATTAAAACTATTCATATAAACTCCTCTTCCATTTGGAGACTCAAGATTTTAATATATCCAAACCCTATAAAATAAATGGTTCTTGTCTTTAACAATTATGATTCACAAGTTATTATCATTACATAAGCGATCTTTTGGTTTCGCTTTTTCATTAAATACAGTAGGTTATAAAAATTTTTTTCAAATTTTTTAATGTCGTTTAATTGACATTATAGAAAGGTTTTTGATAATTAAAAAGTCATTTTCCTTCTCTTGGAAGAAGTTCAAATTTTGGGCTTTTGTCTTTGGAACTTCTTTAACTTTTTTAAAATTTGAAATTAGCTGAAATACACTTATTTTATTTTAAAAGTTTTACATTATTTCTCTCAAATAGAACATTAAAAATTTAGTAATGTAAATAATTACTCAAATTCTTCTGAAGTTATTCGTGATGATTAAGAATCAATTGTCTTTTATTAAAAACTCTACTGATAAAAGCTATACACGTATAAGGTCTACTCTGAAAACCCTATTTGAAAAGTTATACCTAACGAACCGTAAATATTTTTGCAGGAATTAAGTAAATAAATTGACTAACCTACCAATGGATTGAAGAAATGTACTATTTGGAACATTTTTTTTTCAAATGTATGTATACTACATTTATGCATTTCGTATGTCATTTTATTAAAAATAAATTATGTTTTTATTGATTATGTACATAGATTTTTCTATTGTTAAATATCTTACATTGTATCGTAAATATTTAATTTTTAAAGTTAGATTTAAATTCAATAAAAGAAAAAAGAAAGGAGCTAGAAAAGATAACATTGAAAAATGTACACGGTGGATTTCATTTGCAATTCAATTTCCAAAAAATATTAGAGTGTAAATAAAAAATTAGTTTCTATTCTTTGTACATTGGATAGTTTGAAATATATTTTGCCATAATGTTTGAAAATTGATTTCATAGTTAGAAACAATAAAAATATATTTGATAAAAGTAATAAAAATTATTATATGTGTTTAATATGTATCGAATTTTAAGAATAATTTCCGAAAAAAGCTTAAATATTTTACGTTGGAGTACTATAATTAAATTTGTTAGATAAATTAAGTTTTATTTTTTAAACAACTAAAAATTGTCCAGCTCAGTCTTCATGTCATCTTATTTGCCATAATCCGCTTTCACAATCAAATTTTGAGAAATAGGAAGGCTTTTGTATACAATTAGTCAATTCATTTTTGTTTGGAAGGCGAAGCAACACAAAGCATAAAAGAAAGGAGAAAAGTATTATAAGCCATAGTTGTTGATTATTAACACACCTAATTTAACTCAAATAGAACGCTTGTTAAAATAGGATGACAAACACTTAAGCACTAACCTTAAAATAATATTCCTCAAACTTTACTTTATAAAGATCACATAACTTAAAATATTCAAACCTTATTATTGCAATTAATTGCTGAAATGTTATTAAGAGTCAAATCCTAGTCCTAGATTAATTACTAAATAGCACAGTTTTTCTTTATTCTTCTCTAGATGAAAATTCTAATATTCCAAAAGTCTAGAACCGTGAAGTTTTTATATATTGATCTACCTACCAAAAATTGTATATTCAATCTGTAAAATATTATTTACGAGTAGTGAACTATCAATTCGTTAAAAAATTCAAACATAATATTTTCATTCATATATGTATATATATGCATATATAAGTAGTTAAATGTTTACGAAAATAATTACTAATATACTTAAATGAGAATAAAATTTGCGCTTGTCATACATTTATTAAAATAAAATAGGCAAAAAATGTTAATAGATTGTGTGCATTGCAAATAATAATTACTACGATAGCAAGTCAATAATATTAGTAGTTAGAGATAGTGAGCCAAAACATTTTATTGCAATTAACTATAAAAAAAAAGAAATATTGATTATTGTTTGATGATTATCATAAAAATGAAAAACTTTTTTAAGAGGTGAGAAAGAAAATTTTGGAAGAATCTTTGTAGTTGATTTGAACATTGTTGTGCATGAAGACGTAGTTGGGTTCATGATTCTTGATTAATTTGAATGCTATATTTGATCATTTTTTATTCATAATTATGAGTAAATATCTATTGATAATTAGTGTATAAAGTATATCAATTTGGATGAGCTAACTCATTTTTATTGACCATTTATCCATATTTCTTTTATTCTACATTTGTGATATATAAATTTATTGTTTAATAAATTTACTAATCGCACGAGTGAAAAACATGTTTTTAAATATTGTGCCAAACATTTATTTCAAAATTTTAAATTTTTTTTAAAATAAAATACCAAATCATTTTCAAAATAAAAATTTTATGACTACAATTCAAATTTTTAATGCTTGAAGACAATTTTTAAAAAAAAAATTACAACTTTGAGTCAGGTCAAATATTGCTTTTCCATGTACTCAAATTTTTGTGTAAATAAGTCGTTATTTTGAAAATCATACATTTTATTTTGATTAAATTCTACATTTTTTTGCAAATTATGGTAACAGGCAGACTATAAATATAATGAGTACGTATATATATATATATATATACATATATATACATATATGTTTTGTAAATTAACCTATTTTATGTAAAACTCATATCTATACATATTCTTCCTAAATGAACTTAATGAGTAATTAATGTACACTAATATATGGATGCAATAGTAAACCCATGCAACATTAACTGTTCTCTACAAATAAACATCACTAAAACTCCTTTCATTTTTTTTTTCGTTATCGTAAACTTTTAACTAATTTTTAACCTATAAAATGATACAAATATCCGTCTAACTTGTGTTGATAAATGTCCTAAATTTTATATATTTTTCTAAATTCTAAATTATAAAATATCAATTAAAATACATAAAATAGATAAGCACAACACCAAAAATATAGAAAATTTCAAAATTTTGTATTCACGATGGAACTTTAAAATTTAAAATAAAATTGAAATACAAAATAACAATTGTTTTCAGAAAAAGGGGGTTATTTTTTGTCTTGTCCTTTTATTTATTAACATGTCAGATATATGCCTAATTTATTAAAAGTCATCATGGTCTCAAATGATCGCCTATGTTATACTTTTTGCCAAGAACAAACACCTTGTTAATAAAGAGAACTTTAAAAATACTTAATCTAGTCTTGATAAGTGGGACGTGTAAAACTCTGGCTACTCGAAAAAGCAGCACGAGGGCATTCTCGACTTATTTTTCTGTAGTCGACAATTGGATATTCCAAGGGTTTTCATCTTCTAAAGTAGGCAAACCTAAGATACTAGATACATCCTTAAGAGTCAAGATAAATTCTCCCCACGGTGTTACAAAAGTATAAGTATTAATGCTTCAACGATGTACCAACTAGCGTAGCGATGACTAATCTTTTCCTATGGATGAAGAAGAATCTTTGCACGAGAAAGAACGTATCTGGTGGTAGTATTCTCCAATTCCATAGCCACCCATTCATTCTAACCTTAGCTCTGCACCGATGTTTATCAAAATTGGATAGAAATAGGTCTGAATTTGTTAAGGGCGATACAAGAATTTTTCATTTTAAATAATAATCTAATGCAATCTACATGTTTTTTTTTTTTTCCTGACCTCTTATACAGCATTGCTCATGTGGTTTCTATAAATTAGACTCCTCATCTGCTTGTTTTCTATGCGCCAATATAATCATTTTAGGTTTTTCCTTCGCAAGTTCATTGTCTACTTCCATCTTGGTTTTCCTATGGAGTCATTATCTTTTAAACATAAGATTCTAGTTTTCTCACTTGTTTCTCCTATCCAATTACTTATTTTGAATTTTTCACTTGTTATTATGTCTTCTACTTCAATTGAAGAAGCTCACGCTCTTCTCAATCAGAAACTAAGCCTTCATCAAAATCAGAACCTTTCTCTCCTTGCTTCATGGAATCTTTTCCTGTTAATGATGCCGATAATTCTTCTCACTCAAAATAAAGAATCAGCCCATGTTCTTAGTTTGGAATTCACTTTAATCTTGTTGGAAGAGTCCTTGGTATTAACCTATCAACTACAGGTTTTAAAGGTATGCTTCATGAATTCTAATTTTCATTATTTCCTTGTCTTGCATATCTTAATCTTAGTCTAAATAAATTTTTTTGAAATCATCCCACCTCAAATAGCTCATCTTACAAAGTTTAAGTAACTTGATTTACATGTAAATCAATTTTTTGCAGAAATACCGCTAGAAATTGGTCAATTTCTGATTAACTTAAAGACTCTGCATCTTTCTGAAAATTTTCTTTCTGATTCTATTCCTTCAAGTATAGGAAATTTAAAGGTTTTGTCAAAACTAAGTTTGTCCGGAAATCATCTCGGTGGTATTATTCCTTCTTTAATTGGAAATCTGAGCAATTTGAGGACATTAAGAGTATATGAAAATAGGCTTTCTGGTGCTATTCCTAAAGAAATGGGGAGGTTAAAGTTCTTTCCAATATAGACTTGACCGACAATCAATTGAATGGTTCAATTCCTCTTTCTTTGGGTAATTTGATTAAGTTGATGACTTTGTATCTTCTTAATAATTCTCTTTCTAGTCATATTCCTCCAAACATAGGAAATTTGACAGCTCTTCTTGATCTAGATTTGTCAGGAAATCATCTCAACGGTGTTATTCCTCTTTCATTTGGAAATCTAACGAATTTGATGTCATTATACCTGTATAATAATGAACTTTCTAGTTTTATTCCTCAACAAATAGGAAATTTGCTGAAGTTGAGTAAGCTAGAGTTAAATGCAAATCAATTCACTGGCTATTTACCAGACAATATTTGCAAAAGAAAATTACTTTAGAAATTCACAATAGGTAATAATCATATTGAAGGTTCAATCCCTAAAAGCTTGAGAGATTGCATATGCCTAACTAGAGCTCGTCTTGAATGGAACAATCTCTGTGAAAATTTTTTAAAGGAAATTGTTCTAAGCAATCAATTTTCTTGCTATTATATAAAGGTCCAAATAGAGGTGTTTAAAAATATTTAAACCGTCTACATTTTTTATTCAAAAATTTTTCTCTATTAATCTATTTAAATAGTAACCAGATTCCAATTGTCCTCTTGTCATAATAACTAGGGGAATACAAAGTTAAAAAAAAGTATGCAAAGTAATTGTTCAAAGGAAAATTGACATGAAAGATTATCAGTAAATTGAAAACTAATGACTCAATATTCCCTCAGTAGAACCAATTAGATGAAACGCAATCTATGTACTCAATCTATGACATGAAAGAGTGGACCATTGTATCCGCGCAACTCTATATATGTATTATAATGTGAATATGTTAGATTGTATACACAATTGTTGTAATTGATATGAAAAGGTCTCATGTTTGTCATTGTTTGTGTTGCAGGCCACCCTTGAGGCAATATGGCGAAATGTGGTCAATGACAATAAACAGTTGGGATTATGTTTCAACAGCGTTGATGTCACGTAGTATGTGGCTGGGGACAATGAGGACATGCGTAGAAATTGAGAGATAATTGATGTTATTTATATTTCAGTCACATGTGGGGGTGATCATTGGGTTGCATGTACCATACAATTTTTGAATCGTCACATCATGGTATATACCTGGTTGCCTTCGTCACACTCAAACGATGCAATGGAAGGCTATATAAGACCTCTGTGCTGACTACTACCTTATTTTATACGTCATGTTGAGATATATAGGTAAGACTAGAGTTAGGGAACAACATAAAACCTCTCACATTTGAACGAAGGATGTCGGGCGTGCCAAGACAGCATTTAGGGAGTGGTGATTGTGGGGCGTTCACGTGCAAGTTCATTGAGTTGCTTGGATTGGGTTGTTCATTTGACTTTGGCCTTGATCACGGTGTCTTATTAAAGCGTAAGATTGCACTGGACTTGTTCGTAGGCAAGTTATTATAGGATATTGTCAATATGATATATGATAAATATGTGTATATAAAAATATTTATATTTTCACGAAATTAAATTAGTCTAAAATAGTGTTACTAGAACATTATCAAGTAAAAAAATATTCGAATGATTACATCCCGATGAAGAAAATTAATGAGAGACATAATAATAATAATATATTTCAACAATTTGTAGGATAATATGACCAATTTGTGATAACCAACCAATTTCATTATGAAAAACGAGTACTCATATTGGGTAACCTTGATTAAAAACACATTACCCTAAAAATTGGACTTAAATAGATATTGTAGTACTTGAAATGTTTGTACATATGAAATTTTAACGTTGGGGCAGCTTGTGTATTCTTGCGCTGTGGGGTTGTTTGTTATTTATTTTTGTGGGGTTAATATTTTGAAGAAATATTCTTTTCTTTATATATTTTTTATTTTTTTAGGGTGTTGTGTAATTTGCATAGCGGGGTTTATGTAATATATCAAGAGTGTTATATGATTTTATCTAAAAATATTCTTTTTAGTGGATTATGTAATTAATCATGAGACCTATCTGATATTTTTAAATTAAAACAATTTTTAGGTACCCCAACTTTCGGGTACTCGAAAAACGTAAGGTATTCAAAAGTTGGGGTACCCTCTTGGGTCCCATTTTTGGGTACCTATGTTTTTCGAATACCCGAAAATGGGTGCTTGTCATAATATTGTAATAATATGCATTAATAATTATTTTATTATTAAACAATTAACAATATAGTAATAGTAAATTAATAATAATAATAATAACTAATAATAATAAATAAAATGAAAGTAACTATAATATTTAATAATTATAAACAATAATAGTAATAGTTAATAATAATAAAATAATACAATTAATAATAATAATAGTTAATAAAAGTAATAAAAATAGATTTTGGGAATCCAAATTTTTTTATTACTAATTCTTATATTTCTAATCTTGATATTGTAGTAATTAATCAAATAAGTTATGACACATTGAACTTTTCAGTAAAAAATTATTATAATTTTAAGATATTCATCCCATGACAATAAAGACTAACAACATGATAATAGTGTTAATTGCAATAGAGTCTTTTAAGCATTAAAATTATTTTAATAATACAACATCAATATTTTTATTTATTACAAGATTAATAATAATCTTGACTCTACAAAAAATAAATAATATTGTCATGCTAGTATAAATGGATTGGATTCCGACACGTCGTACAATTGTGGCCAACTTTCTTACAGCGTGAGCATGTTTTTTTAACCATGTCTTCTCTCATAAATGGAATATGTTGTTTCCTCGATCGACCCGTCGGTACCCTCCCTCGAGGTGGTTCAATGATTATATTCTAAACCTATTGAGAACAATCTAATCACGCTAATTACCAACAAGATATATATTCTCTACGTAGGCTAACACAAGTGCGCAATTTGTATAATAGTGGGAGCGAAGGCTGTTATATTATCCTCTAATAAAACAAGTTGCTGCAAGTGCATGTGGGCAAGGTAATTGCATTAGATCAAATTGCTGACATGTGCCACTCTTTGCGTGTAAATCCATCATGTCTTCTTGTCCCATGCTTTTCACCTGAAATTCAAAACTGAAAATAGGGTACACCATTAATCGTTTTGATTCTACTTCATACTTGTTGACTATGGCTTGAGCCCATAGGGAAAGGGTTTGTGGTTTACATTTTGCGACTTCTTCCCTCTTATCATAGAACTACCCTTACATTACTGATCAGATCCAATCCAACAATGATACAATTGGGAGCATTCGTGCATCCCTCAATAGTACATTTATACTCTCGGCGATATTGGTAGTCAGTGCGTTGTATCATCGCTTTGGAAACTATGCTCTAGTCCATCGATGAAAACCTACTTCATTCTCTAGGTAGTTTGTCGTTGTTGGATGTATACCCCTTAATTTGTCCATCCGATCATTGAACTCAACAAATGTATAAGCCTTAACAGTACTGTAATACCTAGTGAAAAATGTCTCTTACTTTTTCTCCCGTATTCTAAATTTTGCCTTGATGTTTCTATAAATATGATAAGTACAAAAGCTGTGATATGCATCCAGGAAGACTGTAGCTATGCCTTTCTCAATGCTGTTGTGTCGATCCGAAACAAAAAACCAAATCTGATGTTGGGCCAATTGCTTTACGGAGTTTTGATAAAAACCATTCCCAAGATGCGTGGTTCATATATTTCCAAATGCCATAAGATATATGTGATTGTTTTTTCGCCAACAGCAGTTGCCAAAAACAAAGTCTCATGATAGTTCCCCTTTAAAAAGGTACCATCAAGAGTAATTACCGAACGAATGGCTCCACGAAACCCTTGGATAGATGTACCAAAGGCTACGAAGAAATACAAGAAATGATTCTCGTCATCTTTTTCAATATGTGTGATTGTTTCAGGGTTTATCTCTTGTAACATGTGACAAAGTCGAGAGAGTGCCTTAAATGACTCCACTGGGTCTCCATTCACTAATCGATGCACTTCTTTTGCCAACCATGCCTTCCTATAAAATACAAGTACCCCATAATCATTATGTATGTCATCTCAAATGTTTTTGGTGTGTAAATTCTGCTAGGGTCTTGGAATTCGCTCAAGACATGTTCACCAATTAGCCGGTTACTAACTTGTCAATGGCCATCTTGCATTTGATCACTTCAACATGTGTGCACACCCACAATTCGTGTGACGCGGAAGTACCCATTATTTCCGTCATTATTTACAAAACGCATCTGCCACTTACATCCATCTACAATGCATTTTGCCTCAAAACGTGTCGTTGTTGATCGAAGAATGATGAACTGAAAATGCCTTCTCAACACTATAATACTCAAATAATGTCGTAACTCCTTCTTTATTCTAAAAATCTACCCCATATGGACATTACCATCTATTGAACTCAACATAACATCTGGAAACATAGTAAATGCCGTTGGCATGAGAGGAATAATACGGGTAGGAGCTAAACCCCTTATCGCATTATCTTCATAGGCCGTTAATCTATTGGTAAGTGCCTTGCCATTAACATCCTCTCTTGTAATAGTATCCTCATCTCAATAATTCATTCGACTTCCTTCCTCATAATAATATGTTCTTTGCTTAGACAGTTGATTGTCAAAATAGTCATGTGTAGGATCTTCATTATATGAGGGCGGTGAACATACACCATAATTAACCAGCCCTTCATGATGAGGTATTAAAAGATAAGATACCTATTCGGAGTGGAATTCACTGTGATCTTAAGAATTTTGTTTGTTATCTCCTAACATGTTATGGTCAAATAGTGTACAAGTTGGTGGGTATATATTGTTAAAGGGACTACTGCCCCTAGAAGAGATAAATGAACATGCATGTGATTCTTAAATTATATCTTCAAAGGTAGTAGGCCGCGTCATTTTAGGTTCTTCAGATTCTGTGACTTCTGCTCCAACAATGCGGTCCAAAGTTATATACAACGGAGTCGAACCACCCAATCAAGAGCCATTGGCATTAAACAAATGCACCAAAGACAACATATCATGGTCTTCAATTATATTAGCTAAAATAGGTGCAATGGACAAGTCACCATACTCTTTATACTTCGCCTTTATACAAAATTTGAATTCTTTTTGATTTATCCAAAGCTGGGTATATATCATGTTTGCTAAATTTTGGTAGTTAGAATTTCTTGTTATAGTAATAAATCAAACTATTCCACCAACATGGTTCTGAATACCATCGTCAAATATTTCCCACAAACCGTTATAGTGAACAGAAAAAGTTACTAAATCTTCCACACCTGCATAAGTACATAAGAATCCAATATTATTATAATATAAAAAAATACACCTAAATGGGAATAAATTGGAAGTTTACCCCGAGAACTTGGCTCATTAACCAAATTTGAGTACTTCAACTTATCTACAAATAGATTGAGCAACTCAATCCCACAATCTCTAGGATACTTGTTGAAATTACATAATTACTGTTACACTGTTAAATTAAACTCTTACAAATAATTCTGGAAACATCATCTAATTGTAGAAGGATTAGATGAAAATTAAAGTGTACTCTATCATATCATTCTTAAAAAACAGAAGAAATTTCTTAGTGTGAGATATACAAGGAAACAACATAATATTACAAAAATAAAATGCAATAAGATTTGTATTTATTTATAATTTAACAATCGAGATCTAAAATTAGGTGACTTTTGATGTTGATAATTTAGTGATTATATTCACTATTAAATTGCATAGATTAATGAATGAAAATTTGTATCCAAAATTACGTTAAAAAGAAAATTGTTTACTTCAGCTTAAAAAGTCACATTGAGAGAGAAGTTATCAAACTTATCATATCTCCACCCACCGCAGCTTCCCTAGTTCAAATGTGAACGGTTAATACAAGAATTTTAATAGTTATATACATCATTGCTCTGTTCTTTTTTTTTTCAGTATTATTATTTTTTACTATACATACTCTTGAAAAAAACTCATAATATTTGACAGTGTTTTTCTAGGTCAATTAAAAGAGTGCAAAATATTTATTGATAAATATAATTGGCTAAAATATGTTAAATTTCTTGTTATACACATTTTTACTTTTATGTTTCATATTTTATATTTTTTGTTTAAATTTAATACTTCAATTTGTAAATTTAATGAAATTTTGCATTAAAATTTTTTAATTTTTACATTATATATTACTTCAATTCTTTGTATTACCTTTACATATAGTTAAAGAATATAAATTTCTTAATTGATTATTTTAGAAGTTATTTGGTTGGTACTAGACAAGGGTTTTTAAAAATTAAAAAGGTCAATTTTCTTTTATTAGAAGAAATTTAAAATTTAGGTTTTTAACAATAGAGTTTTTTTGACCTTTTTGGAAACGTGAAATTATTTAAAATATTTTTTTTTATTTAAAAATTTTTATGTTATTTCTTTAAAGTAAAGTATTAAAAACTTATAGAAATTACTCAATTTTTTCTAAAAATTTTTTATAATAATTAAAAAATTAATAAATTTTTATTAAAAAATCTACTTATAAAAATTCTGTTAATAAAATGTCTACTCTCAAAACTTCTACTTGAAAGGATATACTAAACAGGCCCTTAACATTACGTCTTATATCACTAGCGAGAAAGTAATTTGACTACATTAAAAGCTCTATACCTTTGTAACTTATTAAAACCTACTGCAGTGAGATTGACTTTACAAGCTATGGTTCTCCTAATTTGGCATATGCATTTTGAAACCAAAAAATAAGATTGTCACATCTTAATCACAATACTAGTGTTAAATATTTGAAATAATGTATTAATAAGCTTAATTGCAAAAACATTAATATAATAAAATTCAATTAAAAATTTATTCAGTTCAATATGTACAGTCAAGCAAATAATGTTTAAAGTTTTTAATCTGTGTTGTAAAATGAAGGGACATATTTGATATTTCCTTTAGCAAATAAGGGTATATAGTCACAACACTTTCAGTGACGTTGAAAAAGGGCAACGTCATATATTACAAAACTAATATTGAAATAAGATTTGTATTTAATTATAATTAATAGTCGAAGTATAAAATGAAAAGGTAATATTTGACATTGACAACTTAGTAATATATCTACTATTGAATTGCATAGATAATTACTGAAAATTTTTATTTAAAATTTAGTAATGAAAAACATTCATTTTAACTTAAATTGTTCATTGAGAAAGGTCAAAGTCATTAATCATTCTTAACTTAAAAAACAAATTTTGAAAAGGAAAAATGCCCTAAAATTCTCTCAAATTTAACCTAATACCTCGTCACTAAAAAGTTTAAAAAATATTTCGTTACGTCTTACCGTGGTATAAGATTAAAGAAAAATAGTACAAAATTTAACCTTGACATAAATTTAAAAATAAATGGGTCCCATAGGATTAGACTATGTCTAGCATATTTGTCAATTTGTGTGCTCAAAATAATAATTTTTTAACTTTGATGTGAAATTAAAGACTAATTGATTAGTTTGATGGCAAAATAAATTGGTTTAGACATAAAATAATATTTTTTTTTACTTTGACAGGAATTAAATAATAATTTCATAATTAAATAATAATTTATTGTGTTTAAACAAAAATTAAATTGTAGTTACAAAACTACATAATACAATTAAATGATATTTAAATTAAATTAAATGATAATTATCCTAACACATGGCATTTGATTGGCTGCAACATTTCTTCCTTATACCATTTTTCACTCTCTCCTCTTTTGCTTACTTTTTTTTTTTTTTCAGGTGTATATGCTCTAATCCAAACACCCTTCATCTCTCTCATAGAACAAACCAATTCTTCAATTTTCTATTTCCGATTATATCTACCGTACATTTTGTTTTCAACATCTTAGCTTCACCCTCCTCTTCCTCGGTTTCTCTACTTTTTTATGCTATTATCTCCTTTTGCATGCATTTCTTTCCTCAAATTCACGTCACTTCTTCAACCAGCACTACGCCCCTATTTATCAAGGACTTCTCCAACTCCATGGCTGCCAATCAACGAAGGAACAAACAAAAAGAGATAGCAGGTTTGATTATTCAACAACTAAAGATAAGAAATTAAAAGAAAATATTTTATTTCAAGATTGCAAATTTTGCCCAAAATCATAATTTCACAAATTCTTCTTTCTCTTCAACCAAAATTCAATTTTTTCACCAATCAAGATTTGTCAATCCTTTTCCTCTGTAAACAAAAATCTTCAAAGTCTTTCGCTGTTTTATCTTCCCCTCAATCCCTTCCCACCACCACTACTGTTGGGTATGGCTTTACTCCTATTTAGAGAAAGCCCAATTTTGAAGCACACATGGTTAAACGTATTTTTTAACTTTGTTTTGTGGCTATATAAGGTGTGTGTGTGATAAGAGTAGTGCAAGCCATAAGACAGAAAGACTGCACTTTATCAGAAAATTTCAGTCCTACATAGTTTTCATCAAGCTAACGATCGGGTGGCGATTTGAACTTCGTTTTAGCTCAAATTTTACTTAAAGATTCTACACACAATTCTTGATTCTGAACGGTGTGATTGACCATCAAAGCTCTTTAGGACGTCCAAAATTTATGTTTACAGTAACTCTAATTTTCAGAATTTTTCTGTAGTCTTATTTTGGCTCTTTCACTTTGGTGTTGATCTATTGGTGTATTTGGTAAGGTTTTTTTTGGCTCTCACTTTGTGATTGAGTTCTTATTTGTTTCTAAAACTGAAAGTATGTGATTGAGTTCTTATTTTTTTGGCTCTCACTTTGTGATTGAGTTCTTACTACAATACCTTACGTCTGTATAATTGCTTCGTTCATGTAACATCGGATTTTTGGAGAGTTTTATTGCTGAACTATTGTCACAATAGGCTGTTTTTCTTTTATGACCATGAAACATTACCTGAACCCATCATTAAAAAAATAATTAGAAGTGCTTTTTCTGTCATTAAGATCTCTAACATAACCACTATCTATGAAGCAAATAAATATGACTTTTCTCTTTGTTTGTAGAAGAATATAAAATCAGTTGTACCATATCTACAACTTCTTTTGGCAACTAAAAATAACATCACAGCTTATTATGCACCCAAAAATTTTGATGTGATCAATGGTTGGTCTACGACTGCTCTATGAATTGGCCAAACCGAAAGCTCTAGAAATTCTCTTCATCGAACAAAAAATCACTTTTACAAGGATAGGTTTTGCTTCTAAATTGAATCAAGAATGTTTAACGGAATGATGGATCCACAATATATTAAATATATCTAAATTAAACACACCTAGTGCTAAATCTGAAGTCTTCTTGATCACCCATTGACCCCGTCCAGGTAATTACAACTCACGCGCACAAGAAAATCTATCACTGGACAAAAGATGAGAGTTCCCTACAAGTATCTTAATATCTTTTTGACAATCCGTATATCATAGCCTTGGTGGGTGCTTGAAATATCCAGCCTTGTAAATGTGAGGTATTGTAGACTTCTAACAAGGCTATGATACACCATTGCGTTTACAAGATTATTGTCATCTGGAAAAAGGGTCATTTTAACAGCAATATGTGTGTTTATAGTGGAGCAATTTTATGTGTTTGCTCGAGTCAAAATATCTTTTGTGTATTTGGCCTGAGAGAGAAAAATTCCTTTATTGAAGGGTTTTACTTCTGTACTGAGGAAGTATTGTAGTTGACCAAGGTCAATATTTCCACAATTGAGTTTGTACAATCTTCAACCCAAACCGAAACAATTACTCATCCTTTGCTTACTCAAAGCAAACTAAAGAAAAATCCTATCTTGGCCTTGTAAATCAGCCATCATAAAGAACCCAAAACTCTTTGAATAGCACTCAAGAACATGTTACGGGTCATAGCAATGAAAGAACTTCAAGCGCTTCATCATAATTAAATTGGACCTTGGTTCTTTGTGAGGCAGGAAGAAATATCATAGGATCCAAATAGGTTTATCATCGGCTCCGTCGATCACTTTAAAGCAAGATTAGTTGCTAAAGGCTTCATGCAAATACTTTCTATCCTTACGATACACATTGGGAGTGCATCACATGACATTGCCCACCTTGAGGCTAATAAGAAAAGATATCAAAAGTAGATATTATGATTTTCTTGTCTCATTGACTCTAGTTAATAAAAGGAAAATCATCATCATAAAAGGAAAAATCATCATAATGTTCTATGTCTCATTGACTCTAGTTAATAAAGAAAAAAAATCAATCAAGAAATGATCAACAGCTAGAATATCTCTAATGGCTAGAAGATCAATCTCTCTTTAGAAAAAATAATTCCTTATAACATTCCTTATTAAACTGTTCTTGTATGTATTTAATCCTTGGAAGCTTAGAATTTTGATTATTAGTGAAGGCTACTTCTATGAATGATTCCAAAATTGCATGCAGTTATTATGATGATGTTGGCCATATAAGTTTTCCATGCCCCATTAACAAAAATGCATATATAGTGTTAAAAAAATATTGGTTGCGAAAGGAACCAAAACTAACACTCAAGGACCTAAAGCCTTTTGGGTACTAAAGTGCAAAACTTGAATATTTTTGTAGGTAACACAATTAGGAAATAATGGGCGGTTCCTTGATAAGAACTTGTTGTGGGAAGAGAAACACTTAATGAAATGCACTATGACATATGCTTGCCAAACAAAACAATGTATCACACAAACCTCAATACCTGAATGGGCAAGTTTGTTATAAGGTCAAATAAATCCGTTACCACATAATGGATTATACATTGTGGGTTGCATTAACAAAATTTTAGGGTTATCATAAGATGCCGACACTAAGCGTAAACCTAACAGCCCTAATCTAACTTATAGTGAGATTGCTGTTAGAAGAGTTAAAAGTATTTTGAGTAGCTAAAAGTCATTTTAAGTGTTTGGTAAAAATTTTTCATCATGACTTTTGACAAAATTACCTTATTTTACAATAGGTTTTAGAAAATAAAAAAAGAGTTGCTTTCGAAACAGATTTTGGAAAGCAATTTTATTTGTAAACATAATACCAAATATACCCATTTAAAATTAGAAAAACCCAAAATTATCCCTAAAACAATTATTAAATTTTAACTTTAATTAGGAAATGAAATTATTAAAATCAAAATATTTTTTCTTTTTATTGCTTTTTTATTTTTTTGAAAATATGATTAAAATTGTTATATTTTCTGCTATAAATTATTTCAAAGTGTTATGTGTGTATATAAACAAATACTTAGTTTAAAATTAAATTTCATTTATTAGTACTATTAAATATGTACATTTTGGTAATTATGATTACTGCAATATTTTAACAATAAAATTTATGAAACAGACAAAACTGTTTTTGAAATTTATGGCACTTTTAAAAATAAAATTTTGTAAATAGTAAATTGATTCTGTTCAACATTAATTCTTTCTACAAAATACTAAAATTATCTTATTTTAAAATCTATAACAATCTCAAACTAATCCTAAATATCTTCAAACAAATTTATTAAAATAATATATTTTTTTACTTTAATTCTTTGAAACTGTACATTCGAAAATTAAGATAATAATTTGTAAATTATAGTAGACATAGGTTGATCAAAATATTTTAGAATTTTGAAACATCAAAAATAAATTTAATTACATTTTAACTTTTGAAAATCAAGCTTCTTTCTAACAATCTTCAATATTTGCATTTAAACAACTTAAAAATTTATACTATAATTTTCACTATCAATAGCTATCAGCATAAAAAATATAAAATAATTAATTGAGGCTTTAATATTCTTTTGAAAGATTGAAATAAATTTAAATAAATTTTATTGTAGATCATGCAAATATGTCAAAAATGTATTTAAAAACTTAATGTCCCTGAAGTAAATTTTTAGGTAATTATGAACGTAAGTATACATAAACATTTTATTTACTGTTGCAATTTAATTTTATCCAACACTTTGAAAAGAACAAAATGTATTTAAAGATATTTAGGGCCCATTTGAATTAAATACAATTCTCAATTTCTTAAAAAATAAATATTGAAAACACATGCTTGGTAACATTATTTTGAAAAGCTATTGAAAGAATATTAAAGAAAAACGTGTTTGGTGATCTTATATAAATTTATTTTAAGAAATTATTGTAAAAATTATTTTAAAATGCAGTGTAAATTAAGAAAGGAAAATTATTGTTTTAAGAGTTTTTAGTTTTTCTAAACTCTATCTACTACAATCTAGTTATAAACTAAACTCTATAATCCAGTTATACCTCTTTTTTTACTTTCTCATGTATTTCTATTTTTTCTCTCCTCTCCGTTATGAACTCTTTCTTTTTCAAAACATAAAACTTTTCTTTGATATCAAAAGAAGAAAGACGAAACATTGTTTCTTGTTCGATAATTACCGAAAAAATGAAAATGCCTTTTTAAAAGTTTAAAAAAAAAAAAGAAATTTGGAAGAATTTTTCCTGCTTGTTTAAACATCATTGTTTAAGAACACAAAATTGGGTTCATATATAATCTTTGATTAATTTTAACGTTATCTTTTATAATTTGCTATTCATAATTAAGAATAAACATTTGTTGATAATTAATTCATAACGGGTATTATGTGGATCAGTTGATTGTTTTTTATGAACCATTCACATCTGTAGGTTTTATTTTACATTCGTGATATATATAATTCGCTGTTTAATAAAATTACTGCTGAAGCAAATGGAAAACATGTTCTCAAATATTGTGCTACACATTTATTTTAAAAATTTTAAATTTTAAATTATGTTTTAAATAATATGTATGAATCATTTTCAAAATCAAAATTTTAAAATTACGATTCAATATTTTAATTTTGAAAACTATTTTTGAAGAATAAATTAAAGAAATTCTTTGTTTCTCGGATCAATTAAAATTTTGAATCACGTAAATTGCTTTTCCATATTCTAAAATTTTTGTGTAAATAAATCATTTAGAAAAAATCATATCTTTTATTTTGATTAAAGTCTACATCTAGTTTTCTGCAAATTATAATAATACGCTTATCTTAAACTTAATATATATATATATATATAACCTGTTTTCATGTAAAAGTTGAACATATTCTCTATAAATATGGATTCGTGGACCAGTGATGTTGACTATTTTCTAAGTTTAACCCAACAATTTTGTTTATTTTTTATTGTTAACTAATAGTAAAGATAAATAGAACTTTAATAACTATTTCTAGATGAATTTGACAATAATAATTTTGGTACCTTAGGTCATAAAAACTTATTTTATATTTGGCTAGTGAAAAAGGAAACGCTAAAACGAATCCTTAAGCACAAAGTTTTAAATTTAGTGCATTTAATTCACAAAAGAAATAACATCTTTTAACATTCTTAACTACAAATAAATGAAATTAATAAAAATATCACCTAACAAGTTTATAATACGTTTTAAAATCGTAAACATCGATTTGTCATCATATAAAAGAGGTTGTTCCAATACTTTTTATTTCATTCAAAAAACTATCCCCTCTAAAATATTAGGGACAAAACATATACAAGTAATATGCGAGGCATGGAGTCCCCATCTTTCGAGAGATCTATTTTGCTTTTTAGTATGTTTGTCATGCTCTCATCAGTTCTTGTTGCAGCTAAAGATCTTGTGCCTTTACCATTACTACCAAAGGAAACTCACGATTTTCTAGAACATTGCGGAACCAAGTTACAACCAGCATGTGGCGAGGCTATCAAAGCGAGTGTGTACAAGCATGAGAATCTATCTCCTGAATGTTGAATGTTGCCAACAACTTATAGCTGAGGGATGGGCTTGTCACAATGAGTTTGTGCGAGTAACTGCACCATACTACCCTGAGAAAAATATTGCAGATGTTTTTGCTAGAAGTGGTCATGTTTGGCATGAGTGTATTATTCATTCTCCAAAACAATAAATAGCTTGCTTTAATCCATAATGTAAACTTGAAAATGTTTTAGAAGAGAATAAAATTAACTTCATGTATCGAAGATTTTTCATAAGTATCAGCAATAATTAAAACTATTCATATCAACTCCTCTTCCATTTGGAGACTCAAGATTTTAATATATCCAAGCCCTATAGAATAAATGGTTCTTCTCTTTAACAATTATGATTCACAAGTTATTATCATTATATAAGCGATCTTTTAGTTTCGCTTTTTCATTAAATACAATAGGTTATAAAAATTTTTTTCAAATTTTTTAATGTCGTTTAATTGACATTATAGAAAGGTTTTTGATAATTAAAAAGTCATTTTCCTTCTCTTGGAAGAAGTTCAAATTTTGGGCTTTTGTCTTTGGAACTTCTTTAACTTTTTTAAAATTTGAAATTAGCTGAAATACTCTTATTTTATTTTAAAAGTTTTACATTATTTCTCTCAAATAGAACATTAAAAATTTGTTAATGTAAATAATTACTCAAATTCTTCTGAAGTTATTCGTGATGATTAAGAATTAATTGTCTTTTATTAAAAATTCTACTGATAAAAGCTATATACGTAAAAGGCCTACTCTGAAAAATCCTATTTAAAAAGTTATACCTAATAAACCGGAAATACTTTTGTAGGAATTAAGTAAATAAATTGACTAACCTACCAATGGATTGAAGAAATGTACTACTTGGAACATTTTTTTTTGCAAATGTATGTATACTACATTTATGCATTTCGTATGTCATTTTATTAAAAATAAATTATGTTTTTATTGATTATGTACATAGATTTTTCTATTGTTAAATATCTTACATTGTATCGTAAATATTTAATTTTTAAAGTTAGATTTAAATTCAATAAAAGAAAAAAGAAAGGAGCTAGAAAAGATAACATTGAAAAATGTACACGGTAGATTTCATTTGCAATTCAATTTCCAAAATATATTAGAGTGTAAATAAAAAATTAGTTTCTATTCTTTGTACATTGGATAGTTTGAAATATATTTTTCCATAATGTTTGAAAATTGATTTCATAGTTAGAAACAATAAAAATATATTTGATAAAAGTAATAAAAATTATTATATGTGTTTAATATGTATTGAATTTTAAGAATAATTTCCGAAAAAAGCTTAAATATTTTACGTTGGAGTACTATAATTAAATTTGTTAGCTAAATTAAGTTTTATTTTCTAAACAACTAAAAATTGTCCAGCTCAGTCTTCATGTCATCTTATTTGCCATAATCCGCTTTCACAATCAAATTTTGAGAAATAGGAAGGCTTTTGTATACAATTAGTCAATTCATTTTTGTTTGGAAGGCGAAGCAACACAAAGCATAAAAGAAAGGAGAAAAGTATTATAAGCCATAGTTGTTGATTATTAACACACCTAATTTAACTCAAATAGAACGCTTGTTAAAATAGGATGGCAAACACTTAAGCACTAACCTTAAAATAATATTCCTCAAACTTTACTTTATAAAGATCACATAACTTAAAATATTCAAACCTTATTATTGCAATTAATTGCTGAAATGTTATTAAGAGTCAAATCCTAGTCCTAGATTAATTACTAAATAGCACAGTTTTTCTTTATTCTTCTCTAGATGAAAATTCTAATATTCCAAAAGTCTAGAACCGTGAAGTTTTTATATATTGATCTACCTACCAAAAATTGTATATTCAATCTGTAAAATATTATTTACGAGTAGTGAACTATCAATTCGTTAAAAAATTCAAACATAATATTTTCATTCATATATGTATATATATGCATATATAAGTAGTTAAATGTTTACGAAAATAATTACTAATATACTTAAATGACAATAAAATTTGCGCTTGTCATACATTTATTAAAATAAAATAGGCAAAAAATGTTAATAGATTGTGTGCATTGCAAATAATAATTACTACGATAGCAAGTCAATAATATTAATAGTTAGAGATAGTGAGCCAAAACATTTTATTGCAATTAACTATAAAAAAAAAAGAAATATTGATTATTGTTTGATGATTATCATAAAAATGAAAAACTTTTTTAAGAGGTGAGAAAGAAAATTTTGGAAGAATCTTTGTAGTTGATTTGAACATTATTGTACATGAAGACGTAGTTGGGTTCATGATTCTTGATTAATTTGAATGCTATATTTGATCATTTTTTATTCAAAATTATGAGTAAATATCTATTGATAATCAGTGTATAAAGTATATCAATTTGGATGAGCTAACTCATTTTTATTGACCATTTATCCATATTTCTTTTATTCTACATTTGTGATATATAAATTTATTGTTTAATAAATTTACTAATTGCACAAGTGAAAAAATGTTTTTAAATATTGTGCCAAACATTTATTTCAAAATTTTAAATTTTTTTTAAAATAAAATACCAAATCATTTTCAAAATAAAAATTTTAAGATTACAATTCAAATTTTTAATGCTTGAAGATAATTTTTAAATAATAAATTACAACTTTGAGTCAGGTCAAATATTTCTTTTCCATGTACTCAAATTTTTGTGTAAATAAGTCGTTATTTTGAAAATCATACGTTTTTTTTTGATTAAATTCTACAGTTTTTTGCAAATTATGGTAACAGGCAGACTATAAATATAATGAGTACGTATATATATATATATATATATATATGTATATACATATATATACATATATGTTTTGTAAATTAACCTATTTCATGTAAAACTCATATCTATATATATTCTTCCTAAATGAACTTAATGAGTAATTAATGTACACTAATATATGGATGCAATAGTAAACCTATGCAACATTAACTGTTCTCTACAAATAAACATTACTAAAACTCCTTTCATTTTTTTTTTTCGTTATCGTAAAACTTTTAACTAATTTTTAACCTATAAAATGATACAAATATCCGTCTAACTTGTGTTGATAAATGTCCTAAATTTTATATATTTTTCAAAATTCTAAATTATAAAATATCAATTAAAATACATAAAATAGATAAGCACAACACCAAAAATATAGAAAAATTTCAAAATTTTGTATTCACGATGGAACTTTAAAATTGAAAATAAAATTGAAATACAAAATAACAATTGTTTTCGGAAAAAAGGGGGTTATTTTTTGTCTTGTCCTTTTATTTATTAACATGTCAGATATATGCCTAATTTATTAAAAGTCATCATGGTCTCAAATAATCACCTATGTTATACTTTTTGCCAAGAACAAACACCTTGTTAATAAAGAGAACCTTAAAAATCCTTAATCTAGTCTTGATAAGTGGGACGTGTAAAACTCTGGCTACTCAAAAAAGCAGCACGAGGGCATTCTCGACTTATTTTTCTGTAGTCGACAATTGGATATTCCAAGGGTTTTCATCTTCTAAAGTAGGCAAACCTAAGATACTAGATACATCCTTAAGAGTCAAGATAAATTCTCGCCACAGTGTTACAAAAGTATAAGTATTAATGCTTCATCGATGTACCAACTAGCGTAGCGATGACTAATCTTTTCCTATGGATGAAGAAGAATCTTTGCACGAGAAATAACGTATCTGGTGGTAGTATTCTCCAATTCCATAGCCTCCCATTCATTCTAACCTTAGCTCTGCACCGATGTTTATCAGAATTGGATAGAAATAGGTCTGAATTTGTTAAGGGCGATATGAAGCTGAAAGATACTACTTGGTCGGATAAAGTATATTCCATCAAAAGCTGATTTAGGTAAAGCTAGTTTTGGAATAGATTCTACCTTAGAAGCCAATTTACCTATAAATCCATCCTCTATATACAAAAGATGTTAAAAAAAAACTCCAATAGTCAAACGAGGGATTGCCATTATACCACAATTCATCGAATGAAAAAACAAAGACAATGGAAAACCTTGAAGAATAGAAGGAAATGATGGAAGGTTATCTTATTGAGAGTTGTGAGCCAAAAAGAAACACAAGAGAACTTCGTATTGAACTCGAGAAAGCAACATATGTAAGCAATAGTGGAAACACAAGGGACCACACCGATTCTATGAAGGAGAAAGACGAAAGGGTAAAGTTCTTAAAATGGAAAGAACTTTGTGTAATGCAATTTTGGGAAAGAAAGAGAAAAACATGGTATTTTAAAATATTGGAAGTCAAAAGGTCAATCCTATCTATTGGAATATTTGAAAGTAAAAAAGGTAAAAAAGTAGTGAAAGGACAAAAGAATCTTAACCATTGAGGACAACTGAAGAATAACCCCTTAACGGCTAATATTTTATCCAAGAGACCAAGAAGCCATATCAATATGATAGGAGGATGAATCATTTCCATAGCAATTACAACAAATCATTTTAAGATACACTATTGCGGATAGAATAATAGCATTTTAAAATTCAAAAAGAAAACATGAGATATTGCATACTACATCCTTAAAGTTGATCATATACATTGCTTGTTTGTAAGACCGCACAATCCATATGATCAAGGGGGCTAATGTTGGTACACGAATATTGACCATAGGTATTAGTCTAAACCCAAGCAAAAACTATATCATTTTATCAAGTAATTTATACAAAAGCATAGGTGAGCCCAAGCCATTCATTGGGGCATAAATTGTAGGCCATGGTATATAAGGTTAAAGTAATCCAAAGCCTAGTTCAAATCAATATAATGTCCTAAGCCAAGCCCATTTAGGGGGTACTTAGCCCAAAGGATTCGTTACATGATTAAACTAATGCATAAAGAACACAAAAAGGCCCAAAAAAGACTCCTTTCTAAAGCCAAAACTTTAAAGTCCTTTTTAACGCAAAACTTTATTTTAATTAATATAGCATTAATTAAAATAAGTATTTTATTTTTTAATTAGGCTTACTTAAAAAAGATATTGTATTACAAGTAAAATTATTTAAACAAAGTATTTTATTGCAAGTACGAGTATTTAAATTCCCCTTCTAATTAGGATTGTTAAGATAAGTGTCTTATTCTAATTAGGAATAATTAGAATAGATGATTTACTACAAATATAAATCCTTAGAAACCTTTTCAAATAAGGTTAAATTATACAAATTTAACTTCTAGACAACTTCTTGTCCTAAAAAGTCAACTTACATTAGGATATGAAACATCCCTAATTCTAAGAAATTTCGGCATAATTTCCTCTACAACATGACATGTGCCAATATATGTAATCTTGTAAGTTTCGAAATTTTCATTCTAAACACTCCTAACAAAATTCAACACCAACTACTTTAGTTCATTGTTTAACAAAATATAACTAATTCCACAGTTTCAAACGTTCAGGTACAAACATATAAAATACATCAAAACCACACATTATGAGCTCCTACACCTATAATTGCATATAGTTTAAAAGTAGCAAAATCCTTGTCCTGGAATATCCTTTGTCTTCTACTTACAAAATCTCTAGCATTGCTTAAACCTAAAAAGTAGGGATGAGTTAACGCTCAGTAGACATTTATATACAAAAATAGTTTTAAAATTTATAATAAACAAATTTGAATATAAAAAGTACTTATTGATTTCCAACAAAGAGTGCAGTAGAATATCAAGTCAAAATCTCAATTTTTATATTCATATAAAAAACATACAATACATTAATTCCATTATTTAATCTATTACTTTTGTTCTTGCGTATTTTACATGCATTTTTCCAAAGGACTGTTGCCCCAAAACTACCTAAAAATACTTTAAGAGCATTATTCCTAGGAATTGTCATTTCATAAAAAACAACCTTTAGGGCATTATCTTAAGGATCGTCACTCAAAAACGTACTTGTAATTAATGGATTTTTCCAAAGGACCATTACCTTAGACATGGGTGCCATAACACAATAACCACCATGGCTATCACATTTTCATTTATCAAATTATTTCACAATACTTTCATTCAAATCATCCATGTATAAAAATAAAACACATGTTGATACAATTTTCTCATTGTATTTGTAAATATAGCATTCATATGAAAATTTCTATTTAATTCTGATTTGAAAAACAATTAATTAGATCAACACGTGATAATTCAGGAATTTTATAAACATTTATGAAAAACTTTAAATGTAATAAAATATCCTACTTGTCAATTTTAAAATTAAAATCTGCCAATTGTATATAAATATCTACCTGATAAACAGGTGATAATTTTATGTCTCTACTAGTTTATCATCCACCTCTTAATCACCTCCAAGTCATCTCTTTTTCCTTCCTTTCCTCTTTTTTTTATTTCTTCCTCCTCTTTCTGTTTTAGTTTTTGCTCCTTGCTTCCAATTTGTAAAAGCAAAGGTTACATATATACATATAAGTTGACCTACTGCCATAACAAAACCCTTTTGTTAATATATATTTTTGCCACATGGCCATGTAATGAATTGATAAGCATAAACCTAAATTTTCTTCTTTCTTATTTCCTTACACCTGATAACCCATTCATCATATACATGTACTACACCAATTATTAAATCAAATAAAAGTAAAAGTCATATGGCCTCTCAATTTCAAAAAAACCCTTTAACTTTTCTTTTTATACTTTTTACCCATAACAAAATTTTATATTATCCAATAATTCTATTCTTTTAAAATTAGGAACATATTTATCCTAATCAAAAATCTCTTCAAAAATACATATATATACCTTGTAAAATTTTAAACTTCTATATCCTCATATAATATAAGGTCAATATATCCAAACAAATTTATTCCGATTAATATAAGAATTCAGGATATAAAGGATTATGAACTAGTCTTATTCTATTACAACTCTACATTATATACTATATAAATCCGTTACTTCATATCAGAGGGGATTTTAATAGGCTTCACCGAGGTTAGACCTATCATCAAGTTTAGAATCACAACTTTGAGGAGCGCCCTTCCCTTCATGGAAACACTCATGATTCTTGGATTACTATTTTGGTAATTACTTGTCGTTCTTGTTAATCCTAAACATTACGCTGTTGTCCTATTGTCTTTCTTGCATTCTCCAACCATAAAACTAATTGCTTTAGACTCCAAAATAACCTTGTTCATAACCTTAGTTTATTAATCACAATAGGTTATATTGAATACCACCATAAGCAAATTTCTTCAATATTGATCTAATTCCTTCATAATCACGTTTACCCTTAAAACCATTGTGTTCCTTTGCATTTATCTGGCATTATCTTGCTCCCACACACATTATGGACTTATAATTTGAGTTTTGTGCCTTTTTTAATTATTTTTTAGGTACAGAAGCCGTAACAAAAGATGGTAGAAAATCCCTCTGTTCAAATCCAAACCCAAAAACCCAATCTCCTAAGGATGCAACATTACAACCCTCAGGCCACTAAGTGTGATCCAAAAGATGTAGTGCACCTTACTTTTTGCAATTCAAAAATAGAGTGTGAAAGCTCAATTTGGTTTCAAAGGCCCAATGGTATTAAAGCCAACAGAGAGCAATACTATGCCCAGCGATCAATCAATCATAATTTGACACAGGAATAAGGTAGACTTTTTTCGAAAACATTAACTTATTGCTGTCACATGGAAAGAATTAAAAAAAAAGAGGGATCTAGTAAGCCATGGTCTCATTTTTCAAATTTGTGAAGAATTTCTTTCCTAATAAAAATTAATTAGTTGACTTATTGCTCTCACATGAAAAAAAAAAAAATAGAAAGATCTATTAAGTCATGGTCTCCCACTCAACACAATTAAACAATTGAATTAATGGATTCATTTATCAAAATTGTGGAGAATTTCTCTTTCTTTAAAAATTAATTTGTTGACTTATTGCTCTCGCATAGAAATTATGTTAAAAAAAGGATTAATAAGCTTAAAATTATGAGATTGGGATTGAATTTCATAAGTCTATTAAGCCAAATCTTAGAGACTTACAAGTCATTTTCTCACCATAGTATCATGATTAGAGGTGGACCTTGTCAGCCCTTGTAAGCTAGAAAATGGTACCCTACTAACTTAAAGCAAGCCTTTACCATGCTGTGTTGCCTCTACCCAACTTAGTGCACACTCTATCCTTTACCATATTTAAAAATTGTCTGCTTCTTACTTTGTGGTCCCCCAAAAGATATTTTATGGTGCAAATCATGACTTTAAAGGTAATATAAGTAGCGTTGACTTAGTCCTTAGAGTACCTAATTGCTTAGGCGTCCTGAGTTCCTCATTAATGAGGTTATAATATTAAGCAACGCATAGCTTATAACAAATTGATACACATCTCTCGTCGTAACGTAAGGTTAACGGAGCCATTCTAACCCTGTTTTACATGCTATGACATAAGACCACATCTGTTATACGCACCAAGGTTTATGGTTGCATTTTCCTCATGTCCTAGGGTTTTGGTCACATAGTTGTTTCTTCCTGTTCTAAGATTTCTGGTCACATGAGAATTTTCTCACATCCTAGGGTTTCTGGCCACATGGACGCTTCCTCATGTCCCTGGGTTTTTGGTCACGTGGGCATTTTCATACATGCCCGAATTTATAAGCATTCCTCATGTTTCAGGTTTTTTGGTAATGTGGGCGCTTCCTCATGTCCTATGGTTTCTTTTCACGTGCATATTTGTCAATAGTGTCAAATATTCTATCAATATATTGCGAGGAGTATAGCTCAATACCCTTCCAAGCACTGACCTTCATTTGTTAACTTTCCAATCTTTAGTTGGAATTATAACACAGAGGTTAGTAGAACCCTTTTTCAGCAATCCTAACTCGAAACCCACTTGATCAAGAAATTTTCATCTCTTTTTTGTCCTCGTGTAGTGTATATAAGCTTGGTAGCCTATGCTTTCTGGTAATCGGTGAGGGTTTGGGTCGTTAGGAAAACACTCCGCTTTTGGTGCTTGGCTTTATTCTGTGTTTACCCTCGTTCTTCTTCCCCTCTTTTTAACCTTGTCGTTGGCTACCCTGGCTTAGATTCCTTCCCAAAAGTGAAACCATTTTCCCATGTTCTTTCATCTGTTGTTCAAATACTTGTTCTCCTAATCCAATCGAAGGTCTAGTGCGGTTTTTGTGGTGAGTAGTAGTAAAAACTACTCTTTCACCAACTGATTTCATTTCCTTCACTTTCCTGTGTGTTTGGTAATTATTCCCAAAGAAAAGTCACCTCCTTTCAAGTTGCTCATAGACTGAAGCAATTTATCTTGTGAGTTGAGTTAACTGATTTTCATCGTAGGTTAAATCTTGGGTCTAACCTTGTCAGCTTGTTTTCTTCGTCTTTGCTAACACATTGTGTGCTTAAATCTACCTGTTATAATGACATTATGTTGCTATGGGTTTGTTGTAGTGTTGGCACTGTTATTTCTTTCTTTCAAACACTATTGTCTCTATAATCCTTACGAAGGCTTTTTCTTTTCTTTTTTTTTTCTTCTTATGCAGACATGGCAAAGAAGACATAAGAATCTTCCCATTCCAACTCTGCTTCATCTCTGTTAGAGAAGAGTAATTCAAGTCACGAAAAAGCTGACTTTACAACAAGCGAGCATAAGGACATCAAAGGAAAAGCCTCAGCATAAGGCTCTACACGTGATGGCCGCAAATCTATCCCAGCTATGAACCCGATATGTAGAAAGAGAAAATGCAAAGCTTTTGTAGTAGTTGAAATAAAAGATAATAAGGATGAAGGATCTAATAGAGAAGGCCATTCAGAAAGGATACAGGAAGTCATACAGAAGGTGTTACAAAGCGTCACCTATTTCTATCTCGATCATCACCCTACTACCTTAATTAAGACCAATTGGATTAAATGCAGAGAGACTACGCCATCTTGAGTTCTATCGAGCTTTTTCTTCCAAGTCTAGGTTTCCCTTTTAACGACCCTGGTAATAACCAAGATATGTTTTCAAGCTGCTATTTGGAACTCAAGCTAAGGTAACCCATCTAGCCCTATTTTATGAAGATTCTGTGTGCAACTAAGCTTGCTCTTATGCAGCTTGAGGCTCCATCCTAAAAGAGATTAATTGACCTGTGCACTATATGATAGGAAGTTATTGGTGAAGACCCAAATTTTACGGCCTTATGAGCTTGTCTTTCTATAACCAACGTCCTAAGGGATATCACCACTATACCATATACCCTCTCACTACTCAACAATCACGGACAAGAACTGCCACACAACATGGTTCATCGCCTCAAGTAATAGGGGTCCTATTTACACTTAGGGTGAAAGATAACATTCAATCCCTACAACCTTCAAAGCAGAAGGTACGTTTCTCTTTTCTTATTTTCAAACTCTATTTACTTGTTTCAGATAACTTGTGATTGTTTGGTGATATTCTCTCAACAAAATGCAAATGCTATAAGTCTTATGGTAAAAGCTTGGCCAAGGTTCGTCAATACTTAGAGGAACTCTATTACCCTTAATACAGATGATAAATCGACGGTTGCAGACCTGGTCACTAACAAGAAAAGAGCTACATATCTCTAAGTTTTCCTGACTTAGTTACCTGACCACCTCATTTCTTTTATATTACTCATTAGTAAGGTCGTTGACATTTTTTAGATGTTGCATCCACCTAGGAAGGAGGCGGCAAAGAAAGCAGTATTAAAGCTAAAGCGAGCGAATCCCTCTTAGACAAGATTTATAACTTAGCAACCAAGACCTCAAGATTCTCTAAGCCTCGTGGGACTCAAGGTTTTAGTGCTTCTATAACTGGAAAGCTTCCATATTGAGTGTCTAAATAGTTGAAGAAGGATGAGACCTTAACTAGGTCCCCTCAAGCATTTGGCGGACTTAGTCGATTGCTAAGTGACCACCTTTTCGAAGCCTCTTTACTGTTTTCCCTGCTATAACCAACGATGGATTTTATTAGCATAGTAAAGGCTCACAAGCTCATTAACATTAGACTAAGTGATGTTGCTAGCCTTAGCACCCAGTTGTCTCTTTAGGTATTCAATTTCTCTAATCTTATTTTGGTTATTATGTGGCTAGCTTGACCATATTTTCTTGGTATTAAGCCTTTTTATTCACTATTTAGGCTTTTGTTCTCAAGCCTCCATACTTATACTTTTGCACACAACTAGCTTAAAAGGGATGTTGCCTCTGTAGAATACTTGGAAAAAGGTCACGCTCAAATCTGATGCCTTCAGATGGAGACCAAGGAGAAGGATGTTATAACCTATCAGTTGACCAACAAAATTGCCACTGCACAGAAAGAAGTAAATTCAATCTTTACTTAGCTATAAAACAAAGGAACCCAAGTTAAAGAGCTTCGTGAAAAGATGGCTAAGCTAGACGCAGCGTTAGGGTCGAGCTACAGAGATGGTTATCAACTAGTGCAGTTCAAAGTTCATAGACGACATCCCTCATTGGACTTGGATTTCATGGAGCTTGGCTTAACAGTGGGGCCACCTTGATGGTACGCTCCATCTTTTTGGTTTTTAAAAGTCATATGGATTAGCATTAAATTAGGTCACATAGCTTTTATATAATACTTCATGTATATATATCAGCTTGTCATACTGCTATGTTGAATGTTGTATAGGAGAAAGAGCTGAGCTATGACTGGATGAGGTATTTTGAGCTAATTTTGCTCAATTATAGTTAAATGGCACCTTTCCATTGGTTCTAGGTGGTGTCACGTGGCAGGCATGGATTGGTGGTTCTAGCCTTATTCAAAGGATGTGTGCCATGTATTTATCTTCTATTGGTCTAAGGCATAAGGCTATTTTTCTCTTTTCCAAGTGATAATACCTGAACAACCCTTCTAAGCTTGAGAGTAGTCCCCTATTGAGTCACAACTGACTTTTACCATGCTGCCTTACCTTTGCCCAACTTATTGCACACTCTATCCTCTTTCATATTCAAAAATTGTCTACCTCTTATTTTATGATCATTTTAGGTGTGAATTTTGGCTTTAAAGGGAACATGGGTGGCCTTGACCTAGTCCTTGAGTATTTAGTCGCCCGGGCCCCTTTGATTCCTCGTTAACAAGGTTATAACATTAAATAGGATACTGCTTGTAATAAGTCAATACACATCTCTTGTCATAAAGCAAGGCTAAAGAAGTTATTCCAACCCTTTTTTACACATTATGACATAAGACCATGTTTATTATACGTGGCAGGGTTCATAGTCACGGTTTCCTCATGTCCCAGGGTTTATGGTCACATGGGTGTTTCCTTACATCTTAAGGTTTCTGCATGTGTAGGTGCTTCCTCACGTCCTAGAGTTTATGATCATGTGGGCATTTTCATACACGCCCGAATTCATAGGCATTTCCTTATGTCCCAGCGTTTTTAGTCATATGGGTATTTTCTTATGTCCTAAGGTTTCTGGTCACGTGGACGCTTCCTCACATTTCCAGGTTTCTGGTCACGTGGGCATTTGTCAAAACGGTGTCAAATATTTTGTTAATACATAGCGGGGAGCTTAGTTCAAGGTGGGCTTTACCCAATCATTTTCAACCTGGTTCTTAGCTAACCTGTCATCCTGTTTATATTAGGGTAATGGCGAGGTAAGTCACCTCACTTGGTATTAGTTGAAATCATTACGGGCTTGTATTATACCACGTGTCATGTCCACATTTTTCAGACAACAACTATAGAGGTTACTAAAGGGCTTTGCCATTTACATGGCGGTTGTTCATCGTTGAATGTTCATCGTGATGTAAACTCAAACAACATTCACCTTGATTCTAATTTTAAAGCTCACCTCGCTGATTTTTGCCTTGCCAAGTTCTTGCAAGATTTTGACACGTATGTTAGAGTGTATATCTGCCATTGTTGGTACTTATGGATATATCACTTTAGGTATAGGTATATCAAATTGATCTTAAAAATTATTTTCATAATTATGTTATTTTGTTTCTTTGTTGTGATTTTGTTTCTTATGTTTTCTTTGACCATAATGCTTTGAGATCTTGTATTAATATTGGCCATTACCATACTTTCTTTGTATTAGCTATAGGTAGTTTGACTTCAGTTTTGAACTAACATTATTTACACTTTGAAATTGTCTGTGAAAATGTCAGTTCTTTACTTCAATCGATTTTGAAAGTACATGTCTTAAACATGTTTTTAGAAAAAAAAACTAGAGTCCCAAATTGACGATTGTTAAAGAACTTCGCTATCCTGTGAACATTGTTCAGTGGGTTAAAAAAATGACAAGACTCTAACAAGGAAGAAGTTCAACAAATACTAGACCCACAACTCCCCTCAGATCCTCTCCCTAAGTTTAAGCAAATGTTCTACGACAGTACAATGCTCTGTGGAAGAACAAGCCGTCTAGCAACCAAAAAATGGAATAATGGATCCTCTAGGTGAGATATTTTTGTTTTCATGATCTTAGGTTTTGATGTATGGGAGTGTTGCTTATATTGTACTTTTAAAGTTTTAACAATGAAAATTTTAATTTGGTCAGTTTTAATTTGAGTTAATTTTTTTTCGTTTCAGTTTTTGAATTTTGTTTTTCAACATTAAATATGAATGGCTTATTGCATAATATTAAATGGATGCACTCACCAAAGTTCTGAATGAACTAGCTGCAATGTTAAAATTAATAAGTGCAATGAGGACTTTGAATTAAAATAATTTTTTGTATCCTATATATATATATATATATAATACGAATATGAATAACTCAAATAATTTCCATTGATGTCTATTTTTATTTAAAATATATCAATCTGTACTTTAAGAAATTTGTGATTTGGCATTATATTATAATTATATAAATCTATATATTAATAAATAAAAATAAAATTAGAATTAGAATTTTTTCTTGTATTTTTTTAAAAAATAAATTTAAACTAATTTTAATCAAAATAAAATTACTCAGCATTTCTGAAGGTATCAAACTCAACAGTAACTACTCTAAATTTACTATGACCTTGTTTGGTTCAGTTCGGTTATCATAAGATTTTGGTTTCACATCATCAGTTTATGTTTCTTAAAACCGATCGGTCAATTCAAGTTCTGTTAAAAATGGAATCCGAACTAAAATCGAATTGAAACAGAATAGGGAACTGTTTGCTAAGAGCGATTGTATTGTTAGCAAATATCTTTCTATAGAAACCCTTCAATTTTTTTTTTTTTACGGCCTTTTCTAATTCTTTTTCCATTTACAATAATTATATGTCTTCAAAAAATTTTCATCTTTTCTTACTGTTTTTGCATATAAAACTTTGGCGCACTGTTATTTTCTTCTTCGTTTTATGCTGATTGTGAATCAGCATGTGTTCTTGTAGATTGTGAAGGATACTTTGATTGACAATAAATTATGATAGGTATGAAAATTCTAGTAAAAGAGCATGTGCATTTCAAAATAAACTTTGGGATGCAAGCCTAAGCAAATGCCCCTTCCATCACATGTAAATTTTGCAATTTAATTCATGGCTTATGCTTGCTTTTTTCAGAAGCGTTATATTAGTTTGAAAATCGATTATGGCAGTAGTCATTTATTTGAATTTTATAGGTACTATTTGATGTTGCTCATTATTAATCCCTATGTAAATATTTAATATTTTTTGGATCCACTTTGACGTGAAGTTCATTATAATATCTAAGATGTTAATATGTAAATCATATGTGGATATCCTAATGTATTTATTTTATTTGAAATTTTTACTATGTTTAGTTTATTTGATGCTGATTAATATTTACTTATTTTTTGTTAAGTGCGTTAAAAATGTTTGTTCCCAGCTGCTTGATGCTGCTTCTGCTTCCTGAGATGTGCTTTTGTTTTTTGGTCAATCATCTTCTGCTTCCTGAGATGTACTTATTTATGCTTTTATCGTTGCTGTTGGCTCTGGTTCTGCTGCGTCTTGCTGCTGCTGTACTGTATGCTGTTGTCTGTTGTTTTTGCAGCAAAGAAAATTTCATTATAGCTGTTACATTATTATAAAAATTTATATGAGAAATTTGGGTCTGAATTAACAACAATCTAATTATGCATTATTTAACTTTCAACAACTATTTCAGCAGGTTGCTAGGCTTCTGATGGATTTGTAGGTTTTACAGTTTTATACCACTCTATTTGTTTTTGCCACAGAGGTAATGGACATACTTGGTGACATATGCTTTTACATAGGATATTGGCCTCAACAACTTACATCTTCTTTGCCTCTGCTCTTTCAGCAATTGCCTTCGGCGAGCAAAAATGTAGAGACACAGGTCTGGCTTTACATTTTTGTGCTCCTTTCCCCTTATCTTGTGTTTGCTGACTATGTAATGATTCTGACAGTACTGTAGCTTTTATTTGTTTGGATGGAAGCTTGAGTGCAGTGTAGACTTTAGCTTCTACAGCTTTTCGTGGAATAATACACTCGATCCTTGGAGGGCAACCTCTTTTGATATTAGGAGTTGCGGAACGAACTGTGATTATGTACACTTATTAGTACAACTTTGCCAAGGATAGGGAAGATTTAGGAAGGAAAACTCTACCTGGCCTGGGCGGATGGTATTTAATTCTACCTGAACAGAGCTCTTAATCAAAATGTTTGAAACATTCTTAAGGTTTTGGGTGATTTTTGATATGGAGAGCTCTGCTGCTGTTTCCTTTGGCAATATTTAATGCTTGTGTTCTTATCAATAGATTTACAAGGATCGTTGGTGAGCTTTTCGCAGGCTATTCGCAGTTCCAATCAGGCAAGAGGCAGTCAAGGTAACTCCATGACAGAAACAAAACCATTTGATTTTCAGATTTCACGCCCATTTTTGTTTTTGATGTTCTGCTTATTATAGGGAATTGTAAGCGAGTTTAAGGTTCCCAAGGCTGAAAACTCCAATTTAGATAAGTATCCGTTCCAGTGGCTTTACATAACTTGATTACTATAGTCATATTTGCTTTTGGACTTCTATATATTGCTTTAAAGTGCAGAAAAGCTATGTCTTGGTGGTAAGGCACAGGTAAGTTAAGCAAATTTTGAATATCTTCAATTATTGCAGTTACCCAAAGCTGAATTTAAACATAAGGCCCATAATCTGAATCATTATTTTGTATTACGGGATGGTTCGGGAGTTTCGTTGCGTACTATGGGGTTGCTTAAATTGTTTTACTGCGGACAGCGTTGCCTTTCAGTGTACCAAGCAGAGTTCTATCTGCAGTTCCCAGAAGACTCCTTAGCCCTCTCCCTTTCGAATCTACATCTTTACACCACTCGATCATAATCAAAGTAAACAATATTCTCTAAATTCATACAAGAAAATTTGACAGGTTTAAATTCTTACAAATTCTCAACTGCAGGATTGCCAAAAATGCCTCCGGCTTACATCTTTGCTGCCTTTATCCCGGCTATGATCATAGCAGGGCTTTACTTCGACTATAGTGCTGCATCACAATTGGCACAACAAAAGGAGTTTAATCTTAAAAATCCTTCTTCATACGACCATGACATGCTTGGATTTATGGCATATGCCATGCCACTCAAATGGTAAATCTGGGGTTCGTTTCCTCATTCTTTTTGGGAATCTTAATGTCCTTCACCGAATGTATGTGTTCAGATATTGCTTTGTGGATTGGTTGGGCTGCCCCCTTCAAATGGGGTCCTTCGTAATTGCCAATGAACACCAAGAATCTTGCTGTCTTAAAGAGAGGTTAGTTTACAGAAGTTAAAAAAAAAATGGTAAATGATTCGCAATCAGGCTCTGTATTTTGAAATTGACAAGCAGTTCATCAGAAAAAAATGGTGGAGACTACCAGGGAAAGCATAAAACAGAGAGCCGGCAATTCCAAAATTCATTGCAAGATGCAAGCTGTGTTCATAGAAATGGACAACAGTCTTACTCTCAGTCATTTAGCCAGTAGTGCTGCACAAAAGAAAATCAAACTATATCATTTTTGGTTTGGTAACATTACTATTTGTTTCTGCTGCAAATTGTGGTAGTTAAGGAACTTTAAGACCTGAAGCTGCTGTCAAGAAACTTTGA
>CM040441.1:1616740-1659302 GCA_022749755.1 Azadirachta indica | reverse complement strand
TTTTTGTGTAAATAAGTCGTTATTTTGAAAATCATACATTTTATTTTGATTAAATTCTACATTTTTTTGCAAATTATGGTAACAGGCAGACTATAAATATAATGAGTACGTATATATATATATATATATATATACATATATATACATATATGTTTTGTAAATTAACCTATTTATGTAAAACTCATATCTATACATATTCTTCCTAAATGAACTTAATGAGTAATTAATGTACACTAATATATGGATGCAATAGTAAACCCATGCAACATTAACTGTTCTCTACAAATAAACATCACTAAAACTCCTTTCATTTTTTTTTTCGTTATCGTAAACTTTTAACTAATTTTTAACCTATAAAATGATACAAATATCTGTCTAACTTGTGTTGATAAATGTCCTAAATTTTATATATTTTTCTAAATTCTAAATTATAAAATATCAATTAAAATACATAAAATAGATAAGCACAACACCAAAAATATAGAAAATTTCAAAATTTTGTATTCACGATGGAACTTTAAAATTTAAAATAAAATTGAAATACAAAATAACAATTGTTTTCAGAAAAAAGGGGGTTATTTTTTGTCTTGTCCTTTTATTTATTAACATGTCAGATATATGCCTAATTTATTAAAAGTCATCATGGTCTCAAATGATCGCCTATGTTATACTTTTTGCCAAGAACAAACACCTTGTTAATAAAGAGAACTTTAAAAATACTTAATCTAGTCTTGATAAGTGGGACGTGTAAAACTCTGGCTACTCGAAAAAGCAGCACGAGGGCATTCTCGACTTATTTTTCTGTAGTCGACAATTGGATATTCCAAGGGTTTTCATCTTCTAAAGTAGGCAAACCTAAGATACTAGATACATCCTTAAGAGTCAAGATAAATTCTCCCCACGGTGTTACAAAAGTATAAGTATTAATGCTTCAACGATGTACCAACTAGCGTAGCGATGACTAATCTTTTCCTATGGATGAAGAAGAATCTTTGCACGAGAAAGAACGTATCTGGTGGTAGTATTCTCCAATTCCATAGCCACCCATTCATTCTAACCTTAGCTCTGCACCGATGTTTATCAAAATTGGATAGAAATAGGTCTGAATTTGTTAAGGGCGATACAAGAATTTTTCATTTTAAATAATAATCTAATGCAATCTACATGTTTTTTTTTCCTGACCTCTTATACAGCATTGCTCATGTGGTTTCTATAAATTAGACTCCTCATCTGCTTGTTTTCTATGCGCCAATATAATCATTTTAGGTTTTTCCTTCGCAAGTTCATTGTCTACTTCCATCTTGGTTTTCCTATGGAGTCATTATCTTTTAAACATAAGATTCTAGTTTTCTCACTTGTTTCTCCTATCCAATTACTTATTTTGAATTTTTCACTTGTTATTATGTCTTCTACTTCAATTGAAGAAGCTCACGCTCTTCTCAATCAGAAACTAAGCCTTCATCAAAATCAGAACCTTTCTCTCCTTGCTTCATGGAATCTTTCCTGTTAATGATGCCGATAATTCTTCTCACTCAAAATAAAAAAATCAGCCCATGTTCTTAGTTTGGAATTCACTTTAATCTTGTTGGAAGAGTCCTTGGTATTAACCTATCAACTACAGGTTTTAAAGGTATGCTTCATGAATTCTAATTTTCATTATTTCCTTGTCTTGCATATCTTAATCTTAGTCTAAATAAATTTTTTTGAAATCATCCCACCTCAAATAGCTCATCTTACAAAGTTTAAGTAACTTGATTTACATGTAAATCAATTTTTTGCAGAAATACCGCTAGAAATTGGTCAATTTCTGATTAACTTAAAGACTCTGCATCTTTCTGAAAATTTTCTTTCTGATTCTATTCCTTCAAGTATAGGAAATTTAAAGGTTTTGTCAAAACTAAGTTTGTCCGGAAATCATCTCGGTGGTATTATTCCTTCTTTAATTGGAAATCTGAGCAATTTGAGGACATTAAGAGTATATGAAAATAGGCTTTCTGGTGCTATTCCTAAAGAAATGGGGAGGTTAAAGTTTTCTTTCCAATATAGACTTGACCGACAATCAATTGAATGGTTCAATTCCTCTTTCTTTGGGTAATTTGATTAAGTTGATGACTTTGTATCTTCTTAAAAATTCTCTTTCTAGTCATATTCCTCCAAACATAGGAAATTTGACAGCTCTTCTTGATCTAGATTTGTCAGGAAATCATCTCAATGGTGTTATTCCTCTTTCATTTGGAAATCTAACGAATTTGATGTCATTATACCTGTATAATAATGAACTTTCTAGTTTTATTCCTCAACAAATAGGAAATTTGCTGAAGTTGAGTAAGCTAGAGTTAAATGCAAATCAATTCACTGGCTATTTACCAGACAATATTTGCAAAAGAAAATTACTTTAGAAATTCACAATAGGTAATAATCATATTGAAGGTTCAATCCCTAAAAGCTTGAGAGATTGCATATGCCTAACTAGAGCTCGTCTTGAATGGAACAATCTCTGTGAAAATTTTTTAAAGGAAATTGTTCTAAGCAATCAATTTTCTTGCTATTATATAAAGGTCCAAATAGAGGTGTTTAAAAATATTTAAACCGTCTACATTTTTTATTCAAAAATTTTTCTCTATTAATCTATTTAAATAGTAACCAGATTCCAATTGTCCTCTTGTCATAATAACTAGGGGAATACAAAGTTAAAAAAAAGTATGCAAAGTAATTGTTCAAAGGAAAATTGACATGAAAGATTATCAGTAAATTGAAAACTAATGACTCAATATTCCCTCAATAGAACCAATTAGATGAAACGCAATCTATGTACTCAATCTATGACATGAAAGAGTGGACCATTGTATCCGCGCAACTCTATATATGTATTATAATGTGAATATGTTAGATTGTATACACAATTGTTGTAATTGATATGAAAAGGTCTCATGTTTGTCATTGTTTGTGTTGCAGGCCACCCTTGAGGCAATATGGCGAAATGTGGTCAATGACAATAAACAGTTGGGATTATGTTTCAACAGCGTTGATGTCACGTAGTATGTGGCTGGGGACAATGAGGACATGCGTAGAAATTGAGAGATAATTGATGTTATTTATATTTCAGTCACATGTGGGGGTGATCATTGGGTTGCATGTACCATACAATTTTTGAATCGTCACATCATGGTATATACCTGGTTGCCTTCGTCACACTCAAACGATGCAATGGAAGGCTATATAAGACCTCTGTGCTGACTACTACCTTATTTTATACGTCATGTTGAGATATATAGGTAAGACTAGAGTTAGGGAACAACATAAAACCTCTCACATTTGAACGAAGGATGTCGGGCGTGCCAAGACAGCATTTAGGGAGTGGTGATTGTGGGGCGTTCACGTGCAAGTTCATTGAGTTGCTTGGATTGGGTTGTTCATTTGACTTTGGCCTTGATCACGGTGTCTTATTAAAGCGTAAGATTGCACTGGACTTATTCGTAGGCAAGTTATTATAGGATATTGTCAATATGATATATGATAAATATGTGTATATAAAATATTTATATTTTCACGAAATTAAATTAGTCTAAAATAGTGTTACTAGAACATTATCAAGTAAAAAAATATTCGAATGATTACATCCCGATGAAGAAAATTAATGAGAGACATAATAATAATAATATATTTCAACAATTTGTAGGATAATATGACCAATTTGTGATAACCAACCAATTTCATTATGAAAAACGAGTACTCATATTGGGTAACCTTGATTAAAAACACATTACCCTAAAAATTGGACTTAAATAGATATTGTAGTACTTGAAATGTTTGTACATATGAAATTTTAACGTTGGGGCAGCTTGTGTATTCTTGCGCTGTGGGGTTGTTTGTTATTTATTTTTGTGGGGTTAATATTTTGAAGAAATATTCTTTTCTTTATATATTTTTTATTTTTTTAGGGTGTTGTGTAATTTGCATAGCGGGGTTTATGTAATATATCAAGAGTGTTATATGATTTTATCTAAAAATATTCTTTTTAGTAGATTATGTAATTAATCATGAGACCTATCTGATATTTTTAAATTAAAACAATTTTTAGGTACCCCAACTTTCGGGTACTCGAAAAACATAAGGTATTCAAAAGTTGGGGTACCCTCTTGGGTCCCATTTTTGGGTACCTATGTTTTTCGAGTACCCGAAAATGGGTGCTTGCCATAATATTGTAATAATATGCATTAATAATTATTTTATTATTAAACAATTAACAATATAGTAATAGTAAATTAATAATATAATAATAATAACTAATAATAATAATAAAATGAAAGTAACTATAATATTTTAATAATTATAAACAATAATAGTAATAGTTAATAATAATAAAATAATACAATTAATAATAATAATAGTTAATAAAAGTAATAAAAATAGATTTTGGGAATCCAAATTTTTTTATTACTAATTCTTATATTTCTAATCTTGATATTGTAGTAATTAATCAAATAAGTTATGACACATTGAACTTTTCAGTAAAAAATTATTATAATTTTAAGATATTCATCCCATGACAATAAAGACTAACAACATGATAATAGTGTTAATTGCAATAGAGTCTTTTAAGCATTAAAATTATTTTAATAATACAACATCAATATTTTCATTTATTACAAGATTAATAATAATCTTGACTCTATAAAAAATAAATAATATTGTCATGCTAGTATAAATGGATTGGATTCCGACACGTCGTACAATTGTGGCCAACTTTCTTACAGCGTGAGCATGTTTTTTTAACCACGTCTTCTCTCATAAATGGAATATGTTGTTTCCTCGATCGACCCGTCGGTACCCTCCCTCGAGGTGGTTCAATGATTATATTCTAAACCTATTGAGAACAATCTAATCACGCTAATTACCAACAAGATATATATTCTCTACGTAGGCAACACAAGTGCGCAATTTGTATAATAGTGGGAGCGAAGGCTGTTATATTATCCTCTAATAAAACAAGTTGCTGCAAGTGCATGTGGGCAAGGTAATTGCATTAGATCAAATTGCTGACATGTGCAACTCTTTACGTGTAAATCCATCATGTCTTCTTGTCCCATGCTTTTCACCTGAAATTCAAAACTGAAAATAGGGTACACCATTAATCGTTTTGATTCTACTTCATACTTGTTGACTATGGCTTGAGCCCATAGGGAAAGGGTTTGTGGTTTACATTTTGCGACTTCTTCCCTCTTATCATAGAACTACCCTTACATTACTGATCAGATCCAATCCAACAATGATACAATTGGGAGCATTCGTGCATCCCTCAATAGTACATTTATACTCTCGGCGATATTGGTAGTCAGTGCGTTGTATCATCGCTTTGGAAACTATGCTCTAGCCCATCGATGAAAACCTACTTCATTCTCTAGGTAGTTTGTCGTTGTTGGATGTATACCCCTTAATTTGTCCATCCGATCATTGAACTCAACAAATGTATAAGCCTTAACAGTACTGTAATACAGTGAAAAATGTCTCTTACTTTTTCTCCCGTATTCTAAATTTTGCCTTGATGTTTCTATAAATATGATAAGTACAAAAGCTGTGATATGCATCCAGGAAGACTGTAGCTATGCCTTTCTCAATGCTGTTGTGTCGATCCGAAACAAAAACCAAATCTGATGTTGGGCCAATTGCTTTACGGAGTTTTGATAAAAACCATTCCCAAGATGCGTGGTTCATATATTTCCAAATGCCATAAGATATATGTGATTGTTTTCGCCAACAGCAGTTGCCAAAAACAAAGTCTCATGATAGTTCCCCTTTAAAAAGGTACCATCAAGAGTAATTACCGAACGAATGGCTCCACGAAACCCTTGGATAGATGTACCAAAGGCTACGAAGAAATACAAGAAATGATTCTCGTCATCTTTTTCAATATGTGTGATTGTTTCAGGGTTTATCTCTTGTAACATGTGACAAAGTCGAGAGAGTGCCTTAAATGACTCCACTGGGTCTCCATTCACTAATCGATGCACTTCTTTTGCCAACCATGCCTTCCTATAAAATACAAGTACCCCATAATCATTATGTATGTCATCTCAAATGTTTTTGGTGTGTAAATTCTGCTAGGGTCTTGGAATTCGCTCAAGACATGTTCACCAATTAGCCGGTTACTAACTTGTCAATGGCCATCTTGCATTTGATCACTTCAACATGTGTGCACACCCACAATTCGTGTGACGCGGAAGTACCCATTATTTCCGTCATTATTTACAAAACGCATCTGCCACTTACATCCATCTACAATGCATTTTGCCTCAAAACGTGTCGTTGTTGATCGAAGAATGATGAACTGAAAATGCCTTCTCAACACTATAATACTCAAATAATGTCGTAACTCCTTCTTTGTTCTAAAAATCTACCCCATATGGACATTACCATCTATTGAACTCAACATAACATCTGGAAACATAGTAAATGCCGTTGGCATGAGAGGAATAATACGGGTAGGAGCTAAACCTTTATCGCATTATCTTCATAGGCCGTTAATCTATTGGTCAGTGCCTTGCCATTAACATCCTCTCTTGTAATAGTATCCTCATCTCAATAATTCATTCGACTTCCTTCCTCATAATAATATGTTCTTTGCTTAGACAGTTGATTGTCAAAATAGTCATGTGTAGGATCTTCATTATATGAGGGCGGTGAACATACACCATAATTAACCAGCCCTTCATGATGAGGTATTAAAAGATAAGATACCTATTCGGAGTGGAATTCACTGTGATCTTAAGAATTTTGTTTGTTATCTCCTAACATGTTATGGTCAAATAGTGTACAAGTTGGTGGGTATATATTGTTAAAGGGACTACTGCCCCTAGAAGAGACAAATGAACATGCATGTGATTCTTAAATTATATCTTCAAAGGTAGTAGGCCGCGTCATTTTAGGTTCTTCAGATTCTGTGACTTCTGCTCCAACAATGCGGTCTAAAGTTATATACAACGGAGTCGAACCACCCAATCAAGAGCCATTGGCATTAAACAAATGCACCAAAGACAACATATCATGGTCTTCAATTATATTAGCTAAAATAGGTGCAGTGGACAAGTCACCATACTCTTTATACTTCGCCTTTATACAAAATTTGAATTCTTTTTGATTTATCCAAAGCTGGGTATATATCATGTTTGCTAAATTTTGGTAGTTAGAATTTCTTGTTATAGTAATAAATCAAACTATTCCACCAACATGGTTCTGAATACCATCGTCAAATATTTCCCACAAACCGTTATAGTGAACAGAAAAAGTTACTAAATCTTCCACACCTGCATAAGTACATAAGAATCCAATATTATTATAATATAAAAATACACCTAAATGGGAATAAATTGGAAGTTTACCCCGAGAACTTGGCTCATTAACCAAATTTGAGTACTTCAACTTATCTACAAATAGATTGAGCAACTCAATCCCACAATCTCTAGGATACTTGTTGAAATTACATAATTACTGTTACACTGTTAAATTAAACTCTTACAAATAATTCTGGAAACATCATCTAATTGTAGAAGGATTAGATGAAAATTAAAGTGTACTCTATCATATCATTCTTAAAAAACAGAAGAAATTTCTTAGTGTGAGATATACAAGGAAACAACATAATATTACAAAAATAAAATGCAATAAGATTTGTATTTATTTATAATTTAACAATCGAGATCTAAAATTAGGTGACTTTTGATGTTGATAATTTAGTGATTATATTCACTATTAAATTGCATAGATTAATGAATGAAAATTTGTATCCAAAATTACGTTAAAAAGAAAATTGTTTACTTCAGCTTAAAAAGTCACATTGAGAGAGAAGTTATCAAACTTATCATATCTCCACCCACCGCAGCTTCCCTAGTTCAAATGTGAACGGTTAATACAAGAATTTTAATAGTTATATACATCATTGCTCTGTTTTTTTTTTTTTCAGTATTATTATTTTTTACTATACATACTCTTGAAAAAACTCATAATATTTGACAGTGTTTTTCTAGGTCAATCAAAAGAGTGCAAAAAATATTTATTGATAAATATAATTGGCTAAAATATGTTAAATTTCTTGTTATACACATTTTTACTTTTATGTTTCATATTTTATATTTTTTGTTTAAATTTAATACTTCAATTTGTAAATTTAATGAAATTTTGCATTAAAATTTTTTAATTTTTACATTATATATTACTTCAATTCTTTGTATTACCTTTACATATATAGTTAAAGAATATAAATTTCTTAATTGATTATTTAGAAGTTATTTGGTTGGTACTAGACAAAGGTTTTTAAAAATTAAAAAGGTCAATTTTCTTTTATTAGAAGAAATTTAAAATTTAGGTTTTTAACAATAGAGTTTTTTTGACCTTTTTGGAAACGTGAAATTATTTAAAATATTTTTATTTTATTTAAAAATTTTTATGTTATTTCTTTAAAGTAAAGTATTAAAAACTTATAGAAATTACTCAATTTTTTCTAAAATTTTTTTTTATAATAATTAAAAAAATTAATAAATTTTTATTAAAAAATCTACTTATAAAAATTCTGTTAATAAAATGTCTACTCTCAAAACTTCTACTTGAAAGGATATACTAAACAGGCCCTTAACATTACGTCTTATATCACTAGCGAGAAAGTAATTTGACTACATTAAAAGCTCTATACCTTTGTAACTTATTAAAACCTACTGCAGTGAGATTGACTTTACAAGCTATGGTTCTCCTAATTTGGCATATGCATTTTGAAACCAAAAAATAAGATTGTCACATCTTAATCACAATACTAGTGTTAAATATTTGAAATAATGTATTAATAAGCTTAATTGCAAAAACATTAATATAATAAAATTCAATTAAAAATTTATTCAGTTCAATATGTACAGTCAAGCAAATAATGTTTAAAGTTTTTAATCTGTGTTGTAAAATGAAGGGACATATTTGATATTTCCTTTAGCAAATAAGGGTATATAGTCACAGCACTTTCAGTGACGTTGAAAAAGGGCAACGTCATATATTACAAAACTAATATTGAAATAAGATTTGTATTTAATTATAATTAATAGTCGAAGTATAAAATGAAAAGGTAATATTTGACATTGACAACTTAGTAATATATCTACTATTGAATTGCATAGATAATTACTGAAAATTTTTATTTAAAATTTAGTAATGAAAAACATTCATTTTAACTTAAATTGTTCATTGAGAAAGGTCAAAGTCATTAATCATTCTTAACTTTAAAAAAAAACAAATTTTGAAAAGGAAAAATGCCCTAAAATTCTCTCAAATTTAACCTAATACCTCGTCACTAAAAAGTTTAAAAAATATTTCGTTACGTCTTACCGTGGTATAAGATTAAAGAAAAATAGTACAAAATTTAACCTTGACATAAATTTAAAAATAAATGGGTCCCATAGGATTAGACTATGTCTAGCATATTTGTCAATTTGTGTGCTCAAAATAATAATTTTTTAACTTTGATGTGAAATTAAAGACTAATTGATTAGTTTGATGGCAAAATAAATTGGTTTAGACATAAAATAATATTTTTTTTTACTTTGACAGGAATTAAATAATAATTTCATAATTAAATAATAATTTATTGTGTTTAAACAAAAATTAAATTGTAGTTACAAAACTACATAATACAATTAAATGATATTTAAATTAAATTAAATGATAATTATCCTAACACATGGCATTTGATTGGCTGCAACATTTCTTCCTTATACCATTTTTTTCACTCTCTCCTCTTTTGCTTACTTTTTTTTTTTTTTTCAGGTGTATATGCTCTAATCCAAACACCCTTCATCTCTCTCATAGAACAAACCAATTCTTCAATTTTCTATTTCCGATTATATCTACCGTACATTTTGTTTTCAACATCTTAGCTTCACCCTCCTCTTCCTCGGTTTCTCTACTTTTTTATGCTATTATCTCCTTTTGCATGCATTTCTTTCCTCAAATTCACGTCACTTCTTCAACTAGCACTACGCCCCTATTTATCAAGGACTTCTCCAACTCCATGGCTGCCAATCAACGAACGAACAAACAAAAAGAGATAGCAGGTTTGATTATTCAACAACTAAAGATAAGAAATTAAAAGAAAATATTTTATTTCAATATTGCAAATTTTGCCCAAAATCATAATTTCACAAATTCTTCTTTCTCTTCAACCAAAATTCAATTTTTTCACCAATCAAGATTTGTCAATCCTTTTCCTCTGTAAACAAAAATCTTCAAAGTCTTTCGCTGTTTCATCTTCCCCTCAATCCCTTCCCACCACCACTACTGTTGGGTTGGGCTTTACTCCTATTTAGAGAAAGCCCAATTTTGAAGCACACATGGTTAAACGTATTTTTTAACTTTGTTTTGTGGCTATATAAGGTGTGTGTGTGATAAGAGTAGTGCAAGCCATAAGACAGAAAGACTGCACTTTATCAGAAAATTTCAGTCCTACATAGTTTTCATCAAGCTAACGATCGGGTGGCGATTTGAACTTCGTTTTAGCTCAAATTTTACTTAAAGATTCTACACACAGTTCTTGATTCTGGACGGTGTGATTGACCATCAAAGCTCTTTAGGACGTCCAAAATTTATGTTTACAGGAACTCTAATTTTCAGAATTTTTCTGTAGTCTTATTTTGGCTCTTTCACTTTGGTGTTGATCTATTGGTGTATTTGGTAAGGTTTTTTTTGGCTCTCACTTTGTGATTGAGTTCTTATTTGTTTCTAAAACTGAAAGTATGTGATTGAGTTCTTATTTTTTTGGCTCTCACTTTGTGATTGAGTTCTTACTACAATACCTTACGTCTGTATAATTGCTTCGTTCATGTAACATCGGATTTTTGGAGAGTTTTATTGCTGAACTATTGTCACAATAGGCTGTTTTTCTTTTATGACCATGAAACATTACCTGAACCCATCATTAAAAAAATAATTAGAAGTGCTTTTTCTGTCATTAAGATCTCCAACATAACCACTATCTATGAAGCAAATAAATATGACTTTTCTCTTTGTTTGTAGAAGAATATAAAATCAGTTGTACCATATCTACAACTTCTATTGGCAACTAAAAATAACATCACAGCTTATTATGATTTTCTTAGTGTTACGATTGATAACATGTAAGCTTTTTGATTGATCACTAACACCAAAGAAAATACATTTTTTTCCGTTTGTGATCCAGATTTTTCCTCATTGCATTTGGAATGCGGACATATGTGATGCACCCAAAAATTTTGATGTGATCAATGGTTGGTCTACGACTGCTCTATAAATTGAATCAAGAATTGCCCAAACCGAAAGCTCTAGAAATTCTCTTCATCGAACAAAAAATCACTTTTACAAGGATAGGTTTTGCTTCTAAATTGAATCAAGAATGTTTAACGGAATGATGGATCCACAATATATTAAATATATCTAAATTAAACACACCTAGTGCTAAATCTGAAGTCTTCTTGATCACCCATTGACCCCGTCCAGGTAATACAACTCACGCGCACAAGAAAATCTATCACTGGACAAAAGATGAGAGTTCCCTACAAGTATCTTAATATCTTTTTGACAATCCGTATATCATAGCCTTGGTGGGTGCTTGAAATATCCAGCCTTGTAAATGTGAGGTATTGTAGACTTCTAACAAGGCTATGATACACCATTGCGTTTACAAGATTATTGTCATCTGGAAAAAGGGTCATTTTAACAGCAATAGGTGTGTTTATAGTGGAGCAATTTTATGTGTTTGCTCGAGTCAAAATATCTTTTGTGTATTTGGCCTGAGAGAGAAAAATTCCTTTATTGAAGGGTTTTACTTCTGTACTGAGGAAGTATTGTAGTTGACCAAGGTCAATATTTCCACAATTGAGTTTGTACAATCTTCAACTCAAACCGAAACAATTACTCATCCTTTGCTTACTCAAAGCAAACTAAAGAAAAATCCTATCTTGGCCTTGTAAATCAACCGTCATAAAGAACCCAAAACTCTTTGAATAGCACTCAAGAACATGTTACGGGTCATAGCAATGAAAGAACTTCAAGCGCTTCATCATAATTAAATTGGACCTTGGTTCTTTGTGAGGCAGGAAGAAATATCATAGGATCCAAATAGGTTTATCATCGGCTCCGTCGATAACTTTAAAGCAAGATTAGTTGCTAAAGGCTTCATGCAAATACTTGGGATTGACTTCGATGAGACCTTTAGTCCAGTCATTAAACCTACCACTATTAGACTTGTTCTCGCCATTGTTGTACACTCAATATGGACAATGAAACAATTAGATGTTTGTAATGCCTTCCTACATGGCAACCTAACTGAGACAATTTATATGGAACAACCTTCTAGCTTCCAAGAGTCTATCCATCCAAGTCATGTCTATAAACTACAAAAGGCACCCTATGGCTTAAAGCATGGTTTGAATGTCTTTCCAATGCTTTAATAGGCCTTATTTTCCATGGTAACAAACCTGACACCTCTTTCTTTATTCTTAAAAAAAAATCCTACAATTATTCTTATATTAGTTTGTGTTGATGATGTTATTATCATAGGTAACAATGACATTGCCATCGACTCCATCATCAACACACTCGGTGACATATTTGTTGCAAGAAATTGGCATTCCACTCTCAAAAACACCACTCCTCCTTTGTGGCAATATGAGTGCCATTCATATCACAAGAAATCTGGTTTTCACGACCCAAAAGAACACATAGAACTTGATGTTCATTTTGTACGGGAAAAAGTAGTTCAAGGCTCCCTTTTGACATAGCATATTCCTGCACATCTTCAAATAGCTGATATATTCACAAGCCATTAGCCAAATAACCCTTTCTATCCTTACGATACACATTGGGAGTGCATCACATGACATTGCCCACCTTGAGGCTAATAAGAAAAGATATCAAAAGTAGATATTATGATTTTCTTGTCTCATTGACTCTAGTTAATAAAAGGAAAATCATCATCATAAAAGGAAAAATCATCATAATGTTCTATGTCTCATTGACTCTAGTTAATAAAGAAAAAAAAAATCAATCAAGAAATGATCAACAGCTAGAATATCTCTAATGGCTAGAAGATCAATCTCTCTTTAGAAAAAATAATTCCTTATAACATTCCTTATTAAACTTTTCTTGTATGTATTTAATCCTTGGAAGCTTAGAATTTTGATTATTAGTGAAGGCTACTTCTATGAATGATTCCAAAATTGCATGCAGTTATTATGATGATGTTGGCCATATAAGTTTTCCATGCCCCATTAACAAAAATGCATTTATAGTGTTAAAAAAATATTGGTTGCGAAAGGAACCAAAACTAACACTCAAGGACCTAAAGCCTTTTGGGTACTAAAGTGCAAAACTTGAATATTTTTGTAGGTAACACAATTAGGAAATAATGGGCGGTTCCTTGATAAGGACTTGTTGTGGGAAGAGAAACACTTAATGAAATGCACTATGACATATGCTTGCCAAACAAAACAATGTATCACACAAACTCAAATACCTGAATAGGCAAGTTTGTTATAAGGTCAAATAAATCCGTTACCACATAATGGATTATACATTGTGGGTTGCATTAACAAAATTTTAGGGTTATCATAAGATGCCGACACTAAGCGTAAACCTAACAGCCCTAATCTAACTTAGAGCGAGATTGCTGTTAGAAGAGTTAAAAGTATTTTGAGTAGCTAAAAGTCATTTTAAGTGTTTGGTAAAAATTTTTCATCATGACTTTTGACAAAATTACCTTATTTTACAATAGGTTTTAGAAAATAAAAAAAGAGTTGCTTTCGAAACAGATTTTGGAAAGCAATTTTATTTGTAAACATAATACCAAATATACCCATTTAAAATTAGAAAAACCCAAAATTATCCCTAAAACAATTATTAAATTTTAACTTTAATTAGGAAATGAAATTATTAAAATCAAAATATTTTTTCTTTTTATTGCTTTTTTATTTTTTTGAAAAATATGATTAAAATTGTTATATTTTCTGCTATAAATTATTTCAAAGTGTTATGTGTGTATATAAACAAATACTTAGTTAAAATTAAATTTCATTTATTAGTACTATTAAATATGTACATTTTGGTAATTATGATTACTGCAATATTTTAACAATAAAATTTATGAAACAGACAAAACTGTTTTTGAAATTTATGGCACTTTTAAAAATAAAATTTTGTAAATAGTAAATTGATTCTGTTCAACATTAATTCTTTCTACAAAATACTAAAAAATTATCTTATTTTAAAATCTATAACAATCTCAAACTAATCCTAAATATCTTCAAAACAAATTTATTAAAATAATATATTTTTACCTTTAATTCTTTGAAACTGTACATTCGAAAATTAAGATAATAATTTGTAAATTATAGTAGACATAGGTTGATCAAAATATTTTAGAATTTTGAAACATCAAAAATAAATTTAATTACATTTTAACTTTTGAAAATCAAGCTTCTTTCTAACAATCTTCAATATTTGCATTTAAACAACTTAAAAATTTATACTATAATTTTCACTATCAATAGCTATCAGCATAAAATATAAAATAATTAATTGAGGCTTTAATATTCTTTTGAAAGATTGAAATAAATTTAAATAAATTTTATTGTAGATCATGCAAATATGTCAAAAATGTATTTAAAAACTTAATGTCCCTGAAGTAAATTTTTAGGTAATTATGAACGTAAGTATACATAAACATTTTATTTACTGTTGCAATTTAATTTTATCCAACACTTTGAAAAGAACAAAATGTATTTAAAGATATTTAGGGCCCATTTGAATTAAATACAATTCTCAATTTCTTAAAAAATAAATATTGAAAACACATGCTTGGTAACATTATTTTGAAAAGCTATTGAAAGAATATTAAAGAAAAACGTGTTTGGTGATCTTATATAAATTTATTTTAAGAAATTATTGTAAAAATTATTTTAAAATGCAGTGTAAATTAAGAAAGGAAAATTATTGTTTTAAGAGTTTTTAGTTTTTCTAAACTCTATCTACTACAATCTAGTTATAACTAAACTCTATAATCCAGTTATACCTCTTTTTTTACTTTCTCATGTATTTCTATTTTTTCTCTCCTCTCCGTTATGAACTCTTTCTTTTTCAAAACATAAAACTTTTCTTTGATATCAAAAGAAGAAAGACGAAACATTGTTTCTTGTTCGATAATTACCGTAAAAAAATGAAAATGCCTTTTTAAAAGTTTAAAAAAAAAAGAAATTTGGAAGAATTTTTCCTGCTTGTTTAAACATCATTGTTTAAGAACACAAAATTGGGTTCATATATAATCTTTGATTAATTTTAACGTTATCTTTTATAATTTGCTATTCATAATTAAGAATAAACATTTGTTGATAATTAATTCATAACGGGTATTATGTGGATCAGTTGATTGTTTTTTATGAACCATTCACATCTGTAGGTTTTATTTTACATTCGTGATATATATAATTCGCTGTTTAATAAAATTACTGCTGAAGCAAATGGAAAACATGTTCTCAAATATTGTGCTACACATTTTTATTTTAAATTTTAAATTTTAAATTATGTTTTAAATAATATGTATGAATCATTTTCAAAATCAAAATTTTAAAATTACGATTCAATATTTTAATTTTGAAAACTATTTTTGAAGAATAAATTAAAGAAATTCTTTGTTTCTCGGATCAATTAAAATTTTGAATCACGTAAATTGCTTTTCCATATTCTAAAATTTTTGTGTAAATAAATCATTTAGAAAAAATCATATCTTTTATTTTGATTAAAGTCTACATCTAGTTTTCTGCAAATTATAATAATACGCTTATCTTAAACTTAATATATATATATATATATAACCTGTTTCATGTAAAAGTTGAACATATTCTCTATAAATATGGATTCGTGGACCAGTGATGTTGACTATTTTCTAAGTTTAACCCAACAATTTTGTTTATTTTTTATTGTTAACTAATAGTAAAGATAAATAGAACTTTAATAACTATTTCTAGATGAATTTGACAATAATAATTTTGGTACCTTAGGTCATAAAAACTTATTTTATATTTGGCTAGTGAAAAAGGAAACGCTAAAACGAATCCTTAAGCACAAAGTTTTAAATTTAGTGCGTTTAATTCACAAAAGAAATAACATCTTTTAACATTCTTAACTACAAATAAATGAAATTAATAAAAATATCACCTACCAAGTTTATAATACGTTTTAAAATCGTCGTAAAACATCGATTTGTCATCATATAAAAGAGGTTGTTCCAATACTTTTTATTTCATTCAAAAAACTATCCCCTCTAAAATATTAGGGACAAAACATATACAAGTAATATGCGAGGCATGGAGTCCCCATCTTTCGAGAGATCTATTTTGCTTTTTAGTATGTTTGTCATGCTCTCATCAGTTCTTGTTGCAGCTAAAGATCTTGTGCCTTTACCTTTACTACCAAAGGAAACTCACGATTTTCTAGAACATTGCGGAACCAAGTTACAACCAGCATGTGGCGAGGCTATCAAAGCGAGTGTGTACAAGCATGAGAATCTATCTCCTGAATGTTGCCAACAACTTATAGCTGAGGGATGGGCTTGTCACAATGAGTTTGTGCGAGTAACTGCACCATACTACCCTGAGAAAAATATTGCAGATGTTTTTGCTAGAAGTGGTCATGTTTGGCATGAGTGTATTATTCATTCTCCAAAACAATAAATAGCTTGCTTTAATCCATAATGTAAACTTGAAAATGTTTTAGAAGAGAATAAAATTAACTTCATGTATCGAAGATTTTTCATAAGTATCAGCAATAATTAAAACTATTCATATAAACTCCTCTTCCATTTGGAGACTCAAGATTTTAATATATCCAAGCCCTATAGAATAAATGGTTCTTCTCTTTAACAATTATGATTCACAAGTTATTATCATTATATAAGCGATCTTTTAGTTTTCGCTTTTTCATTAAATACAATAGGTTATAAAAATTTTTTTCAAATTTTTTAATGTCGTTTAATTGACATTATAGAAAGGTTTTTGATAATTAAAAAGTCATTTTCCTTCTCTTGGAAGAAGTTCAAATTTTGGGCTTTTGTCTTTGGAACTTCTTTAACTTTTTTAAAATTTGAAATTAGCTGAAATACTCTTATTTTATTTTAAAAGTTTTACATTATTTCTCTCAAATAGAACATTAAAAATTTGTTAATGTAAATAATTACTCAAATTCTTCTGAAGTTATTCGTGATGATTAAGAATTAATTGTCTTTTATTAAAAATTCTACTGATAAAAGCTATATACGTAAAAGGCCTACTCTGAAAAAAATCCTATTTAAAAAGTTATACCTAATAAACCGGAAATACTTTTGTAGGAATTAAGTAAATAAATTGACTAACCTACCAATGGATTGAAGAAATGTACTACTTGGAACATTTTTTTTTGCAAATGTATGTATACTACATTTATGCATTTCGTATGTCATTTTATTAAAAATAAATTATGTTTTTATTGATTATGTATGTACATAGATTTTTCTATTGTTAAATATCTTACATTGTATCGTAAATATTTAATTTTTAAAGTTAGATTTAAATTCAATAAAAGAAAAAAGAAAGGAGCTAGAAAAGATAACATTGAAAAATGTACACGGTAGATTTCATTTGCAATTCAATTTCCAAAATATATTAGAGTGTAAATAAAAAATTAGTTTCTATTCTTTGTACATTGGATAGTTTGAAATATATTTTTGCCATAATGTTTGAAAATTGATTTCATAGTTAGAAACAATAAAAATATATTTGATAAAAGTAATAAAAATTATTATATGTGTTTAATATGTATTGAATTTTAAGAATAATTTCCGAAAAAAGCTTAAATATTTTACGTTGGAGTACTATAATTAAATTTGTTAGCTAAATTAAGTTTTATTTTCTAAACAACTAAAAATTGTCCAGCTCAGTCTTCATGTCATCTTATTTGCCATAATCCACTTTCACAATCAAATTTTGAGAAATAGGAAGGCTTTTGTATACAATTAGTCAATTCATTTTTGTTTGGAAGGCGAAGCAACACAAAGCATAAAAGAAAGGAGAAAAGTATTATAAGCCATAGTTGTTGATTATTAACACACCTAATTTAACTCAAATAGAACGCTTGTTAAAATAGGATGGCAAACACTTAAGCACTAACCTTAAAATAATATTCCTCAAACTTTACTTTATAAAGATCACATAACTTAAAATATTCAAACCTTATTATTGCAATTAATTGCTGAAATGTTATTAAGAGTCAAATCCTAGTCCTAGATTAATTACTAAATAGCACAGTTTTTCTTTATTCTTCTCTAGATGAAAATTCTAATATTCCAAAAGTCTAGAACCGTGAAGTTTTTATATATTGATCTACCTACCAAAAATTGTATATTCAATCTGTAAAATATTATTTACGAGTAGTGAACTATCAATTCGTTAAAAAATTCAAACATAATATTTTCATTCATATATGTATATATATGCATATATAAGTAGTTAAATGTTTACGAAAATAATTACTAATATACTTAAATGACAATAAAATTTGCGCTTGTCATACATTTATTAAAATAAAATAGGCAAAAAATGTTAATAGATTGTGTGCATTGCAAATAATAATTACTACGATAGCAAGTCAATAATATTAATAGTTAGAGATAGTGAGCCAAAACATTTTATTGCAATTAACTATAAAAAAAAAAAAGAAATATTGATTATTGTTTGATGATTATCATAAAAATGAAAAACTTTTTTAAGAGGTGAGAAAGAAAATTTTGGAAGAATCTTTGTAGTTGATTTGAACATTATTGTACATGAAGACGTAGTTGGGTTCATGATTCTTGATTAATTTGAATGCTATATTTGATCATTTTTTATTCAAAATTATGAGTAAATATCTATTGATAATCAGTGTATAAAGTATATCAATTTGGATGAGCTAACTCATTTTTATTGACCATTTATCCATATTTCTTTTATTCTACATTTGTGATATATAAATTTATTGTTTAATAAATTTACTAATTGCACAAGTGAAAAACATGTTTTTAAATATTGTGCCAAACATTTATTTCAAAATTTTAAATTTTTTTTAAAATAAAATACCAAATCATTTTCAAAATAAAAATTTTAAGATTACAATTCAAATTTTTAATGCTTGAAGATAATTTTTAAATAATAAATTACAACTTTGAGTCAGGTCAAATATTTCTTTTCCATGTACTCAAATTTTTGTGTAAATAAGTCGTTATTTTGAAAATCATACGTTTTATTTTGATTAAATTCTACAGTTTTTTGCAAATTATGGTAACAGGCAGACTATAAATATAATGAGTACGTATATATATATATATATGTATATACATATATATACATATATGTTTTGTAAATTAACCTATTTCATGTAAAACTCATATCTATATATATTCTTCCTAAATGAACTTAATGAGTAATTAATGTACACTAATATATGGATGCAATAGTAAACCTATGCAACATTAACTGTTCTCTACAAATAAACATTACTAAAACTCCTTTCATTTTTTTTTCGTTATCGTAAACTTTTAACTAATTTTTAACCTATAAAATGATACAAATATCCGTCTAACTTGTGTTGATAAATGTCCTAAATTTTATATATTTTTCAAAATTCTAAATTATAAAATATCAATTAAAATACATAAAATAGATAAGCACAACACCAAAAATATAGAAAATTTCAAAATTTTGTATTCACGATGGAACTTTAAAATTGAAAATAAAATTGAAATACAAAATAACAATTGTTTTCGGAAAAAAGGGGGTTATTTTTTGTCTTGTCCTTTTATTTATTAACATGTCAGATATATGCCTAATTTATTAAAAGTCATCATGGTCTCAAATAATCACCTATGTTATACTTTTTGCCAAGAACAAACACCTTGTTAATAAAGAGAACCTTAAAAATCCTTAATCTAGTCTTGATAAGTGGGACGTGTAAAACTCTGGCTACTCAAAAAAGCAGCACGAGGGCATTCTCGACTTATTTTTCTGTAGTCGACAATTGGATATTCCAAGGGTTTTCATCTTCTAAAGTAGGCAAACCTAAGATACTAGATACATCCTTAAGAGTCAAGATAAATTCTCGCCACAGTGTTACAAAAGTATAAGTATTAATGCTTCATCGATGTACCAACTAGCGTAGCGATGACTAATCTTTTCCTATGGATGAAGAAGAATCTTTGCACGAGAAATAACGTATCTGGTGGTAGTATTCTCCAATTCCATAGCCTCCCATTCATTCTAACCTTAGCTCTGCACCGATGTTTATCAGAATTGGATAGAAATAGGTCTGAATTTGTTAAGGGCGATATGAAGCTGAAAGATACTACTTGGTCGGATAAAGTATATTCCATCAAAAGCTGATTTAGGTAAAGCTAGTTTTGGAATAGATTCTACCTTAGAAGCCAATTTACCTATAAATCCATCCTCTATATACAAAAGATGTTAAAAAACTCCAATAGTCAAACGAGGGATTGCCATTATACCACAATTCATCGAATGAAAAAACAAAGACAATGGAAAACCTTGAAGAATAGAAGGAAATGATGGAAGGTTATCTTATTGAGAGTTGTGAGCCAAAAAGAAACACAAGAGAACTTCGTATTGAACTCGAGAAAGCAACATATGTAAGCAATAGTGGAAACACAAGGGACCACACCGATTCTATGAAGGAGAAAGACGAAAGGGTAAAGTTCTTAAAATGGAAAGAACTTTGTGTAATGCAATTTTGGGAAAGAAAGAGAAAAACATGGTATTTTAAAATATTGGAAGTCAAAAGGTCAATCCTATCTATTGGAATATTTGAAAGTAAAAAAGGTAAAAAAGTAGTGAAAGGACAAAAGAATCTTAACCATTGAGGACAACTGAAGAATAACCCCTTAACGGCTAATATTTTATCCAAGAGACCAAGAAGCCATATCAATATGATAGGAGGATGAATCATTTCCATAGCAATTACAACAAATCATTTTAAGATACACTATTGCGGATAGAATAATAGCATTTTAAAATTCAAAAAGAAAACATGAGATATTGCATACTACATCCTTAAAGTTGATCATATACATTGCTTGTTTGTAAGACCGCACAATCCATATGATCAAGGGGGCTAATGTTGGTACACGAATATTGACCATAGGTATTAGTCTAAACCCAAGCAAAAACTATATCATTTTATCAAGTAATTTATACAAAAGCATAGGTGAGCCCAAGCCATTCATTGGGGCATAAATTGTAGGCCATGGTATATAAGGTTAAAGTAATCCAAAGCCTAGTTCAAATCAATATAATGTCCTAAGCCAAGCCCATTTAGGGGGTACTTAGCCCAAAGGATTCGTTACATGATTAAACTAATGCATAAAGAACACAAAAAGGCCCAAAAAAGACTCCTTTCTAAAGCCAAAACTTTAAAGTCCTTTTTAACGCAAAACTTTATTTTAATTAATATAGCATTAATTAAAATAAGTATTTTATTTTAATTAGGCTTACTTAAAAAAGATATTGTATTACAAGTAAAATTATTTAAACAAAGTATTTTATTGCAAGTACGAGTATTTAAATTCCCCTTCTAATTAGGATTGGTTAAGATAAGTGTCTTATTCTAATTAGGAATAATTAGAATAGATGATTTACTACAAATATAAATCCTTAGAAACCTTTCTCAAATAAGGTTAAATTATACAAATTTAACTTCTAGACAACTTCTTGTCCTAAAAAGTCAACTTACATTAGGATATGAAACATCCCTAATTCTAAGAAATTTCGGCATAATTTCCTCTACAACATGACATGTGCCAATATATGTAATCTTGTAAGTTTCGAAATTTTCATTCTAAACACTCCTAACAAAATTCAACACCAACTACTTTAGTTCATTGTTTAACAAAATATAACTAATTCCACAGTTTCAAACGTTCAGGTACAAACATATAAAATACATCAAAACCACACATTATGAGCTCCTACACCTATAATTGCATATAGTTTAAAAGTAGCAAAATCCTTGTCCTGGAATATCCTTTGTCTTCTACTTACAAAATCTCTAGCATTGCTTAAACCTAAAAAGTAGGGATGAGTTAACGCTCAGTAGACATTTATATACAAAAATAGTTTTAAAATTTATAATAAACAAATTTGAATATAAAAAGTACTTATTGATTTCCAACAAAGAGTGCAGTAGAATATCAAGTCAAAATCTCAATTTTTATATTCATATAAACAACATACAACACATTAATTCCATTATTTAATCTATTACTTTTGTTCTTGCGTATTTTACATGCATTTTTCCAAAGGACTGTTGCCCCAAAACTACCTAAAAATACTTTAAGAGCATTATTCCTAGGAATTGTCATTTCATAAAAAACAACCTTTAGGGCATTATCTTAAGGATCGTCACTCAAAAACGTACTTGTAATTAATGGATTTTTCCAAAGGACCATTACCTTAGACATGGGTGCCATAACACAATAACCACCATGGCTATCACATTTTCATTTATCAAATTATTTCACAATACTTTCATTCAAATCATCCATGTATAAAAATAAAACACATGTTGATACAATTTTCTCATTGTATTTGTAAATATAGCATTCATATGAAAATTTCTATTTAATTCTGATTTGAAAAACAATTAATTAGATCAACACGTGATAATTCAGGAATTTTATAAACATTTATGAAAAACTTTAAATGTAATAAAATATCCTACTTGTCAATTTTAAAATTAAAATCTGCCACTTGTATATAAATATCTACCTGATAAACAGGTGATAATTTTATGTCTCTACTAGTTTATCATCCACCTCTTAATCACCTCCAAGTCATCTCTTTTTCCTTCCTTTCCTCTTTTTTTTATTTCTTCCTCCTCTTTCTGTTTTAGTTTTTGCTCCTTGCTTCCAATTTGTAAAAGCAAAGGTTACATATATACATATAAGTTGACCTACTGCCATAACAAAACCCTTTTGTTAATATATATTTTTGCCACATGGCCATGTAATGAATTGATAAGCATAAACCTAAATTTTCTTCTTTCTTATTTCCTTACACCTGATAACCCATTCATCATATACATGTACTACACCAATTATTAAATCAAATAAAAGTAAAAGTCATATGGCCTCTCAATTTCAAAAAAACCCTTTAACTTTTCTTTTTATACTTTTTACCCATAACAAAATTTTATATTATCCAATAATTCTATTCTTTTAAAATTAGGAACATATTTATCCTAATCAAAAATCTCTTCAAAAATACATATATATACCTTGTAAATTTTAAACTTCTATATCCTCATATAATATAAGGTCAATATATCCAAACAAATTTATTCCGATTAATATAAGAATTCAGGATATAAAGGATTATGAACTAGTCTTATTCTATTACAACTCTACATTATATACTATATAAATCCGTTACTTCATATCAGAGGGGATTTTAATAGGCTTCACCGAGGTTAGACCTATCATCAAGTTTAGAATCACAACTTTGAGGAGCGCCCTTCCCTTCATGGAAACACTCATGATTCTTGGATTACTATTTTGGTAATTACTTGTCGTTCTTGTTAATCCTAAACATTACGCTGTTGTCCTATTGTCTTTCTTGCATTCTCCAACCATAAAACTAATTGCTTTAGACTCCAAAATAACCTTGTTCATAACCTTAGTTTATTAATCACAATAGGTTATATTGAATACCACCATAAGCAAATTTCTTCAATATTGATCTAATTCCTTCATAATCACGTTTACCCTTAAAACCATTGTGTTCCTTTGCATTTATCTGGCATTATCTTGCTCCCACACACATTATGGACTTATAATTTGAGTTTTGTGCCTTTTTTAATTATTTTTTAGGTACAGAAGCCGTAACAAAAGATGGTAGAAAATCCCTCTGTTCAAATCCAAACCCAAACCCAATCTCCTAAGGATGCAACATTACAACCCTCAGGCCACTAAGTGTGATCCAAAAGATGTAGTGCACCTTACTTTTTGCAATTCAAAAATAGAGTGTGAAAGCTCAATTTGGTTTCAAAGGCCCAATGGTATTAAAGCCAACAGAGAGCAATACTATGCCCAGCGATCAATCAATCATAATTTGACACAGGAATAAGGTAGACTTTTTTCGAAAACATTAACTTATTGCTGTCACATGGAAAGAATTAAAAAAAAAGAGGGATCTAGTAAGCCATGGTCTCATTTTTCAAATTTGTGAAGAATTTCTTTCCTAATAAAAATTAATTAGTTGACTTATTGCTCTCACATGAAAATAAAAAAATAGAAAGATCTATTAAGTCATGGTCTCCCACTCAACACAATTAAACAATTGAATTAATGGATTCATTTATCAAAATTGTGGAGAATTTCTCTTTCTTTAAAAATTAATTTGTTGACTTATTGCTCTCGCATAGAAATTATGTTAAAAAAAGGATTAATAAGCTTAAAATTATGAGATTGGGATTGAATTTCATAAGTCTATTAAGCCAAATCTTAGAGACTTACAAGTCATTTTCTCACCATAGTATCATGATTAGAGGTGGACCTTGTCAGCCCTTGTAAGCTAGAAAATGGTACCCTACTAACTTAAAGCAAGCCTTTACCATGCTGTGTTGCCTCTACCCAACTTAGTGCACACTCTATCCTTTACCATATTTAAAAATTGTCTGCTTCTTACTTTGTGGTCCCCCAAAAGATATTTTATGGTGCAAATCATGACTTTAAAGGTAATATAAGTAGCGTTGACTTAGTCCTTAGAGTACCTAATTGCTTAGGCGTCCTGAGTTCCTCATTAATGAGGTTATAATATTAAGCAACGCATAGCTTATAACAAATTGATACACATCTCTCGTCGTAACGTAAGGTTAACGGAGCCATTCTAACCCTGTTTTACATGCTATGACATAAGACCACATCTGTTATACGCACCAAGGTTTATGGTTGCATTTTCCTCATGTCCTAGGGTTTTGGTCACATAGTTGTTTCTTCATGTTCTAAGATTTCTGGTCACATGAGAATTTTCTCACATCCTAGGGTTTCTGGCCACATGGACGCTTCCTTATGTCCCTGGGTTTTTGGTCACGTGGGCATTTTCATACATGCCCGAATTTATAAGCATTCCTCATGTTTCAGGTTTTTTTGGTAATGTGGGCGCTTCCTCATGTCCTATGGTTTCTTTTCACGTGCATATTTGTCAATAGTGTCAAATATTCTATCAATATATTGCGAGGAGTATAGCTCAATACCCTTCCAAGCACTGACCTTCATTTGTTAACTTTCCAATCTTTAGTTGGAATTATAACACAGAGGTTAGTAGAACCTTTTTTCAGCAATCCTAACTCGAAACCCACTTGATCAAGAAATTTTCATCTCTTTTTTGTCCTTGTGTAGTGTATATAAGCTTGATAGCCTACGCTTTCTGGTAATCGGTGAGGGTTTGGGTCGTTAGGAAAACACGCCGCTTTTGGTGCTTGGCTTTATTCTGTGTTTACCCTCGTTCTTCTTCCCCTCTTTTTAACCTTGTCGTTGGCTACCCTGGCTTAGATTCCTTCCCAAAAGTGAAACCATTTTCCCATGTTCTTTCATCTGTTGTTCAAATACTTGTTCTCCTAATCCAATCGAAGGTCTAGTGCAGTTTTTGTGGTGAGTAGTAGTAAAAACTACTCTTTCACCAACTGATTTCATTTCCTTCACTTTCCTGTGTGTCTGGTAATTATTCCCAAAGAAAAGTCACCTCCTTTCAAGTTGCTCATAGACTGAAGCAATTTATCTTGTGAGTTGAGTTAACTGATTTTCATCGTAGGTTAAATCTTGGGTCTAACCTTGTCAGCTTGTTTTCTTCGTCTTTGCTAACACATTGTGTGCTTAAATCTACCTGTTATAATGACATTATGTTGCTATGGGTTTGTTGTAGTGTTGGCACTGTTATTTCTTTCTTTCAAACACTATTGTCTCTATAATCCTTACGAAGGCTTTTTCTTTTTTTTTTTTTTTTTTCTTCTTATGCAGACATGGCAAAGAAGACATAAGAATCTTCCCATTCCAACTCTGCTTCATCTCTGTTAGAGAAGAGTAATTCAAGTCACGAAAAAGCTGACTTTACAACAAGCGAGCATAAGGACATCAAAGGAAAAGCCTCAGCATAAGGCTCTACACGTGATGGCCGCAAATCTATCCCAGCTATGAACCCGATATGTAGAAAGAGAAAATGCAAAGCTTTTGTAGTAGTTGAAATAAAAGATAATAAGGATGAAGGATCTAATAGAGAAGGCCATTCAGAAAGGATACAGGAAGTCATACAGAAGGTGTTACAAAGCGTCACCTATTTCTATCTCGATCATCACCCTACTACCTTAATTAAGACCAATTGGATTAAATGCAGAGAGACTACGCCATCTTGAGTTCTATCGAGCTTTTTCTTCCAAGTCTAGGTTTCCCTTTTAACGACCCTGGTAATAACCAAGATATGTTTTCAAGCTGCTATTTGGAACTCAAGCTAAGGTAACCCATCTAGCCCTATTTTATGAAGATTCTGTGTGCAACTAAGCTTGCTCTTATGCAGCTTGAGGCTCCATCCTAAAAGAGATTAATTGACCTGTGCACTATATGATAGGAAGTTATTGGTGAAGACCCAAATTTTACGGCCTTATGAGCTTGTCTTTCTATAACCAACGTCCTAAGGGATATCACCACTATACCATATACCCTCTCACTACTCAACAATCACGGACAAGAACTGCCACACAACATGGTTCATCGCCTCAAGTAATAGGGGTCCTATTTACACTTAGGGTGAAAGATAACATTCAATCCCTACAACCTTCAAAGCAGAAGGTACGTTTCTCTTTTCTTATTTTCAAACTCTATTTACTTGTTTCAGATAACTTGTGATTGTTTGGTGATATTCTCTCAACAAAATGCAAATGCTATAAGTCTTATGGTAAAAGCTTGGCCAAGGTTCGTCAATACTTAGAGGAACTCTATTACCCTTAATACAGATGATAAATCGACGGTTGCAGACCTGGTCACTAACAAGAAAAGAGCTACATATCTCTAAGTTTTCCTGACTTAGTTACCTGACCACCTCATTTCTTTTATATTACTCATTAGTAAGGTCGTTGACATTTTTTAGATGTTGCATCCACCTAGGAAGGAGGCGGCAAAGAAAGCAGTATTAAAGCTAAAGCGAGCGAATCCCTCTTAGACAAGATTTATAACTCAGCAACCAAGACCTCAAGATTCTCTAAGCCTCGTGGGACTCAAGGTTTTAGTGCTTCTATAACTGGAAAGCTTCCATATTGAGTGTCTAAATAGTTAAAGAAGGATGAGACCTTAACCAGGTCCCCTCAAGCATTTGGCGGACTTAGTCGATTGCTAAGTGACCACCTTTTCGAAGCCTCTTTACTGTTTTCCCTGCTATAACCAACGATGGATTTTATTAGCATAGTAAAGGCTCACAAGCTCGTTAACATTAGACTAAGTGATGTTGCTAGCCTTAGCACCCAGTTGTCTCTTTAGGTATTCAATTTCTCTAATCTTATTTTGGTTATTATGTGGCTAGCTTGACCATATTTTCTTGGTATTAAGCTTTTTTATTCACTATTTAGGCTTTTGTTCTCAAGCCTCCATACTTATACTTTTGCACACAACTAGCTTAAAAGGGATGTTGCCTCTGTAGAATACTTGGAAAAAGGTCACGCTCAAATCTGATGCCTTCAGATGGAGACCAAGGAGAAGGATGTTATAACCTATCAGTTGACCAACAAAATTGCCACTGCACAGAAAGAAGTAAATTCAATCTTTACTTAGCTATAAAACAAAGGAACCCAAGTTAAAGAGCTTCGTGAAAAGATGGCTAAGCTAGACGCAGCGTTAGGGTCGAGCTACAGAGATGGTTATCAACTAGTGCAGTTCAAAGTTCATAGACGACATCCCTCATTGGACTTGGATTTCATGGAGCTTGGCTTAACAGTGGGGCCACCTTGATGGTACGCTCCATCTTTTTGGTTTTTAAAAGTCATATGGATTAGCATTAAATTAGGTCACATAGCTTTTATATAATACTTCATGTATATATATCAGCTTGTCATACTGCTATGTTGAATGTTGTATAGGAGAAAGAGCTGAGCTATGACTGGATGAGGTATTTTGAGCTAATTTTGCTCAATTATAGTTAAATGGCACCTTTCCATTGGTTCTAGGTGGTGTCACGTGGCAGGCAGGGATTGGTGGTTCTAGCCTTATTCAAAGGATGTGTGCCATGTATTTATCTTCTATTGGTCTAAGGCATAAGGCTATTTTTCTCTTTTCCAAGTGATAAGACATGAACAACCCTTCTGAGCTTGAGAGTAGTCCCCTATTGAGTCACAACTGACTTTTACCATGCTGCCTTACCTTTGCCCAACTTATTACACACTCTATCCTCTTTCATATTCAAAAATTGTCTACCTCTTATTTTATGGTCATTTTAGGTGTGAATTTTGGCTTTAAAGGGAACATGGGTGGCCTTGACCTAGTCCTTGAGTATTTAGTCGCCCGGGCCCTTTTGATTCCTCATTAACAAGATTATAACAATAAATAGGATACTGCTTGTAATAAGTCAATACACATCTCTTGTCATAAAGCAAGGCTAAAGAAGTTATTCCAACCCTTTTTTACACATTATGACATAAGACCATGTTTATTATACGTGGCAGGGTTCATAGTCACAGTTTCCTCATGTCCCAGGGTTTATGGTCACATGGGTGTTTCCTTACATCTTAAGGTTTCTGCATGTGTAGGTGCTTCCTCACGTCCTAGAGTTTATGATCATGTGGGCATTTTCATACACGCCCGAATTCATAGGCATTTCCTTATGTCCCAGCGTTTTTAGTCATATGGGTATTTTCTTACGTCCTAAGGTTTCTGGTCACGTGGACGCTTCCTCACATTTCCAGGTTTCTGGTCACGTGGGCATTTGTCAAAACGGTGTCAAATATTTTGTTAATACATAGCGGGGAGCTTAGTTCAAGGTGGGCTTTACCCAATCATTTTCAACCTGGTTCTTAGCTAACCTGTCATCCTGTTTATATTAGGGTAATGGCGAGGTAAGTCACCTCACTTGGTATTAGTTGAAATCATTACGGGCTTGTATTATACCACGTGTCATGTCCACATTTTTCAGACAACAACTATAGAGGTTACTAAAGGGCTTTGCCATTTACATGGCGGTTGTTCATCGTTGAATGTTCATCGTGATGTAAACTCAAACAACATTCACCTTGATTCTAATTTTCAAGCTCACCTCGCTGAATTTTGCCTTGCCAAGTTCTTGCAAGATTTCGACACGTATGTTAAAGTGTATATCTACCATTGTTGGTACTTATGGATATATCACTTCAGGTATAGGTATATCAAATTGATCTTAAAAATTATTTTCATAATTATGTTATTTTGTTTCTTTGTTGTGATTTTGTTTCTTATGTTTTCTTTGACCATAATGCTTTGAGATCTTGTATTAATATTGGCCATTACCATACTTTCTTTGTATTAGCTATAGGTAGTTTGACTTCAGTTTTGAACTAACATTATTTACACTTTGAAATTGTCTGTGAAAATGTCAGTTCTTTACTTCAATCGATTTTGAAAGTACATGTCTTAAACATGTTTTTAGAAAAAAAACTAGAGTCCCAAATTGACGATTGTTAAAGAACTTCGCTATCCTGTGAACATTGTTCAGTGGGTTAAAAAAATGACAAGACTCTAACAAGGAAGAAGTTCAACAAATACTAGACCCACAACTCCCCTCAGATCCTCTCCCTAAGTTTAAGCAAATGTTCTACGACAGTACAATGCTCTGTGGAAGAACAAGCCGTCTAGCAACCAAAAACGGAATAATGGATCCTCTAGGTGAGATATTTTTGTTTTCATGATCTTAGGTTTTGATGTATGGGAGTGTTGCTTATATTGTACTTTTAAAGTTTTAACAATGAAAATTTTAATTTGGTCAGTTTTAATTTGAGTTAATTTTTTTCGTTTCAGTTTTTGAATTTTTTTTTTCAACATTAAATATGAATGGCTTATTGCATAATATTAAATGGATGCACTCACCAAAGTTCTGAATGAACTAGCTGCAATGTTAAAATTAATAAGTGCAATGAGGACTTTGAATTAAAATAATTTTTTGTATCCTATATATATATATATATAATACGAATATGAATAACTCAAATAATTTCCATTGATGTCTATTTTTATTTAAAATATATCAATCTGTACTTTAAGAAATTTGTGATTTGGCATTATATTATAATTATATAAATCTATATATTAATAAATAAATAAAATTAGAATTAGAATTTTTTCTTGTATTTTTTTAAAAAAATAAATTTAAACTAATTTTAATCAAAATAAAATTACTCAGCATTTCTGAAGGTATCAAACTCAACAGTAACTACTCTAAATTTACTATGACCTTGTTTGGTTCAGTTCGGTTATCATAAGATTTTGGTTTCACATCAGTTTATGTTTCTTAAAACCGATCGGTCAATTCAAGTTCTGTTAAAAATGGAATCCGAACTAAAATCGAATTGAAACAGAATAGGGAACTGTTTGCTAAGAGCGATTGTATTGTTAGCAAATATCTTTCTATAGAAACCCTTCAATTTTTTTTTTTACGGCCTTTTCTAATTCTTTTTCCATTTACAATAATTATATGTCTTCAAAAAATTTTCATCTTTTCTTACTGTTTTTGCATATAAAACTTTGGCGCACTGTTATTTTCTTCTTCGTTTTATGCTGATTGTGAATCAGCATGTGTTCTTGTAGATTGTGAAGGATACTTTGATTGACAATAAATTATGATAGGTATGAAAATTCTAGTAAAAGAGCATGTGCATTTCAAAATAAACTTTGGGATGCAAGCCTAAGCAAATGCCCCTTCCATCACATGTAAATTTTGCAATTTAATTCATGGCTTATGCTTGCTTTTTTCAGAAGCGTTATATTAGTTTGAAAATCGATTATGGCAGTAGTCATTTATTTGAATTTTATAGGTACTATTTGATGTTGCTCATTATTAATCCCTATGTAAATATTTAATATTTTTTGGATCCACTTTGACGTGAAGTTCATTATAATATCTAAGATGTTAATATGTAAATCATATGTGGATATCCTAATGTATTTATTTTATTTGAAATTTTTACTATGTTTAGTTTATTTGATGCTGATTAATATTTACTTATTTTTTTTTGTTAAGTGCGTTAAAAATGTTTGTTCCCAGCTGCTTGATGCTGCTTCTGCTTCCTGAGATGTGCTTTTGTTTTTTGGTCAATCATCTTCTGCTTCCTGAGATGTACTTATTTATGCTTTTATCGTTGCTGTTGGCTCTGGTTCTGCTGCGTCTTGCTGCTGCTGTACTGTATGCTGTTGTCTGTTGTTTTTGCAGCAAAGAAAATTTCATTATAGCTGTTACATTATTATAAAAATTTATATGAGAAATTTGGGTCTGAATTAACAACAATCTAATTATGCATTATTTAACTTTCAACAACTATTTCAGCAGGTTGCTAGGCTTCTGATGGATTTGTAGGTTTTACAGTTTTATACCACTCTATTTGTTTTTGCCACAGAGGTAATGGACATACTTGGTGACATATGCTTTTACATAGGATATTGGCCTCAACAACTTACATCTTCTTTGCCTCTGCTCTTTCAGCAATTGCCTTCGGCGAGCAAAAATGTAGAGACACAGGTCTGGCTTTACATTTTTGTGCTCCTTTCCCCTTATCTTGTGTTTGCTGACTATGTAATGATTCTGACAGTACTGTAGCTTTTATTTGTTTGGATGGAAGCTTGAGTGCAGTGTAGACTTTAGCTTCTACAGCTTTTCGTGGAATAATACACTCGATCCTTGGAGGGCAACCTCTTTTGATATTAGGAGTTGCGGAACGAACTGTGATTATGTACACTTATTAGTACAACTTTGCCAAGGATAGGGAAGATTTAGGAAGGAAAACTCTACCTGGCCTGGGCGGATGGTATTTAATTCTACCTGAACAGAGCTCTTAATCAAAATGTTTGAAACATTCTTAAGGTTTTGGGTGATTTTTGATATGGAGAGCTCTGCTGCTGTTTCCTTTGGCAATATTTAATGCTTGTGTTCTTATCAATAGATTTACAAGGATCGTTGGTGAGCTTTTCGCAGGCTATTCGCAGTTCCAATCAGGCAAGAGGCAGTCAAGGTAACTCCATTGACAGAAACAAAACCATTTGATTTTCAGATTTCACGCCCATTTTTGTTTTTGATGTTCTGCTTATTATAGGGAATTGTAAGCGAGTTTAAGGTTCCCAAGGCTGAAAACTCCAATTTAGATAAGTATCCGTTCCAGTGGCTTTACATAACTTGATTACTATAGTCATATTTGCTTTTGGACTTCTATATATTGCTTTAAAGTGCAGAAAAGCTATGTCTTGGTGGTAAGGCACAGGTAAGTTAAGCAAATTTTGAATATCTTCAATTATTGCAGTTACCCAAGCTGAATTTAAACATAAGGCCCATAATCTGAATCATTATTTTGTATTACGGGATGGTTCGGGAGTTTCGTTGCGTACTATGGGGTTGCTTAAATTGTTTTACTGCGGACAGCGTTGCCTTTCAGTGTACCAAGCAGAGTTCTATCTGCAGTTCCCAGAAGACTCCTTAGCCCTCTCCCTTTCGAATCTACATCTTTACACCACTCGATCATAATCAAAGTAAACAATATTCTCTAAATTCATACAAGAAAATTTGACAGGTTTAAATTCTTACAAATTCTCAACTGCAGGATTGCCAAAAATGCCTCCGGCTTACATCTTTGCTGCCTTTATCCCGGCTATGATCATAGCAGGGCTTTACTTCGACTATAGTGCTGCATCACAATTGGCACAACAAAAGGAGTTTAATCTTAAAAATCCTTCTTCATACGACCATGACATGCTTGGATTTATGGCATATGCCATGCCACTCAAATGGTAAATCTGGGGTTCGTTTCCTCATTCTTTTTGGGAATCTTAATGTCCTTCACCGAATGTATGTGTTCAGATATTGCTTTGTGGATTGGTTGGGCTGCCCCCTTCAAATGGGGTCCTTCGTAATTGCCAATGAACACCAAGAATCTTGCTGTCTTAAAGAGAGGTTAGTTTACAGAAGTTAAAAAAAAATGGTAAATGATTCGCAATCAGGCTCTGTATTTTGAAATTGACAAGCAGTTCATCAGAAAAAAATGGTGGAGACTACCAGGGAAAGCATAAAACAGAGAGCCGGCAATTCCAAAATTCATTGCAAGATGCAAGCTGTGTTCATAGAAATGGACAACAGTCTTACTCTCAGTCATTTAGCCAGTAGTGCTGCACAAAAGAAAATCAAACTATATCATTTTTGGTTTGGTAACATTACTATTTGTTTCTGCTGCAAATTGTGGTAGTTAAGGAACTTTAAGACCTGAAGCTGCTGTCAAGAAACTTTGATCCGGAGAAACATATTGATGTTTACTTGCCTGTACGAGTTAGTGAGCACAGAGTCAGCAATCTGTTGCAGTCACCTTTTTTTTTTTTTTTTTTTTATTTTTTCTAATACAAACTAACTTGACGAATAATATCCATTCAAAGAGACAAGTAGGTAGCGTCTGTGCGGAGGTTGGACCAGGAAGGAATCAAGATGTGTCTCAGTTGTTCATCATCTGCTTAAGGAACTTCCCTGCTGAAGTTGTTAGCTCTAATGCTGTGGAGATCCTTCGCCTGATTGAGTGTAGCTGTGACAATTCTTATGATCAGGTATCACTGTGTGAAACCAGACACAAATCTTATGATCATGTTATTTATTTGATTATTATCTGTTGTTTCTGCTGCTTCATTGCTACTGCTGAGCTGTATTGTTGCTACTGTATGCCATTCGTTCACATCGAAGTAAGTGTGCTAGCAGTACCCACCCAGAAGAAAGTTGTGTGGAGTATGTATATGCTTGTCGTACGATGGCATAAATACACAATCTCCTCCGGGACATTTCTTTGAAGCAACAACGATTGTGAGGTGCCCAAAAATTCCTCTGCGTTATCAATAAATACCAAGTAATTGTTCATTGATATGTAATTTACGTGTACCCAATTGGTTTTGGATGGTCTTCTTTGGCTCCTTTTCTGTCTTTTCCCTTCCTCTTTTGTTATTGATAAAATAATTCCCTTTGGCTATTAAAAAAAAATATATGGATTTATATATTTACTGAGAAAATGTATTGTGGAATAAAATTTTAGTATTTTTTATTACTAGTATATTATTATTTCTAAACATTCTGTACAATTAATAATAAAATTATTTTTTTTATAATATCTTTAAAATATTTCATTTATAAAATTGATTTATATTAATATTACTTTAGTCAACGGTTTTTTATTATATGTAAAAATCAATTTATTTTTTAAAATGTTTAAAAACTGATATCAACGTGAAAAAATTTTCATACGTAACTCAAATATAATTCGATTTACGAACTGATTTCAAAACTAAAAGACAACTCAAAATATTGATATCTTATTTAAAAATATTGTTTGCCAATTTTCTTTGATTTTGTATATATTAAACAATTAATAAAAAACAACTTAATTAAGCTAAAAAGTGCTAAAAATTTAAAAGATAATTGGGGTACACTCCATGACATTCCACCCGGTTTCCTACCAGTAATTAGTTCCAACAAACTATACCGAAGCTGTAGACATCAACTTTCAAACTGTAGGCTGCAAAGAAAACATTAAATTTTCAATTAGCAAAAAAAATTTGATAATCAGTACTTATATTAGATGTGATTGCAAAATAGTAAAACAACCATCAATTTTTGGATTCTTGTGATTTTCTAAAAACATGTTTTAAGACATCGACTTTCAAAACCAATTGAACTAAAGAACTAACATTTTGAAAGACAATTTCAAATAATGTTAGTTCAAAACTGAGGTCAAACTATCCCTAGCTAATACATAGAAAGTATGGTAATGGTCAATATTAATGCAAGACCTCAAAGCATTACGGTCAAAGATAACATAAGAAACAAAATCACAGCAGAGAAACAAAATAACATAATTATGAAAATAACTTTTAAGATCAATTTGATATTCCTATACCAGAAGCAATATATCCATAAGAACCAGCAATGGCAGACGTGGTGCCGGAATCTTGGAAGAACCTGGCAAGGCCAAAATCAGCGAGGTGAGCTTTAAAATTGGAATCAAGAAGGATGTTGTTTGATTTCACATCGCGATGAACAATCAGCGGTGAACAACCGTCATGTAAATGGCGAAGCCCATTAGAAACCTCCACAGCAATCTTATACCTTGTATACCAGTCCAAATCACCTCCTTTCTTACCACGACGAACCTCCCCCAAGCTCCCATTTGGCATGAAGTCGTACATCAATCGATTATTCTCATGATTTGAACAAAACCACAATGACTTAATGATAATTTTATGACTAACCCTCCCCGAAGTATCTCAGCAGTAAACCCATGGTCATGACAAGAATAAATTGATAACCATTTGGCATAGCACCCTTGTAAACCATCCCTGCACCTTGTTTCCCCATTATATCATCCTCCTAGCAATTAAGAACATCATCACAAATGAATTCTAAGCGCTGCAATGCAGTCAATTTCCATGCATGAGACTCACTAGCCTTCTTTGGTGATTCTTAATTTCCTTGATAATTACAGCAACTGCAAAGGCAAATGAGCAGTCAATCAACCCAACAGCGATCAACAGCTCCCAAGAAGCAGATAGCCGACCTTTAAACATGTGGCTGGTGGGAACCATTTGCATTGCCATCTTTGCAAGCAACCAAGTTCAGGATTACCCGAAAATGAAGAGTAATTAACGGAACTGAACTTACCAATTCCAGGAACCAAAGAAGAAAGATGGTTACAGGAAAAATCAACTCTATTTAAACTCTTCATACTAGCTATAGATGCAGGGATGCTACCCACTAGGTGATTTCGTGACAAATTAAGATAATTGAAGACCTTCATACCAGTTATCTCATTAGGAATCATCCCAGAAAGTTCATTTCTACTCGAGTTAGAATTTTCATTTGCCGACAAAATTATGCCTCGGTCATATTAGTAATTAGCATTCATTTACTTATAATAGATTTCTATAAGTATATGAAAATCATGTATTGCTAAAAGATTAATATAAATAGAAATATACAGAAATTTCTCCGGCTTTTGTTTCTTGTCCATTCACCAATTTTTGCAGTAATTATGAATTAAAGGCCAAAATAGTTTAATGTTAAATGTACTTTTATTTTTTAAAAATTGTTTCTTTTACAAGATTCTTATAACTGGTCAAGAAACAAAATTATAATTGAGAGAAGGTAATATAATAGAGAAGAAATTTAAAGTATATAAGTATCATATCCCTTAAATATTAATTACAATAATTATTGAATTTACTTATATTGTAAGTAATTTTCATGAAAATTAAAAAGACTAAGAAACTAAATTTAAAACTCTTACATTAAAAGTTTCACTTCAATCACTTGTAATGTATGTCAAAGACACGTCTAATAGATTTTGAATTTATGATTACAAATTTAAACATTTTTTAATAGTTTGATCTAAATATTTTGGATGACTTTATGTTACAAATCAAGTGAATGAGTATATATGTGAACAATAGTTGGAAAGATAATTTGCCCTCACTTGATAATAAATATTTAGTTTTTAATATTTTCTTACGATTCATATAAAATTACAAATATTTTTTATTTGTTTTTCATTTTGAATGAGTATTATCAAGTTTATCCAAATAATCAGGAGTATGCCGTACGTATCAATTTTTTTTTTTAAATCATCAAAAAATATGTCTAATACAACACACATGCATAAACATATATATGTGCATCTTTAGATTCAGTTATGTTAAAAAGGTAACTTATAAAATGCATGATAGAAATAATATTATTTATTTATTATTTTAGAAATTTAAAATATTTATTTATTTAAATTAGAAAATTAAAATTGTAGTTTAGTTGAAATATCTGCATTTCGTAACTATATGCATTTCGTTTAATTAATTATATAAGATATTATAAATTAAAATAAAATTTTAATATAAAAAATTGTGTAAAATTTTAATATTTTTTATCTAAAATAATAATCTATTATTTTAATTTATGTCTTGTGAATGATTAAAAGCAAATTATACTTTGAAAATGAGGCTTTTACTTTTAATTCAAAATTCAGGTGAATATAAAAACAATTTATTCAATTTTCTTCATATAAATTTTAATTAGGAAAAATAAATTAAAAAGTGGAGAATTGTAATAAGAATTACAGATTAAAAAAATAAATTAGATATTATAATATTATTTTTCTTAATTTTAATAATAGAAAACAAGAAATATATATTTGTTGGAAACTAGAGTTATTTTTTATGAAATAAAAAATATGAATCACATGCCTGGCGAGCAGACTTACCACGAAAACACACTTTCAACAAGACCTAAATATATGTATGTATGTATGTCGTTTCATGATTTCTATAAGTTGAATTTATTAATTTCTTGATCAACACATGAAATTATAAAATATATAGTGATAAGGAAAGAAATCAAAAGAAGAAATTATTATGGAGATCAAAAGGAGAAATCACGATTTTCTTGTCTCATTGACTCTAGTCAATAAAGGAAAAATCATCATGATGTTCTATGTCTCATTAACTCCAAGTCAATAAAGGAAAAAATGAATCAAGAAATAATTAACAGCTAGAAAATCTCCAGTGGCTAAAAGGTCAATATTTATTTTGAAACAAATAACTCCTTATAACATTCCTTATTAAACTTTTCTTGTATCTATTTAACCTTGTAAGCTTAGAAGAAGTTTTATCAAGTAGAAAAAACTTCTTTTGATTCCACAAGTTGCCATAAAACACAACACAAGGTCCCCATTGAATATATATATACACGCTTAGATTCATGTTATTAGTTAGCCCATTAAGTTCATATTTAATTCCAAATTGCTTTGAGAGAATGCATGGGTTATCACGAATCAATATATCTTATAATAAATTGTAAGGTCCAATTCTCAATAGCATAACATTTTGAGAATAATATCTAACAGTTTAATTTGACAGTGTAATAATAATTATGTAGCATTGTCCATCAATATAATATCAACTACAATATTCCTTGAAATTATATATATATACATATATATTATATGGTTATATGGTCACTGCTAAACGTCGAAATGTTCATTGATCAAAAATTACATTGACAAAGGGAATCGCGAGGGTTTTTGTTTGATAGCAATGTGCAAGATAATAATGCCAAAAAACATTTCTTATAATTAGTATAGTAGTCACTTATCATGAGGAAACTTTTATAACCAATAAAAGAAAACATTGACTAAAGAAGAAACAGAACAAGTCTTATGTAAAAACAAGAATACAAATATACTTGACCAATTACTAGTTGACAAGAAAATTAAAGCAAACAAAAAAGACTTAGAAAAGACTTTTAAGTCTAATTATTTCTGTAATAGTTGACAAACTTTCTGCATTGTTGGTCTAGCTTCTGGACTCTCATGTAAGCATGAAAATGCAATCTCCAAGATTGATATCAATTTACCCTTAACATCAATCAATGGTGCTGGAAGTCAAGGGTCCAACATTTCATTGAGCATTATGTTTATATCGGAAGTTGAAGTTGAAAATGTTGAAAGAAATTCTCTTAGATGACTCCCTTTAATTACTTCTAATGCTAACACCCCGAAACTGTACACATCACACTTTTTAGTAACCTTTATTGAGTAAGCAAGTTCCGCAATATAAGAATGAAAATTATGAAATTCATTTTATGATCTACTACACGTACTACTTAAATTTGATTATGTACTACATACCTGGTGCAACATATCCATATGTGCCTGCAAAGCTGGTCCAATTGGATGAGTCTGGCTTGAGAAATTTAGCAATGCCGAAATCTGAAACATCAGCTTCATATTCCAAATCGAGTAACACATTCTTACTTGATATATCTCGATGGACAATTGGTGGGATACAATCATGGTGCATGTAAGACAATGCATCGGCTACACCTTTCACCACATTCAATCTCATTCTCCAACCAAATTGTTCAACTGGTGCTTCGTTGCTCAAAATTTTGTTCAAGCTACCTCTTTGAAGATATTCATAAACAAGAAAAGAGTGTCAAACATGTGAACAAAAGCCATAAAACTTGATAATATTTCGATGTCGAATCTCTGTCAATGCCTTAATTTCGTTCTGAAATTCTTGTTGATTAGCAATCTCATTTAGAAATGGTGAGTGAAATTTTTTAACTGCTACGATATCGCCACATGCTAACTCAGCTCTATAAACACGTCCTTGTCTACCTTCTCCAACACAAAACTCAATGTCAAAATTATTTGTTGAACAAATGATTTCTTCGTGCAAAATTCTCCCGTCAAAGTTTAATACTGAAAGTAATATTGGAGTGTTTACACAATTACTTTCTTGATTTTGCGAGTTCGTCGTCCTTCTTCTAAAAGTTAAGAACATTGCAATCACTACAAATAGAGCTCCTAAAACAGAAGGCAAAATTACAAGCCACTTTTTTGTTGAGGAATGCTTATGTGAAGTGAAAGCATTGCAAGATGGCAATCCTTTAACATTGCCACAAAATCCTTTGTTCCCTCATAATTCTTCAATGGATGCATCTCAAAATGCTGTGCTATTGGGATCTAGACCTTGTAATTCATTATAAGATATGTCGATGTTTGATAAGCCATGCATTCCCTCAAAGTAATTTGGAATTAGACCAGAGAGGTTGTTATAAGAGAGATTCAAGTTCACTAAACTTTCTAAATTGCACATTTGGGATGGTCTCTTGTCTCTAAGCAAGTTCTTGCTTAAATCGAACTCTGAAAGTTTAAACAATTTTTGCAACTCAGTTGGAATTCTTTGGCTAAATTGATTGTTACACAAATTCAAGTAGTGTAATCTTGATAAGTTTCCCAGAGATTCTGGGATTGAGTTGCTCAATTGATTTATGGATAGGTCAATGTACTCAAGTTTGGTTAATGAGCCAAGTTCTTAAGGTAACCTTCCAAAAAGTTTATTCTCATTCAAGATAAGTTTACTTAGAGAAGTCAACTTTTCAAGTTCTACTGGAATCTGCCGCACTATATGATTAAAAGAAAGATCAAGTACTTGTAGTTGAAATGAGTTTGCAAACTCTGGTGGTATACTCCCAGTGATATTATTCATTGAAATGTTTAAAGTGGCAAGTGCGGGGCATTTTCCCCAATTTGATGAAATTTCACCATAAAATCTATTGTGACTTAGATCAATGAAAGTTAGGTTTGGAAAAATGCCAAAATCTTCAGATATATTTCCAAAGAGATTGTTCCATTCAAGATTAGCTCTAATTAGGCTTTTGCAATTTCTCAAGCTTTTAGGAATTGGACCTTCAATACGATTGTTACCTATATCAAAAATATAAAGTAACTTGCCTTCAAAAATATTATACGCTAAATAACCAGTGAATTCATTTTTATTCAATATTAGCTTGCTCAACATCGTCAAATTTCCTATTTCTTGGGGAATGGAACAAGAAAGCTTATTTTCACAAAGAGGTAAATCTCTCAAATTGTTCAGATTTCCAATTGAAGAAGAAAGAGCACCACTAAAATGATTTTTACACAATTCTAAGACTGACAAAGACTTTAAATTTCCTATATTTGGAGGAATAACACCAGAAATTGAATTATTAAAAAGATGCAAAATAGACAAGTTAATCAAATCACCTAAATGAAAAGGGATCGAACCATTCAATTGATTTTCACTCAAGTCCAAACTGGTAAGAAACTTCAAGCTTACTATTTCTTCTAGAATAGAACCAGAAAGCTCATTTTCAAATAGGTTTAATGTCCTCAAATTACTTAGATTTCCAATTGAAGAAGGAATAATGCCACAAAGATGATTTTTGGACAAAACTAGTTCTGACAAAAATTTTAAATTTCCTATGCTTAGAGGAATAGAACTAGAAAGGAAATTTTTAGAAAAGAGTTTCCAAGTTAATTAGGAATTGGCCAATGTCTTTTGGTATTTCCCCAAAAAATTGATTTGCATACAAATCAAGATACTTAAGCTTTGTAAGGTTGGCGATTTGAGGTGAGATGATTCCAAAAAATTCATTCAAACTAAGATCAAGATATGCAAGACGAGGAAACGATGAGAATGAGAATTCATGAAGCGTACCTTTAGACCTGCAGTTGATAGGTTTATACTAAGGACTCTTCCAACACGATTGCAACGAATTCCAAACCAAGAACATGGGCTTACTTTTGACTTGGAGTAAGAGGAAATGTTGGTATCATTAATAGGAAAAAGATTCCAGGAAGCAAGGAGAGAAAGGTTTTGATTTTGATGGAAACTTGCTTTCCAATGGAGAAAAGCATGAGCCTCTTCAGTTGAAGCAAAAGACACAGTAGTAAGTGAAAAATTCAAAATAAGAAATTGGATAAGAGAAATAATTAAGAAAAGTAGAATCTTATTGTTTAAGGATGGTGACTCCATAAAAAAACCAAGATGGAACTAGACGATGAAGTTTTGAAGGCAAAAACTAAAATAATTATATGCGCACATAGAAAACAAGCAGACAAAGAGCCCAATTTATAGAAACCACATGAGCAAACCCCGTATAAGAGGTAAGAAAAAAAAACATATTATTGTTTAAGATGAAAAATGTAAGTTAATAAGTGTTACTCTAATTCTTATAAAATTATTTTCTCACTCATCATTTCTATAAGTTGATGCATCGAATCCACAAAAGTAGGTAAACTTACACCCAACATTGATTCTATTATAAATCGATTGACAGAAAACCATTTGAACAACTCAAAAGATATTTCATATTAGGATTTGAAATTTCTATAAGTCAATTATTTCAAATGCACTTTGAATAAGACCTAACAAACCGTCTAATAATTAAATAATATTTAGTTTCAAGTGCAAGCACATTATCATAATTTAATAGGTCAAATTTTAAAATTTTTTCAAAATTTTAAAATGAAGAAATCTCTATAAAATTTCTAAGAAATTTCTAATATAACAATACATAGAGCAATTATATATCAAAACAAAAATTAAAACATGTTATGTAAAAATTAAAAATTTTAACGCAAAACTTGAAAAGAATTAAATATGAAAATTGAAATACTAAATTTCAACACAAAATCTAAAATATGTAATAAAAAAGTTAAAAGATGTATATAATAAAAAATTCAATGTATTGCAGTCAATTATATATAACCATAAAATATTTTGTACTCTTTTCATTTGCTGAGAAGAAATACTGCTAAATATTTATGAGTTTCTTCATGATCGAAAAGAAAAGACAGAAAATGGGATCGATTAATTACAATGTCGTGTTGACTTTACTAGCCAATCGACAACATTGTGTAATTTTTT
>CM040441.1:1476740-1604240 GCA_022749755.1 Azadirachta indica | reverse complement strand
TTTTCCGGCTTAGTGTGATTGTGATATAGGGGTACGCCTATCTCATCTTAACAAGGAGTGTATCAATGAATGAAAGTGGAAGAAATGAAGTTTAACCTTCTTTTATGTCGGACCAATCACTTCCTCAAAAAGTCCTCTACTTTGTCCCGATTTTTATTATTATTATTTTTAATAGCAATTTTAGTTTTAGAATAGTAGAATAGAATGGCGATTAGAATGAGTGATTGATGAATATAAATGACGAATCAAAAAATGGCTATGGCTAGGGGGGGGATCAAAAAAGACGGAAAGATCCTTCCGATCTAGTCATACCATTCCATTATATTGACAATTTCAAAAAATTGTTCATACTATGAGCATAGTATGATGGCAGTTGGGCAAGTATGCCCCCATCGTCTAGCGGTTCAGGACATCTCTCTTTCAAGGAGGCAGTGGGGATTCGACTTCCCCTGGGGGTAGGGTACTACGAAAGGAAGTTGATCGTGGATTATCAATAAGCCTAGAATTGATTCTTCCTGGGTCGATGCCCGAGCGGTTAATGGGGACGGACTGTAAATTCGTTGGCAATATGTCTACGCTGGTTCAAATCCAGCTCGGCCCAATAATTCGCTGATCCACCATGAAATGATATAATCCCTTTTGTTTTCCCGAAATCCAGATACGAAAGAATAAAGAATAAAAAAAGTCCAATTTTATGATATATCCCTACCGCTATTTATTTTTTTTATTTGTTCCCATAAATTCTGATCTTGCTAACGATCTAGATTCATATCAGGATCATTAAATAGAAAGTCTAAAGTCTAATGAAAGGAATAAAGTAAGGACAAAAAAAAAGACTTGTTCTTTCATTGAAAAATAAATAGATTATCAATCGATTTGGCAATAACGAAAGGATTACCGTGCAGCTCTCACTAAAGGCGTATGCCCAGGTGGATATCAATATATCATTCGCGTTTGTGTTACAACACGGCTATTTTTATCTTTATCTAAATAGAAATGGTTTGAATGAAATCATAAGAATATGTATGCTGTACATTTTATTTCCCGGGGATTGTAGTTCAATTGGTCAGAGCACCGCCCTGTCAAGGCAGAAGCTACGGGTTCGAGCCCCGTCAGTCCCGACGGATCCAAATCCAATAAAAAAATAGATCAATATAGCTCGCCAGTTTCTGTTAAACCAGGTACAAATGGTAGAATTTCATGCCTAATGGAGTCCTTTTCTTTTTTTCTATTTCGTTTCGATTCTTTGTTTGGTTTATTTGTAAACCGTTTGTAAACAATGGAAGTGTAAAGCGGTTAGGTGGTTGGATAAAGAAGACGGTCGGTTATGGAAAAGACAGAATGGAAAAGAATGATAAATAAAAGTAAAATATTATAAAAAGGAAAGAAAAGGAATTCTTTTGATTGAATCAGAAATAAAAGTTTGTATTTGGTGTGTGAATAAAAGATCCGCCTATGTTATACTATTAAATTCTCGACTCTGAATCGACTTGATAGCTCAGATATTGTTATTCATGATATTGATCCTATTCGCTATCATCGAAATGGAATTCATCCCATTGAATTTACAAGCGAAAGGTTTATCATCTCTATGGGATTAAATCCCGAGTTATTGCGAAGTAAAAAAAAAAGAAACGATGAAATTATGGAAGTCAATATTCTCGCATTTATTGCTACTGCACTGTTCATTCTAGTTCCTACTGCTTTTTTGCTTATAATATACGTAAAAACGGTCAGTCAAAGTGATTAATTTGACTGAAACTTGACTTTTTAGTTCGTATCAATGATTTAAGAAAAAAAATTCCAATTTCATGTCTTAAATGAAATGAACGGACTACATCAGCAGTAGCCTATGAGATCCGATAGTATGGTAGAAAGATTCATATATGAATCTTTCTACCATACTATCTATTTTTATTATTGTAATGTATAAAGATACAAACGGAATAGAGATCAATCTACAATATGTATATGTATCTTCATCTATGTTAATATCAATTCAATGTCTGTAATGTACATAGTATCTCAATTATATTTCTTTGCTGCATCTATTTGATTTTTGTTCATTCCAATCAATCTGAAATAATCGAAAGGCAACTCTTAAGATTTGCTAATTTCTAGATTTCTGATTATTTTCAATATGAATCCCGGTATCCATTAAAAACAGAATTAAATCAATGAAAGAAAAACAAAATCGGGCATATATTACTAAAAGAAAATCAAGTTAATAAAAGAAAAAAAAATGAAATAAAGTAATCTTTTTTTTAGCATTCCGAAGAAGTAATTGATTGGTCGGTTGACAGATGATCCAAGCAGTTCTATGGTAACTTCTTCGGATGTCGAAAAAGGGGGGGTACCCAGCGATTTTCAACCCCTGAGCCATGATATAAAACGAGTCAATAATCAATAAAGTATAGCATAAATCAAATTTCAAAAATAATAAAAAAAGTGGTAAGTGCGAAATATGTGACTTGAACAAGGCACGATCCTATTATTATTAAATATCGGAACTTCTTTCTTTTCTCTTTGAACAGTAAAAAAGACAATAAAAACAAATAATAAGGGGTCCAGTGTTCCTCGTTCTTCCTCATTGTCCATATATAACTCTGGTAAGCGACGGTTCCGATATTTAGGAAGACTTCGGTTGGAATAAAAATCCTATTATCTCTTTTCCTTTCAAGATATGAATAGGGGAATTTTTGAAATATTTGTTTGATTTGGATTGTGAAAGAGTATTATTCATATATAATATGAATTGTATTCTATTATATTATGAATAGAATACAATTACTTCAATAGAATCTAAGCCAATAGAATTTCGAAATGAAGATATTTTGATTAATTCAATTTCGAAATTCTAAAAATTCTAAATGGAATTAAATTTTAGTTTAAAATATTAAATTAATTAACGATAATTAACTAATTAAATTAAACTAATTAACTTAATATTTAATAATTAATATAATTATTAAGGCTTTGCAGAACGATCTAGAAAAAATCTATAAAAAAAAGTGATACGGTTTGATTCCCCAACTCAATTAGTAGTATCTCTAGAGTCCACTTCTTCCCCATACTACGAGTGAAAGGGAAAATGTAAAGACTACCATTAAAGCGGCCCAAGCGAGACTTACTATATCCATGTGAATTATGTCCCCTATCTCTATAAATATGAAGAAGTTGTTCCATTATTGTTTACTAATAATAGTGGAATCACAGGTGCAAAGTCAAAAAGGGATTCCGCTCAGACACCCTTTCCAATAAATATGAAACACTCCAAAAAATCCACTTAGAACAAGTTCATATATGATTTCTAGTAGAATCGGGAAAATTGAAACAAAATACATAGTCACACTTTTCTTTGGAAGTACCAAAGGGAATGTTACCTAATATGTAGTAAGAATAAGACCTATTCGTTTTTTTGTTGCCCTTGATTATCATTAAGTAAAAGCGAATTATCTATCCAATCGAATATTGATTGAATGCCCGTGCACTCAGAGACTCTCATGAGTCTGTATACTGTCTACAAAGTTTTTCTTCCGCCCCCCCCCTCCATAACTATTAATATTAATTAGATTCCCCCTCGGGCTATTCAATCTAATTCAAGACCCGGTCAGTAGACACTCCATTAGCAGTGGAAATAAATCGGTAACTCTTGATTTGATATGATAGCCCTTCCACTACTATAATCTTTCTGTGAATCCTAAATGCAAGAATTTCCAGCACTTTAAAGAACAGAAACCCCAGCCCAGCTATTTAGAATCAAGAAAGTCTCAAGAGTCTTTTTCCTACGCGTGTTTTATTTGGCGAGTTATACCAGCCAAAGAGAATAAGAGATTTCGAGTCTTTTGTTGATCAGGCGACACCCAGATTTGAACTGGGGAAAAAGGATTTGCAGTCCCCCACCTTACCGCTCGGCCATGCCGCCAAAACGATACAAAATAGATGAAAATATTCCCCCTTTGCTTGTTTTGTTTGGGTTGAGGGGTACTAAATGTCTTTTTTTTGTACTTCCATCTGAAATCTCGTTTTTTCTTCGTTCCTTGCCTAAAAAAAATCCGTTCTTCTTTTTGGAGTGGATCCATTTTTTCAATTGATTTTATAGTATCTCAAAACACACAATATCTAAATTCCTCTCTTTTCTATTGAAAACCCAAATGTGTATTTTCGGTCACAAAAGCCAAAATTCAGGACAAATTGGATCCATTAACTAGTAACTGTAAATTCATGAACGACTCTTGGATTTCAATCTCAAATTGTGTTCCCTGATGATAAATCATAGAAGAAAATCAAAATAGTTACCTAACTAATCAGGTATTGATTTTTTCATTGAAAAAAATCTTTCTCAATTTCAATTATAACAGCAATTATGAGTATATGTAAACCCCAGAACATAAATTGTTTCACCTCCCCTGTCATTAGGTCACCAACTTCCTTGACCTTCCGGCACTGGGTAGGCGTCAGCCCCCATACATGGTCTTACGACTTTGCGGAGACCTGTGTTTTTATTCTCTCCCCTTTTGTCTTTTTATTTTTTTTGGCAGGAGCATATGGTCTGATCCGAACGCCCTTCATCATAAATTGTAGGTTCTTCGATTTTCTATTTCCAATTTTATCTACGGTCCATTTTGTTTTCAACATCTTAAGCTTCAAACTCCTCTTCCTCAGTTTCTCTACTTTTTTTTTGATATGATCTCCTTTTGCATGCATTTCTTTTCTTAATTCACATCACTTCTTCAACTAGCACTGAGCCTTTATTTATGAAGGACTTCTTCAACCCCATAGCTGCCAATCAACAAAGGAACGAGCAAAAAGAAATAGCAGATTTGATTATTCAACAACTAAAGATAAGAAATTAAAAGCAAATATTTTATTTGAAGATTGCAAATTTTGTCCGAAATCATAATTTCACTAATTCTCCTTTCTCTTCAACCAAAATTCAATTTTTTCGCCGATCAAGATCTGCCAATCCTTTTCCTCTGTAAACAAAAATCTTCAAAGTCTTCTACTGTTTTATCATCCTCTCACTCCACTAGACTATATATAAATTGATTTCGTGATTATGTCGTTTTTTTTTTGGGCTCTGTAGTTAATTTTCATTAAAAAATTAAAAAAATGAAAGCATGTATAAATTAATAACATCAATAATTTTTCAAAATTAGTATAGAGATTTAATATAAAAAATATTTTATACATAATAAAAATTATTACAAGAATAATAATAATAAATATATGATGAATATACTTTTAATCTCGTAGCGAGGAATTGAGGAGGAAAGTCATGCATCTAGTATTTTATAACTTCCTCTTTGTTAGAGTCTGTCATTTCTTTAACCCACTAAACAATGTACACACAATCACCAAATTCTCCAACTTGTTTCCTGCAAGTAATTAGTTCCAAAAAAACTATACCAGAGATGTACACATCAACTTTCAAAAGATTAGTCTCATGGTTTGAACAAAAACCCCCCAATAACTTAATGATATTTTTATGACTATGGCTCCCCAAAATATGTATCTCAGTATTGAACCCGTGACCATGAGGAAAAACCCAGCCAACTGCTGGTAGTCTTCTAACAATAAATTATAACCATTTGGCATAACACCCTTGTAAACAATTAACCCGTTCACCTCTTTTCCCTGTTACATTATCCGCCTTCAAGCAATTATGAACATCATCATAAGTGAAGTCTAAGCGCTGCAATGCAGTCAATTTCCATGCATGAGACTCACTAGCCTTCTTTACTGATCTTTTCTTGATAATTGCAGCAACTACAAAGGCAATTGAGCAGACAAGCAACCAAAGAACAATCAATAGCTTCAAAGAAGCAGATAGCGGACATTTAAGATGTGGCTGGTGGGAACCATTAGCAATGCCATCTTTGCAAGTGACAAAATAAGGACCACAAGGTTCAAGAAATATTACCTAAAAATGGAGAGTGCTTAAAGTAACTGAACTGACCAGTTCCAGGAACCAAACAATAAAGATGTTACAGGAAAAATCAACTCTAGTTAAACTCTTCATACTAGCTGTAGACGTAGGATGCTACCCACTAGGTTATTTCGTGACCAATTAAGATAATTCAAGATATTCATACCTGTTCTTTAATTAGGAATCATCCCACAAACTTCATTTCTATTCAGAACAACAAATTTTCAGAGCTTACAATTCCAAATTTGTGTAGCAATCGGTCCAAAAAATTTGTTGCAACTAAATCCATCTTTGTAAGCTGCTGTAATTTACCAACTTCCTACGGAATGGGCCGAGCTGGTTTGCAGCTACAAAGAGGCTTTGCAGTAGGCAGAGGTGCACATCGGCAGCAAAAAGAGTGACAGATGATAAAAGCAATGAAAGCTAATAAGAATAATTTGTATTTAACTGATTTTGATTTACAATAGCCATTGATGGGCGTATATATACAGAGTATTGTGTTTAGTTGGGTTGGATTTTGCCCAAACTTATAAGCCGACATGATTAATGACATTTTTTTTTTAAAGTTTGTTAAATACAAATGTTGCAGCCAGGACAAGGAGGAAATGTTGCAGCCAATCAAATGCCATTTATTATGATAATTATCATTTAATTTAATTTAAATATCATTTAATTATATTATTTAGCTTTGTAACTACAATTTAATTTTAGCTTAAATACAAAAATTATTATTTAATTCCTGTCAAAGTTAAAAGATTATTATTTTATTTTCTAAACTAATTTATTTCCCCATCAAACGAATAAATTATTCCTTAATTTCACGTCAAAATTAAAAAATTATTATTTTCGACTCACAAAGCGACAATATGTGGGACCGACATCTGACTTTATAGGACCCATTAGTTCTTAAATTTATGTCAGGGCTAAATAGTAAAGTACCGTTTTTCCGTTATCTCATGTGATGATAGGATGTAACAGAATGCTTTTCAAATTTACTGGGGATGATGGGTAATTAAACTATACGTGAGGGGTTCTAGTGAATGTTTGCCTTTCAAAAACTGTTTTTTTAGTTGAGAATGATTAATGACTTTTATCTTTCTTAATGTAATAAATAATTTATCTATGCAATTCAATAGTATATATAATTACTAAGTTGTCAATGTCAAATATTATCTTTTAATTTTAGACCTCAACTATTTAATTATAATTAAATACAAACCTTATTTCAATATTAGTTTTGTAATATATGACGTAGTTTCTTACGTCACCAAAATGCTGTGCTTTATACCCTTATCTCCTAGAGAAAATATCAAATATGTCTCTTCATTTTACAATACAAATTAAAACTTTACGTTAAAACAGTATTTGCTTGGCTGTACATATTGGATTGAAAAATTTTTAATAATATTTTATTATATTGATGTCTCTTAATACATCATTTAAAATATTTAACACTAGTATTATAATTAAGACGTGACAATCTTTTTTTTTGTCTCAAAATGCATATGCCAAATTAGGAGAACCATAACTTGTAAAGTCAATCTTTTTGAAGCACATGTTTAATAAGTTACAAGGGTATAGAGCTTTTAATGTAGTCTAATTACTTTATTAAGGATCTATTTAATAACACTTTAAAAATAATAAAATTACGTAAAAATTGCAATGAAAATGAATAATACATACCTGGTGCAACATATCCGTATGTTCCAACAAGTTCACTCCAATTCAAGAAGTCTAGCTTGAGAAAATTAGCAATTTCAAAATTTGAAACATGAGCGACACATTCTAAATCTAACATAATATTTTTATTTGATGAATCACGATGGACGATTGGTGGGGAGTAATAGTGGTGCAAGTAAGATGAGGCATTAGCAACAATTTTTATAACATTGATTCTCATTCTCCAGCACAATTCTTTAGCCTTTGCTTCATTGCTTAGGATTACGGCCAAGCTACCCCTTTCAAAATATTCATAAATAAGAAAAGAATGATGAGCATGTGAACAAAAAATCATAAAACTTCACAATATTTGGATGACGAATCTTTGTCAAAGCCTTAATTTCCTTAAAAAATTCTTGTTGATTAACATTCTCTTTTGAAAGTGGTGAATGAAATTTCTTAACTACTATGACATCTCCAGATTGTAGCTCAGCTTTGAAAACACTTCCTTATGCACCTTCTCCAATGCAATACTTAGAGTCAAAGTTGTTTGTTGCTCTAATGATTTCTTCATGCACAGTTTTCTCTCAAAACTTAATACTAAAAGCAGTTGTGGAGTATTTACACAACCAGTTTCTTGCCTTTGTGAGTCCCTTTTTTGTTTTTCGCAAAATGATGGATGCCATAATCACCACAAATGATATACAAAATCGTCCTATAATAGGAAGCCCAATTACAACCTATTTTTTCCTTGAGGATGGCTTGTATGAAGTGAAAGATGTACAAGGTGGCAAACCTTTGACGTTGCCACACAAACCTTTGTTCCTTTAAAATGCTTCCATGCCAGCATCTTGAAATGCTGTGCTAATAGGAATTGGATCTTGTAACCCATTAAATTTTATGTCAATGCGTGACAAGCCATGCATTCATTCAAAGCAACTTGGAATTAACCCAGAAAGTTTATTGTGGGAGAGATTTAGGTTCTCTAAACTTTCTAAATTACATAATTGATGTGGTATCTCTCCTCTAAAAAAGTTAAAACTCAAATTAACTCCAAAAGGTGATCCAACTTCTCCATTTGAGTTGGAATTTTAAGGCTAAATTTGTTGTTGCTCAAATTCAAGTAATGTAATTTCAACAAGTAGCCTAGAGCTTCTAGAATGGAGTTGCTCAATTTGTTTATAGATAAGTTGAGGTATTCATGTTCAGTGAGTGAACCTAGCTCTAGAGGTAAATGTCCAGAAAATTTATTGCCTATCAAAATAAACTTGTTTAGCGAATTTAGCTTTCCAAACTCTATTGGAATCTCCCCAGCTATATGATTAAATGACAAATCAAGTTCATGTAGTAGAGATGAATCTCCAATCTCAGACAGTATACTCCCCATAAAATTATTGAATGATAAATTTAGCGTTCCTAATTGAGGGCATTTTCCCTAATTAGATGATATTTCACCAGAAAGATTGTTATGGCTATGTTTTAAGAATGTGAGATTTGGATAAATGCCAAAAGCTTTGGAGATATTTCTTAAGAAATAGTTTCAGTTTAGGCGTGCTCTAACTAAGCTTGTGAGATTTTTTAAGGTTATGGGGATTGGACCTAGAAAATGGTTTACATTTAGCTCTAGGAAAATGAAGTTCTTGATATTTCCTATTTCATAAGGGATGAAACCAAATAATTCATTGTCAAAGAAGGTTAAAGATTGTAAACAAGTCAAATTACCAATTAAAACTAAAATAATTAATACTAAGAGCTAGATCTAAAAGACACTTTAAATTTGCAATATTTTGAGGAATAAAACCAGATAGTGAATTTTCATCAAGATTCAAAATAGTTAAATTAGTCAAATTATACAAATGAAAATGAATTGAACCACTGAGTCGATTCATGCTTAGGTCCAAATAAAAAAGAGACTTTAAGTTCCCTATTTCATTAGGAATGGAACCAAAAAACTTATTATGATAGAGGTAAAAAATTCTTAAATTGCTCAAATTACCAATTAAAGTAAGAAGAACCCCATTGAGATAATTTTCTGCCAAGGCTAAATAAGAAAGAGAGTTCATGTTTTACATAAATGGAGGAATAAAACTCGAAAGTGAATTATTATAAAGATACAAAATTAGTCAAATTACACAAAGAAATAGGCATTGAGCCATTCAAATAGTTGGCATTCAAGATAGGGTGCCTGAGAGAACTTAATTGGCCAACTTCTTTTGGAACCATTCAACTGATTAAATGAGAAATCCAAGTACTCAAGCTTAGAGAGATTTCTAATTTGAGGCAGGATGATACCAAAGAATTCATTGAAGCTAAGATTAAGGTATAAAAGATAAGGAAACGATGGGAAGGAGAATTCTTGAAGCGTTCTTTTTAAACCTATATGTGTTAGGTTAATATCGTCAACTCTTCCACCGTGGTTGCAAAGAATCCTAAACCAAGTAGTCTATTTTAGCCTTGAAATGGAAAGAATACTTGGTAACATTAACAGGATAAAGAGTCCATTGAGGTAGGATAGAACCGCTATCATTTTAAAGGCTGGCTTTCCATTTGAAAAGAGCATAGGCTTCTTCAGTATAATTAGAAGCAAAATTATGTGGGATATTTAGCAAAAGAAGCATGACCAACAAAGCAACATTTCATGAAATTACTTATGTATTCAAGGTTTGCAATGCCATTTTTTTAACATTATTGGGTAATGAAGATTACAACTGGGAACTTGGTATATATAAGAATTCAAAGAAGTGTGAATTGCATGCCCCGTTGATTGAACATGAAAAACACACATCGAACAACAGGTAGATTTATTTTCTTTTTCTTGTCAAACTCCCTATGAAACTAAGGTGGAAAAGGTGCTTTTTCCATCAATATTTCAAACAATCACAATAAGAAGGGACCACAGTATACTCACCAATTAATTGCAAAAGAGAATAGAAAGTCAAGCTCTTTGTTCTGTTGATTCCATGAGTTACCATATACTTTAGATAGTCAAAGTCTCTAGTGTGACCAATTGAATATGTTGTGTTTCACGCCCAGGTTTTCGCTTAAATTAATTTTGAGTCTATGTAATTGGCCACTAAAAACTAAATAAATAAATTGGCCTCGTTATTTTATTTGTTTATTTATTTTCTTTGCTTGCCTAATTATTTCTTGGCATGCTTCACTCATTATCCGTGATCTGACAGGTTAAATATAGCATAAAGATCGTTAAAATAGCTAGACTTCTTGTTAATCCAAAACCAAATGTATGCATCTACAATGATTTATGGAGAAAATAAACATAAATGATTCTAGAGGGTAATGACATAACTTGTTAACTCGATCCGAACATGACACAAAGTTAACAGGTTCGAATTAACTTAAAAAATATAATTAATAATTAGTTGGATTCACATTTTGAGAAAATAAATATATATATTGTTTTATAATGCCTGTAACCTGAATTTATTAGTTTCTTGATCAACATGTGAATTCAACAATATATAGGTGGCATACATCCGCTTTCTTTTTTCTTGTCAAGCTGCCTAAGAAATTGCAAGTAACTCATCAATTTGTCAATGTCTTGCTTGTATTGACTCATGAGTTGCCATACAATGCAAGGTCTTCATTAAGAATGTGTATATATATATATATATATGTATGTATGTATATATATATATATGTTCACGTTCTGGTTTCACTTGGGTTCATGTTATTATTTAGTCCATCAAGTCCAGAATAAATAAATTTGAGTTTATATATTTATAATTATCACTACTAGAAAGAAAAAACAAAATTGGCCAGGCTATTTCTTTTTTTTTTTTCCAATTTCATGTATGTTTTTCCGATGGCTTTATTACCATTAGGATCAAATTAATGTTTTCATTTATTTTATAGAAAGTAGCTCGTTTTTTGTTTCAATTCTTGTGATTATTAAAGGTAATAGAAAATAAAAATTAAAAAAAAAAGAAAAAATTAAACCTATATAAAGAAAGAAAAAGAGAATTAACGTAGAAGACAAACTAGGTTTTTTTTTCCTTTTAGCTTAAGACCCCATTTAGAATTGCTTTAAGGTTTTATATATATATACAAACACTTGCCTAAAATTAAATTTCATTCATCATTATTTACTATGTACATTTTGTTAATTAAGATTATTATATTATTTTAACAATAAAATTTACTAAATGCACAAAACTGTTTTTGAAATTGATAGCATGTTCAATGATAATATTTTACGAAATATTAATCTGCTTATCTTTAGAATTGATTTTCTTTACAGCAGAATAGAAGCATATTATTTAGAATTCATAGCAATCCCAAGCTGGCCTAAGCCTGATTTTGCTTTTGCATGGTTTGTTGATGACTAAAGCCACAAGTATGTACTTTGGCATAAAATGAATTATTTGTTAAGCCACGTTTACACATGATTATGTCATGTTAATTATCTACCACAAAAGAGAATAACACATGATTATGTTATCTAGACCAACAACTGATAAATTAGTTCGATTATTACTTATGATTTAATGAAGAAATATTACTCTTTAATTTAGCAAATTTTATTTGAGATGCAAATTTTTGCATCCTAACTATAACGGAATTTAATGCAGCTAAGTCCACAAAAATAGTATATGAGAATAAATAGTCTTGCACAAAGGATTTACCAAGAAATTTTAGGCAAAAGAACATGTAATTCTCTAAGATTTGGCTTAATAAGCTGATTGTCCTAAAAGTTTAGAAAATATCCATACAAGTCCTAATTTATTTTAAAATGATGATTATACCCTATCAATAATAGTTATTTAACCAAAATTATTATTCAATCTTTTAAATTTTGATAAAATATAATATATTTATAAAAGGTGCAATAATAAATAGTACAATAATAATATAATATTTGAATATATTATATAATCATACATTTTTTATAAATCATATATTTTATTTTTATTATGTTATATATATTAAATATATAATATATTTTAACTACACATAATATAAATGGTAATATACTCATAAGTACTGTACTATGGTATATTTTATTTATATATTAATATTTATTTATGATTTATTTTATTTATTTTTTTAAAACTTGATTCGTATTGAATTGTTGACATATTGTAAAAAAAATTATATTTAGTTATAATTTATTAACAAGTATTATTTATATTTTTTATAAAATTGTAAATTTATGATAAGTTCATAAATATTGTATTATTAATAAACTATAAAATAATATTGTATTTTATTAATGCATTTTTTATAAATATATTTTATTTTATTAAATTTTAAAGATTTAATAATAATTTTTGTTAAATAATTATTATTGATAGAGGTATAATTGTTATTTTAAAATATATTAGGATTCGTGTGGATATTTTTGAAATTAGTATGACTAATCTGTACATTAAATGAAACCTTAAAGACTTACATGTCCTTTTCTCAAAATTTTGTTATGGGTGAAAATATAAATATTGTTAAGGAACCTTTAATACATTTTCTCTTCCTTTTGTATTTTTACATTCACCCATTCTACTTTCCAAATTCTATGCAGACAATTTGTGTGCATGGTTGCCAAGTTTCAACATTAATTAATGTCTAAATATTATTTGCTCTATGTGTTTATAAATTGAACCAAAATGATCATCAACTAAAATAGAGAACACAATTCAAGTTCCAGGTTTTGGCTTTCACATCTTTGTGCATATTTACAGTCTAGTCTTTCTACTTGCTAAAAAAAAAAAAAAAAAAAAAAACCAACTTAATTAAGTTAAAAACATGTCTATAAAACCTAATTAAGTTAAACCAACATAATTTAATGAATCATTTTAAATTCATTTTGGAGTAATAATATTTTGATCCCTAAACTTTGAAAAAGTAATAGATTAGAACATAATTTATTTGATTTTAATAAATTAGTTCCGATTGTTATGAGAAAGTTAAATGGTATTAAAATTAAGAATAAAAATGAAAATTGACCATTAAAATTTTATTTTTCACAAATTGATATATTGTATTAATAAATTAAATTAAAAAAATTAATATCATATTAAAATTGTAGAAAATATGGATAATTCTAACAACATAAAATTTTAATTCAATAACTATAACAATCCATACAATTGTAAAAACTTAATAAAAATTTATTAAAACCTCCTCCAATCAAAATAAATACTAAAGAAAAAAATCTAAAAAATTTATAAATGTTAGTAAATTTCAAAAGAAAAGAATCAATGAACAAAAACAATAAATAATACAAACTAAGTTTTCAAGCAAATTAATGTAATAAATTGTAATATATGAATAACAACAATACGCACAATATTCTCAAAAATTAATTGAACTAATTAATTTTTCTTAAAATTTAATATATCTTATGTAATGCGAACATACAATTGTTAAATTTAAAATTAATTAACTAAAACCTTTCACTATTTAAAAGTATTTTCAGTAGTATTAAAATTTTAAAATCCATGACTTAAGAGTAGAAATATAAATTAAGAATAAGGTCAAGAATTAATATATGACTTAGGATCCATTGTATTTTGTATTTTTTAAATATTTTTAGGTATAAAAGGACATTCTTTAGTAACAAAATTTACAAAAAATAATAAAAAAGATATTTTATATAGATATTTACAGATATTTTAGAATATACACATTCGTATTATATCCTAAACGAATATTATGCATTATTACTATATCTGTAGTATATATAATTTTACTCTTACTATATATTTACTATCAAAATAGAATACAGACAAATATAATAATGGGTTTTGCAGTTTATGTAGATTTAATGACTTTATATTTTTCTTTTCTGGTTGCTCAATCTGATGTAAAGAGGTTTTCTAGATTCGTGTTTATTTAATTAGGGCACATAGGTAATTATATAGAATTTTATTATCAATTTGAATGGTAGGAACTAATTTGTTAACATCGCATAAACCAAGCCCAATTTGTTGTTTCACCAAAGTTTAGGAATTATAATAACATTATCCTATTTGAATTGTCAGGGATAAATTTGAAATGGTTATAATGAAAAAATAAAAGAGTAGTAGTCAATGATCATTTTTGTAAAGATGCTTTTTAAGTGTTATTATGCTAAACTTCAGGAGAAAAATATGATCATACCTCTTTACAGAACTATGTGGGCAGAAACCTCGTATAAGAGGTAAGAAAACAAAATAACATGTATATAGATTGCATAAGATTATTCTTATCAAATTATTTTCTCACTCCAATAAATGAGTATCATTAATTCTACAAGTCCATGCGTCTAAGGCCATGAAAGTAGGTAAACTATTAAAATCTGTGTCCTTACACCCAAGATTGACGAAGAAATTTAATTAAGACAAGCCATTAATGTATATTTTAATCTCTATAGCAAATCAATTGACAAAATATCATTTAACAACTCAAATAAAATTTCGAATTAGGATTTCAAATTTCTATTTGTCATTGGAAAATAAATTATACGTGATAAAAAAATATTTTGTTGATAGATAAGGATTATATGTGAAATTTAATAAAAAATTAAACACTTTTTAGAATATTGTAAATATTCTTTTTTTAAATAATAATTAAGAAAGGAATATATTCTAATGCCCCGTAATAGGGAAGTCTGTACAATTAAATTTAATGCAATGAATAACATATATATGGAAATTGTGGTTTTGAGAAGAGCATAGGCTTCTTCAGTATAATCAAAAGCAAAATTATGTGACATATTTAGCAAAAGAAGCATGAACAAAAAAGCAACATTAATTTGTTGCAAAAGAGAATACAATCTAGAAAGTCAAGCTCTTTCTTATGTTGATTCCATGAGTTGCCATACACTCTAGATAGTCAAGGTCTCCACTATATGTAATTTTTGTGGTTAAGGAGTCTTATAATTCGTTTGATTATTAAATATGATGTCAGGAAGAAATTTTACTTTTTTACTTTAGTTAGCGAAAAAATAATGAATGGTAGAAGTATTTCAGAATTTTAAGTTAGTTAAACAACTTATAAAGCTAAACACTTGCCATTAAATACTAATAATGGTCTTTATATAATGGTTTAAGCTTTTGGGCAAAAGAATTACTTAATATGTTATAAGAAGTAAGGTAATATATTCAAATTTCTATTTGCCCACTTTCTCTTGAATAATATTTATTTCAATATTGAAATCAATGTAATCTTACGCTTAGTTTTTGTATCGGACAGTAATTTCTTTTATCTTGATAAATTTTTGTTTTAATTTTAGATCATTCTGAAGTTGTATCTTATGTTGCAAGCGTTTGTGATAATGTTGGGCTCTTACGTAATAGTTTAAGACTTTTCAAAACTTGAAATACAAACTTTTGAATCTTAACTATAACACAGTTGACAAACGGTCTGCATCGGTGGTTTAGATGATGGATCTTTAACTTTACATAAACAGGCAACATCCAGCATCGACATCAGCTTGGCCTGAACGTCAAGCGACAGAAATGGAAGCTGAGGGTCTGGCATTTCATGAAATGATATGTTCATGTTGTAAGATGAAGATGCAACTGAAAAAGGAAAATCACTTGGACGCTTCTCCTTGATTGCTTCTATAACATCCAAATTCTAAAAAATTTTTACAGCATTTCTGTTATAATATACTATACGCAAATATGTAATTTTACAAATTTTTAAAATTTCACACTAAACATTTTTAATAAAATTTAATTACCAACTTTTTCATCTCATCGATTCACAAAAAAGATGTTCAGTTCCACAACTTCTAAAATCCGTATATGAACATGAAAATTACATCAATACTACATGTTATAAAATTTTTATTTTTCTCCTAATATTACACATATTTTTAAAAGCAGCAATGTCCTGATCCTGGAGTATCCTTTGCCTTCTATTTACAAATTTTCAGCATTATTTAGACTTAAAAAGTAGAGGTGAGCTAATGCCTAGTAGACATTTATACACAAAGGCAGTTTTAAAACTTATGATAAATAAATTTGAACACAAAAGACTTTTTAATTCCAAACAAAAAGTGTAGTAAGATATCAAATCAAAATTTTAATTTCAATATTCATACAAACAACATAAAACACATTAATTCTATCATAGAAAAAAGATTCCATAAATTTTGCGTTTGCATATTTTACGGGCATTATTTCAAAGGACCGTCGCCCAAAAAACTGGCCATTTGTACTTTAGGGGCATTATTTCCAGAGACCGTCACCCAAATACCGGTGCTACATCACAACAATAACCATGGCCATCACATTTTTTTTTTTATCAAATACATTCACAACATTTCTATACAAATCACACATTTATAAAAATATAACACGCATTGATACAATTTTCTTACTGTATTTAAAAACTTAACGTTCATATAAAATTACTGTTTAAACCCAATTCGAAAAACAATTAATTGGATCAACACGTGGTAATTCAGAAATTTTATACATATTTATCAAACATAAACTGTAACAAAACACCCAATTTTTCAGATTTCAAAATTAAAATCTACCAAATGCATATAGACACCTACCTGACAAACGTGTCACAATTCTATTACTTTATCGATTTTTCTATCTCCTTCGAATCACCTCTTAATATCAATTTAACAATACTAATAAAAATAATGATCCAATAATAATAAGTAATAGTTTAATCATTCAAAAAATATTTATACATATGTATTTAAACACATATCTATATACTAATCTTTAAATTAAAAATTGTCATCCAAAATATGAAATTAAAATCGAACCTGCTTTCTTCCTCCTCTGGTTTCCTGCTTATTAAAACGAACACAATATACATACACAATATACATATATACATTTATATAACTATCACCACCACAATCTTTTTATTTATATATATATATATATATATTAATATTTTACACATGCTGGAGCGTCGTTAAATCGATTGAAACAAAATGACATCTGGCCTGTCAAACTTCAATTAAATCCTTTAACTTCTCTTTTTATACTTTTTACCCACAACAAAACTTATATTATCCAATAATTTTATTCCTTTGAAATAAAAACATATTTACCCTAATAAAACTTTTTGAAAGATAAAAAATAAAATTAAAAATAAATATATCTATCTTATAAGTTCTAAACTGTTATGTCATAATATAAGGTAAATATATTTAGTATGTATATTCTAATTAAAGCAACAACCTAGGGTATTACAGCTTTCGATGCTGACGTACTAAAAATACACACATCACAATTTTCTATATTCTCCATTATGTCAGCAAGCTCTGCAAGGTGAAAGATTAATATGGGAAGTTAGGTTTTACATAACACTTTAATATAATAACATTCAATAAAAATGGCCAATGAAAATGAATACATACTTAGTGCAACGTACCCATATGTCCGAGCAAGTTTAGTCCAATTTAAGGAGTCTGGTTTTGAGAAACTTTTCTGTTCTGAAATCTGAAACGTAAGCTACATATTTCAAATCGTACATAATATTCTTGCTTGATATATGCATGATGGACGGTTGGTGGGAAACATTCATGTTTCAAGTAAGACAAGGCATTACCTACATCTATGATAACATTCATTCTCCTTCTCTTTTGCTGTGGTTTCATTGCTCAAGATTACAGACAAGCTTCTTTTTTCAAGATATTCATAAACTATAAAAGAATTTCAAACATCTAAATCAAAACTATAAAATTTCACAATATTTCCTATTTTCACAAGAATGAAATCAGAAAGCTTATTGTCATATAAGTACAAAATTCTTAAATTACTCAAATTACTAATTGAATGGAGAATTTACACCTCAAAAGAATTTTAATCATTTAACTAGAAAAGGTGAATGGGCATTTTCTATTTTATCTAAAAGCCACAAGAAATGAAGAAAAGTGGTAATGGAAAAATGAAATGGGAACTTAAATGAAACTTTGAAAAAATTAAAAATGTATATGAAAAATTTTTAGATTTTTTCGAGGTTTCAAAGTGATTTCTACTTAAATTCATTTTATTGCTACTCATTGAACCAAACCTATAGAATTTTTTTTATTCAAAAAAAAGGAAGAAAAGTTAAGGGGATGGGTCATAGAGGTTCAAATTTGGTTGACCTGAAAAGCAATGAGAATATCTTACCAACTTGGTTAGCCCCTAGAGGCAGCCAAAAAGCAATGAGAATATCTTACCAACTCGGTTAGCCCCTAGAGGCAACCAAACTTAAATGTAGCAACCACTAAACTAAATTAATAGATTACCTAGTAAATCAATAGTTCACAATAAAAGGTAATTTTTTAAAAAGATAAGTGGGTAAGTACATTTTAAATCATTTTAAATGTCTCTCAACTAGCCCAGGTGGTGTTTCAAAATCAGGTGGTGGATAAAGTAGGAGGCGCTCATAACCACTTCGGCCAATCCTTGAACACTCAATAGAAAACAACTTAATTTACCTAAAAACATGCTAAAAATAAAAACTAGAAAACTAAACCGAACCAATTGGTTCCATTCAATTTAGTTAATTTTTAAATATTTTTTATTTCATTTTAGTTATCATTGTTGGCTTGATTTAATTATATGAGCTGTCGATTTTTGTTTAATTATGTAGACTAAGTTTTAAGTATTTAAGAATTATTATTAAAAAAGATGCAGGGAAAACTATATAGGGACAAAACACGCAGGAAATGCAATGAGGGAAAATTCATTCATGTCTATCAACTGTGCATATTACATATTAAAAAATACTAAATCCAAAAATATAATTCAATATTTCAAGAAAATTTATGGATAATTTAACAGAACAATTTAATTAAATATTTCTTATGAATAATTTTACCTTCATCAATCATACCTATTGAAATGAATATCATATAATTTGAATTTCAATAAATAAACAATAGAAGTAACTTACATATAAAAAATGAACTAATTTTTTTAGAATTTATTGCAGAGATGATTTTTTTTAAATAATTAGACTAATATATTATTGAAAAATGAGGAAAAGGGAAGACAAGAGGAACCGAAGGTTTAGCACCAATTAAGGACTACAAATAACCAAATACAGCACAAAACAGCAAGAAGAAACAGCAGTAGACTGAAAATCTTTTAGCTATAAAATAGCAAAAACTAGGCTGCTATTTTCTTTGCTGCAGACAGCAAACAGCAGCAACTTAACATCAGAGCATAGCAGCAGCAGCAGAATCTGCAAGCAGCAGCAGGTGGAAAATAGCACTAGCAGCAAAGCATCAAACAACAATACTACTAGTAGCATATAACCAAACAACTTCTCCCAACAGCATATCCATCGTTATACAACACCAAATACATATATAGTATTTGAAGGAGTAAAAAATTAATGACCAACAGAATATCATAACCAGTAGTTGATAAGCTGTCAAAGAATTCATTGAGAAGCTGAAGAGAGTTAAGCCAGCGGATGTGGCAGCAAGTCTAAAATTCATTAGCCTCAGCACTGAAATAGCAATGTCCCAGCAGTTGTACTTGCCTCAGTAGCAACAAGCCTGAATTCATCAGCAGTGGTAGTGCAGAGTAGCAGACAATTAATGCCCAGCAACCACAAAGCAGCGGCCATAGTAGCAACAAAGAAGGACAAAATCCTTCCGGCAGAAAACTACAAAAGGACGGGCCCTCACTAGAAGAACAATCCAAAAAGCAATAAGTAGACGCATAGCAGAGCAGTAGACAAATAAAGGCTGCACAAACCCACAAACCAGCAGCCTGCATAGAAGAAAGGACAAATTCACAGAAATCTGAAGTTTGGCACAGCCCAAGCATTCAGCATTAGGTCCTTGCGTATTGATGAAGGGGGAGAATCACACCAATAATTATTAGAGCAATCGAGACCAAGATTAGCTAAGGAGTCTGCCACTTTGTTACCCTCATAAAAAATGTGAGATATACAAACCACCATTTTTGACGTAGAATCAGACAGTTGGACCAACGGATAGCTAGCTGACAAGGAGGAGAAAATTGTGCAGCGTTTAAGCAACGAACTAGTGAAAAAGAATCACTCTCTATCCAAATACGATGCCAACCCCTAGACCAATCTTCTTTAATAGCGATAATGATTGCCATAAATTCAGCATAGAAAGACGAATGATGACCAAGAATTGCCGAAAACCCACCAATGAAAGAACCATTGTGATTACGAAAAACACCTACCACACGCGGACAAGCCTGGATTACCCTTAGATAAACCATCGGTGTTCACTTTTATCCACCTACTTTCCGGGGTTGCCAACTAACCGGAATGATCTTGGGTGCTCTACCAAATTTAGGATTAATTCCGAGATGATTCGAGACTCTAAGATCATTAAAATGAACCACAAGACCTGGACCGAATTGGCAAAGGGTGATGATTAGGTGTTTGCAAACCACATGACAGTTGTTTTCGAGTTCTCGAAACGAAGATAGAGAGTAACGATTTGAACAACGATTGGCATTTAGTTGAAATCTTGTACGAAAGAAAACTATTCCAAGTTGAAGGGCCTGAAATAATTTTCAACGCAAGGCGAAGAAGAGTAGCCTCATTTAGTGTCTTAAAATCACGTTGACCCAAACCCCCTTCGCTTTTCGGAAGGCAAATTGTACGCCATGAAACAGTAACTAACTTGCGCTCATTCCAGTGACCAGACGAAGAAGTTGCAACACCGTCTTGCAAGAAGACGAAGCAAAGAGGCTGGCCATTTATAAACTGAAAAGCTGTATGGAAGAATTGATTGGATAACAGATTGAATCAATTGTGCACGTCCAGCTAAAGATAGCACTTTACCTTGGCAACCTTCAAGTTTAGTCTTCACCTTGTTTGCTAAGTATTGAAGATGAATTCTACGAGGTTTCCCTCGAAAAATAGGCACACCCAAATACACAAAAAGAAGTGTACCTTGTTGAAAGTTGAGAATGGACCTCACAGCATTAGATCTATGAAAACCAGATTTCCCCAAGAAAAATCTGCTTTTATCGTGACTAATCAGTTGTCCAGAGCATTTGCTGTAGTTATCCTGGAAGAACTTTAGATTCTTAAGGGAAGAGGCATCACTTCGACAAAAGATGATAATGTCATCAGCATAAAGTACATGAGACTAAGGGAAAAAACCACGGGGGGTAAGAAATTGGTTTAACTAATCCAGAATCAATTATTTTAGTAATGCCTCTGCTAAGAACATCCTTCGCAAGGCAGAATAAGAGAGGTGAAAGTGGGTCTCCTTGACGAACTCCTCTTCCACAAGAAAAGAAACCTTGAGGAGAGCCGTTAAGTAGAATGGAGACACGAACAGATTCCAAGATGGATTAAATCCATCCAATGAAAGTTGAATGAAACCCAAATGAATGAAGGACCTGTCGGACGAAAGACAATTTAATAGTATCAAATGCCTTGATAATATCAAGTTTAATAGCCACATTACCCCCAAAGCTTTTCTTATTCAGAATGTTGATAGATTCAGATACCATCCCAATACAATTGTGATCTGACGACCCTTGTTAAAAGCAGCTTGTTGATTAGACACCACACGGCTAGCAATTGGCCCCAAACGATCTGCAAGGATTCTGTTAATGATTTTGAAGCAGAAGTTTGCCATTGCAATTGGTCTAAACTGAGAGATATAAGTAGCACCTTCCATTTTTGGAATCAAAGTAATAAAGGAGCAATTCACATTTCGAATTATAGTTCCAATATTGAAAAATTGGAGTACAAAGTTGATAACATCTGTCAACATGTATGGTAGAGAAACCTTGAAAACCATGAGGTCTAGAAGCACTGTACGGATCCATAGAAAATACAGTTGTCGTGATTTCTCTGTCTGAAGGAATATCAATGAGACTTATGTTTTCAGATTCAGAAACTACCTGCGGGATAGGTGGTAACAAGGTAGTGTTATTACCAATATCCTCAGATGCGTGTAAAGTTAGCGGTAATAGTTGACAATATGATCAGCAAGCAACACAAGGTCAGAAATTGTCTCATCAGAAATCCGGAGACTAAAAATCTTGGATTGGGAATTACGAAACTTGGCATATGTATGGAAAAATCGAGTGCAGCGGTCCTCTTCATAAAGCCACTTAACACGAGCTTTATCCTTCAAAAAAAGACATTGGTTTTGAACTGCTTTTTGAACTAGCAAATTAGCATTAAGTTCTTCCTGGAATCGATGAGGTGTCAAACCATAAGCGGATATCTCATTTTGAATTGTAGCAAGCTTACTGCGAGCTTGAATAATCTCCTCATCCACATGACCAAAAGTATTACCATGCCAGGCTCGAAGAACACCTTTTAAATTCTTCAACGTTTGAGTTATGGTATACATTGGGCAACCCAAAACTTTTTGCGATCGCCAAGAGTTAAGCCACCAAAACTTTGAATTCATCATGCTTGGTCCATAAGGAAAGGAAGCGAAACGGCATGGGCCCATTATAAAGCTGACGTAGAGAAGAAACTACTGGGGCCTGTGATCTGATGCAGTGCGTAGAAGCACCTCGTAATGACAGAAGGGCCAAACGTCAAAACAGGAAGTAGAGCAAAGAACTCTGTCAAGGCGGAGCTCAATATGGTTCCCGATTCTTTTGTCAGACCATGTTAGTTGAGAGCCTCTAAAATCCATATGAATTAAATTACAAAGGTCTATCATAGCACAAAATTCGTTGCAAGCCACCTGTCAAGGAAGATTTCCGCCTGTCTTTTCATGCGCACCTAGGACTGCATTACAATCCAGTAAAACCATCCAATCACAAGGGCAGGAGAAGTCTTCTAGAAACTGCCAAAGGTCACGACGTATAGAACGCGATGTGGAAGCATAGATTAAGGAGCAGCAACAGCTGGTACCGTCTATAATATACGCATGGTGTGGTAAGCCTATTCATGTAAGAACTTGTTTATTTTTGTTCCTAACTCGTTTTTGTCCTTGATATCAAATATCTAATTTGTTAAATAGTTCCCTTTCTACCATTTTATTTTATAATGATAATTTGAACTTAACCTAGTTGTGGACATCTTTTTCATATCAATAAACAAAAAAAATTAGACTATTCCATGAAACTAGTGCTTTAATTTATTTCCGCATTTCAATTATTTTCGCTTTTCCACTTCATCAGATATTCTCTTAGAGTTGAATTTCCATTTGCCAAACAAAATATACCTTTGGATATATTAGTAGTTAGCATTTGTTTACCTATAATAGATTATTGTAAGGATATGAAGATAATATATTACTCAAAGATTAATATAAACAGAAATATACAGAAAATTTATTTAACTTTTGTTTCTTCTCCCTTCACTATTTTTTACTATAATTATGAATTAAAAGGTAAAAAATTTAATGTTAAAAGTACTTTTATCTTTCAAAAAATTGATAATTTTACCAAATTCTTGTAACTGGTCAAGAAATAGAATTATGAATTCGTGAAGATAATATAATAGGTAGGGTTAGGCAAAAGAGTCGAACTGAATTGAATTGAATCGAATCGAAGAGTTTTGTGCTGTTCAAATTCGGTTTTAAAACCGATTAATTCGAGTCGAGTTCAATTTTAACGGAATTCGAATTAGAAACATATTAGGACCGATTGTAAAATTTTATTTAAGTCTTAAAGTGTATAAAAATCATAAATAAGTAGAAATTTTATAAAAAAAAAAATTATATACATTCATAAAAAAGAGGGGAATATTATCATAAATTTTATAAACTTTATTCTATTTTATCATTTTTCAAACGTTTAGGGACTTAAATAAACATACCCTCAAAAATTTAGGATTGAAGACTTGATGCTAGATGTTGGAGCTGAGTTGGAACTGAACTATAAAGCCGGACTGAACTATAGAGCCGAATTATCTATTGAACTGAATAAAACGATTCGGTTCAATTCGGTTATATTCAATTCTATTCGATTCCTTTGCCCTCTCATGCATTTGATCTACGTTTCACGAAAGGGAGAGTGTCAATCATCCCACATCGTCATCATATTAAGCTGCTATCTCCCTTATATATCCATTGAGCACCCTTATCTCTTGAACTAGTTTTTGGATTGAGTTCTACCCAAATCTATTTCTGATACAGTAATGTTTTAAGTAATTTTCATTAAAATTAAAAAGACTAGTGATATGTCCTTTAATGTAAAATGATAAATAAATATAAAAAGAAAGAAATTATCAATAGAATTTTAATTTTTTTTCATATAGAGAGCTTTGATACCAATTATCTGTGTTAAGTATAAAAATTTTATGTGAGAAATAGTAGCAAGTAAATTTTGTTTGCGCAGCATGATTTTTCTTTCTGCAAGGGTTGGCTCAGAATCATTAAAATTTAATAACTGACTAAATCAAAATTTTCGTTAAAATAAAAGAAAACGTATTAAATTTTATTAAAAAAAAATAAGGGTTATTAATTTCATTGTATTTATGTCAGGGATAATAACTAATATTTGAAAAATAATAATTAAAATACGAGAAAGTTTTAGGTGGAGTCATTTAAATGACACTGCCCAATAAAAGTGTTTCTCACGTCTTAATTTTTTTAGTATTTTAATCACTAATTTTTAATATATGCATGGTGTGGTAAGCCTATTCATGTAAGAACTTGTTTATTTTTTTCTACTATAATTAAGAATGCTTATTTTTCTAACTTAATTGAATTTTCAGACATTTTTAACTGGATAAAAAAATTTCCTAGTTCTCCCTTAATATAGTAAATCTCAATTATAACTTTATTAAATTCATTCCTCAAAATACATGATTGCTATCCATTTGAAATTTTATATTGCAGTTTACGGCAATATAAAATGTACCCGGGCAGTTTAATTATTATTATACATTGAAAAAAACAATTTAATACCAAAATTTACCGGACGGATATATTTTATTATTGAAATGTATCACACTTTCAAAAGTATAGTTTTCCAAATATCTAGTTACTTTTCTTAACACTTGATTATTTTTTTAATATAACAACAATAAATTAATTTATAAGTATAATCTCAAAGAATAAAATATGAATTTACGTGACAAGTTTAATCATAATTTGTAAAAAGATAAAAAAAACTGAAATTATAGATATTCTCCATGGAAAATATAAATAACAAAAAAATACTTAGTATTGTACGCCCCCATTTATAATAGTGTAAACTTAATATGCTAAATTACAACATACAAATACAACTCTAATAATAAAAATTAATAAAATAAAAAAAAAGATCACTTTTTTGAATAATATATTTTAATTTTGTCCTGCATTGGTAGCCCAACACTTGATCAAAAATCCTCTTATTGAACTTTAATGAGTTAAAATAAAGATAAGCGTCCTATAGATTCGGATCTCTCCTTTTTTTTTTTTTTTTTTTTTTTGTAGTTAGGATTCATCATCCCCACAAAACAAATTCTCAAGTATTGACTCAAACAAAAAGATATTTTCTTACCTAATTAAGAAAACTAAAATTTGATTAGCAAACTAAATTGGAGTTATAAATAGTTTCAAGTTGTTCTTACATTTTTTTTGGGGTTAATGACATGTGAGTCTTAAAGTTTGACCCATTAATCTAATTAGTTCTAATAATTTCAAATTTAACCATAAAAGTTCCATATTATTAATAAATAACAATTATACTCTTATTTAATAGCAATTGAGATATTGACAAGTACCCCTGATATATGAGGAAATGACAAATATTCATTAAAGTTTTAGAAATGATAGATACCTTCTAGGATATGAGAAAATGACTGATACCCCCTTGAAGTTATTATGCAATTATATAAAATGACTATTTTGCGCTTCTATATTTAAAAGAGATATAAATTGAACATTTTATTATGTTACTAATACATACTAACCAATATGACCTTATTTATAATTTATTTTTTGATTATTATGTATTCAATACTTTAGATAATTGGTCTCTAAATTATTATTATTTTAAATAATTTTATTCTCAATATTTAGACAATATGGAATATAATTTTGGACTAGTATATATTCATAATATATTCTCAGTAATTTTATAATTAAAATAATTTGAAAATTTTATAGAATTTATAACCAAAAATATTCTCAATATTTGGATTATATGATTATGTTATTCATAACTTTTAAAATATTTTTGATAAATTAGTACGTAATATTGAATATTTGAGATTTATACATCAAAAATATTATAAATAATATAATTGTATGTAATCTAATTGTTTGGGATACATAATTGTTTGTATGATTTACAATTTTGAGAATATTTATATAATTTTATATATAATTATATTAATTTCTAATTAAAATAATTTATATAATTTATAACCAAATTTCTAAAAAATATTTAAATATTATTAGTATAATAAGAATAAAATTATTCAAAATAATAATAATTTAGAAACTAATTATCCAAGATATTGAATACATAATAGCCAAAAAGTAAATCATAAGAATATATTAGTCATTATATATTAATAGAGTAAATTGTTTGATTTATATTCTTGCTAAATATATAAAGGCAGAATAGTCATTTTACATGGTCGTACAGTATTTTTAGTAAAGATATATGTCATTTCCATATATCTTAGAGAGATATCTGTCATATATAAAACTGCAAGAAATATTTGCTATTTTCTCACACATCAGGGGTATCTGTCAATATCTTTAAAGGTATAATAGTTATTTATTCATAAAATAGAATTTTTATGACTATTTTTAAAATCATTAGGACAAATCATATTAATGAATCAAACTGTAGAGACTTACACGTCATTAACAATTCTTTTTCCACAAGCCAACTAGTTTAATATATGTTTACCTTAAATGATAAACAAAAAAGAATAATGACCACAAAGAATAATGAAAATTATATGAATTAATGAGCTAATTTATTTATAATTTTTAAGGAATAATGGACATATTCTTAAAAGCTCCGTTAATATAGGAAAACTTGTTTAGTGGTTTTTCACTGTTGCAACATTTTTAGCGTTATTGTTGCATGTTTTGTCATGTTAATCCCATGTAGTAATGGGTAGTAATGAGTAGTAATGAGTAGTTACAAATATGATCATGGGCAACTTTATTTGCCTATATACGAATTGATGCAATTTAATTATTGTGTTCTTCCTTTGCATTGTTCATTTACCATTGTTTCCAATAAATTTTCTATATTTGGTATTAGAGCCAAGGTTGGAAAAAAAGTGAGGTAGAGAGAGTGTTGTAGCAAGTTTCTCTCACCATTCCGCACTTTGATGATCGTAAACTTTGATGGTCATTACGATTGTTAATTGGAGTACGTTGACGGAAAATTTTTTGCGATCAAAGAAGTGTTGACATATTATTGAATTAAGTGTAGTCGAACTAGAAGGAGTTGTCTTGACAATAGCACAAAGGGCATCAATTGAAGCACAAAAGTTAAAGGATTTAAAGGCAAAGAATTAACTTTTTCAGGCTATTGATCATTCAATCTTGGGAACAATTCTTTGCAACGATACCTCCAAGCAAATATGGAATTCCATGAAGAAGAAATTTCAACGACAACAGAGGCAAAAAAAAATGCAAATTCAAGCACTTCTTGGTGAGCTTTAAACTTTATACATGAAGTTAGGCAAATTGATTTCTGATTATTTCTCAAGAACATCGGTAATGGCCAATAAGATAAGGATCCACGGAAAAAGTTAGAGGAAATCACCATAACTGAAAAGATTCTTTCAATGAGCACAAAAAATTCAATTTTGTTACTTGTTCGCTCAAGGAATCTAATGACAATTATGAATTATAAATTGATGAATTGCATAGTTCATTGATAGTCCATGAGCGACAATATATGCAGAAGACAATCAGGAGCAAACATTGTAAGAAGCAACTAATTTGAAAGGTGTTGGTCGCGTGGTAAAGGAAACTGGAGAGGAAAGAATGCAAACCAAAAATTTGAGGAGAACCAAGTTGCTGGAAATAAGAAAAAACAGAGGGGTCGTGATAATCATCGGTCAACAGACTCTAAGTCAAAGACAGACAAATCACACATTAAATGCTTTTAATGTCATCGGTATGGGCATTATCATTTTGAATGTCGTACAAATTTAAATAAAGATCGTGGTGAAAGATCTAACTTTACAGAAAAAAAAAATGAGAAAGAGGAGGAAGCCACTGTGTTGATGTTATGTCATGAAAAGGAAAAAACCTACCAAAATTCGTGGTATCTAGATACAGGCCAAAGTAAACCATATATACAGAGATAAGACTGCATTTTCTGATTTGGATGAATTTTTCCACAATATTGTAAAGTTTGGAGACAATTCTATAATTTTTGTCAGGGGAAAAGAGAAGGTAAAAATCCAAACAAAGAAAAATTATAGTCAAATCATCTTTAATGTCTTTGTGTTCCAAATTTGAGATCAAATCTACTTAGTGTGGATTAACTTCAAGAGAAAAGGTATGATTATCATAAAAGATGGAGTTTGTCAAATTCAAAACTCCAAACTGTGATTGATTACAAAAGTCAGCTGACAAGAAATTCCATGCCGATCATGTGCCGATCATGTAAAGATCGTGGAGTCGGGTCCCCCGATACGGTGACAGGTGCATTAGGACCTGGGTCGTGCCATTTTCTGTGAGTCGGCTGCTCCGCTAGCTTTCCCTTCCCATTTTGAGATGCAGTATATCTCTTTCTTTTCGTGGGCTCGGCTTCCGACAAATTACAGCTGTCGCTGTTACCTTTGAAGCCTGTCCTTCGAGGACTGCCATCTTCTTTCTCGCGTTCAAGCCTTAGTGCACTACTTTTTTCATGCTCCATTGGTGTGTCATTCCCCCTGGGTTTTCCATACCTCATCTCAGCATCTGCTTTAGTTCTTCTAACTCTTTATGCAGGGCCATCATTGTATCCTCCAATCTCTCCATTTTCTCATCCTTCTCAACGTGCGAACAGTGGCTATCTATTAATTCTTGCCCAGCCACTTTGCTTTATTCGGATCTAACCGAATTGTTGCCTGACTTGGTGGCTAGAGATCCGAATTGGTTCACGAATTGGATTCCTTCTGATTAGGGATTTCCTGGCGCTCCTCCTCATATGGATAGAAACCCTTGGAGTTATCTTGCAATAGAACTCTCTCCATCGCATGTGGTCTCGATGGATGATGCTTATCCTTCACGACCATCTTCAGTTCAACTTCTAAAATTCTACAATTGGCTTCTTGTTCTTTCTTATAGACAGTGCCAGCTGTTGATGCTAAAAATCTGCTAGTTTTGACTTTAAACAATAAAATTCGAATTTTTCCGACTGCAATGGACTCAAACTTGCCTGCAAAACAAGTGACGTTAGACAAATATATAGATTCCCTGGCGTTTATGCTGAAATATATCTAAAAGGTTGCTGAATTTGTTTTCTCCTCTTAAGCAAACCATCTGACTTAAGCATCAGAGTGTATACAACAAGCAAGCCGGCTATCTCTTTGACTTCACTTGTTTTGCAGGCAAGTTTGAGTCCATTGCAGTTCAGAAGATTCAAATTTTGTTGTTTGAAGTCGAACTAGCAGATTTTTGGCATCAATATACACACACATATATATATAGAAAAAAAACTCAAACATAGACTTATAGATTTAGCCAACAAAAAGCCTAGAATGATGTAGGATAAAAAAAATTAAAAGTAATGAGAGAATTCCCAATTTTCCTCTATTGTTTGAGGTAATGCTCCATTATTCCTTATTGTTTTGAAAATGTCCTAAATCTCCCCTTTGACATGATTAAGCATACTATTATATGAATCTCTAATATTTGGACTATTAATATAATTAGTCCTAATAGTTTAAAAAGTATTCATAAAAATTTTTAATTTATTAAGAATAACAATTATATGCTTACATAATAGTAGTTAATTAAAAAAATTATTTTTAACTTCTGATTAAAAATAAATAAGGGTATAATCAAACGATCAATTTTATTATCATTAGGATCAAATCAATGTTTTCATTTATTTTATAGAAAGTATATAGCTCGTTTTTTCCTTCAATTATTGTGATTATTTAAGCTATGAAAATAGAAAAAAATGAGAAAGAAAAAGACATTTAACCCAAAAAAAGACAAATAAAATAAAAAATGGTCTAACATTTTTTTTTAATTTTTAGCTTAAGCTTGATTTTTTTTTTCTTTGCATGATTAGTTGATGATCACATGTAAGTCTTGATGTAAGACAATTTTAAATTTTAATTAGTTTAAGAAATCTTTTATTTTTGTTAATTTACTTTGTTATTTAATTTTTAGTTTTCTTATTTAAATAAGAGTTATTTTACTTATTTAACTTGTAACACTAGGTTTTTTTTCTATTATAGGGAGAATGCTCGTTACCCCTTACTTTTTCAATTAATACCCCATTACTCTCTTATATTTTTTCTAATATCCCATTACTCTCCTAATTCTTTTTTTTTTTGCAATTTTGCTCTTCAGTTCAATTGGTTTACAAAATAGTAAAATTGAAAATATTCGAAATATTGAAAGGTAAAATCAAAATTTAAGGGAGTGATGGGATATTAAAAAAAATATAGGGAGGTAATGGAATATTAACTCAAAAAACATGGGGGTAATGGGCATTCTCCGTCTATTATATATATAGAGCCCATACTATTGTTTTAATAATCTTTCATTCAATAACATTTTCTCCTTTGATTTTGTTGTTTATAGTATTATCATCTTAACACTTATATTTTAAACCGTTAGGATTAAAATTACATCTAATCCTGTCTGTTAAACATTTATATAATTTACTGCATTAAAGAACTAAATGACATTCAGTATTAGATAAGGTGCTTTTATCTTACCAGCTATTCTACTTCTATCAACTACTTTGGTATGAAATAAATTATTTGTTAATTGAAAGCCATGTTTACACAAGATAATATTATGTTATCCTAGACCAACAGTTAACATATATGTATTCAAAAATTATTTTTTTGAATTACATATGATTAATTGAGTTTGATAATGTCTTTCTCAATGTAACTCTTTAAATTAAAATAAAAAATTTATTTTATCTAATTTGAATTATATATATAATTTCCAATAATTACTACCATATTCACTAATCATGAGAAAACTTTTATTACTAATAGAAGGAAATATTTAGTAAACAAAAAAATGTAGCAAGTCTTATGTAAAAGCTAGAAAACAATCCAAACATACTTGACCGGTTACTAATTGATGAGAAAATTAGAGTAAACAAAAATACTCAAAAATTACTTTTAGGTCTGATTGTTTCTGTAATAGTTGACAAATTTTTTGCATTGTTGGTCTAGCTTCTGGACTCCCATGGAAGCATAAACAGGTAATCTCTAAGGTTAATATCAATTTATCCTGAACATTGTTCGAGGGAGCTGGAAGCCAAAGGGTCAAGCATTTCATTCAGCATTATATTTATATTGGAAGTTGAAGTTGAAAATGTGAAAACAAATTCTCTTGGATGATTCCACTTAATTACTTTCAAATGCTAGTATCCGGAAACTATATGCATCACACTTTTCGTTCACCTTCATCGTGCATTATTTTAAATGGAAGTAGACCATGGGTGACCCATAGTTAATTGTTTGGGTTATCCTGGTCAACCCAATTAGGCCCATCAAGCCCATTACGTTTAAAGCAATCACATAGTTTTAGGGATATAAAGATAATCTAAATATTGGTTTTCTTGATATATATAGTATTTTTTTAATTTAATAACTCAGAATATTTGTATTTTAAAGAGGGAAATTTAGGTGCGAGTTCATTTTAGCTTTTATATGTAAGGATGATGACTCCATGAGAAACAAAGAAGGAAGCAGACCATTAATTTGTGAAGGTAAAAACTATAATAATTTTATGCATAGCAAATAAGCAGATGGAGAGCCCAATTTATAGGAACCCCACGAGCAAAGCCCCATATAAGAGGTAAGATTTAAAAAAAAAAAAATTACTTATAGATTGCATAAGAATATTATTTTAAATAAAAAATGTAAGTTAATAGTTAATTATTACTCATATTCTTATCAAATTACTTTCTTACTCCAGTCAATTCGACAAGTCTTTGCGTCTAAGTCCATAAAAGTAGGTAAACTATAAAATCTTTGTCGTCTTACACTCAGCATTGAGGAGAAATTCATTTAAGACAGGCTATATATGTTAAACATCCATTGGAAATATAAATCAATTGACAGAAAACAATTTCAACAACTCCAAGAATATTTCAAATTTCTATATATCATTGAAAAATAAATTATATGTAATCAAAAAAATTATTTTGCGATGGAGATAGGAAATATATATCAAAATCGTTGAAGACCCAACTTTTTTTAAAATATTGTAAATATTTTTTAAAAAACTTTTATAAAACAAAAAATATTACCGTTTTGGAAACTATTATTGATTTCCACTCAACTTACGACTACGTGGTAACGACCATACCATTTATTTGGAGGGAATGATCGTTATTTTCGTTACTGAAGACTGTTCTTTTTTAATACATTTACAATAATACCCTTTTAGGTGTGTTAGCAGTCTACAAACGCCTTTTTTTTGTTTGACTTTATGTTGGAATTAAAAACATAAGAAATTACATTAATACTTTGAATTTTAAAAAAATTACAATCAAAATTTAAATTAATTTTGTTGCATATGAATATTAATATTTAATCTCCTAAATAAATTATTATCTTTTTCTTTTTCTTAAATATTCACACTTTTCAATAATTCATTAATTTTGTAAATTTGAATAGTATTGTATTTTTTATTGGTTAGGATAATCTTTCCATTCATATTTTATTTAATAAATTAGATAATTTTTCAAATCCAATTTATCTTCTATAATTTTTATTTAATATTATTTTTACTTTTAATTAATATTTTATTTAAAAAATTAGATAATCATCAAAATTTAATTGATCTTTCACAAATTTTAATTTAATATTATATTAATTAATATTTATTTAATAAATTAGATAATTATTCAGATTCAATTTATCTTATTATATCCAAGTCAAAATCTTTTTACCAATTATCAAAACTTTTTCTTCTCAAAAGAAAAATGTGAAATTTTATCTTGAAAATATTCAATTTAATTAAATACAATTCACATCGACATTTAAAACACAAAACGATGTTACATTTCGCTTAATTTACAAACCCAATTACAGTAATTTGATATTTAATTACATTTCGCTCCACGGTTCCCTCTACACGGAAACAATCAAATCAAAATAGTATTAATTAATCATTAATAATCACACAACTACAGTATTTTGATATTCAATTCGTTTAAAATCTGAGTTTATATTGATAAACTTCTACCACTTTCTCAAAAATCATTACCAAAATCCTGCAAAATTGAGAAAATTTGGGAACATGTCTCGGTCTCAAATAAAAATTTGCCATGATCAATATATTTTTCAGAAACCTATTTGAGAAAAATCATGAGAAAAAAGGTCAAAAAGGAAGGGGGTATAATAATAATAATAATAATAATAATAATAATAATAATAATAATAAGCAGAAGAAGAAGAAGAAGAAGAAGAAGAAGAAGTAACAATAGAGGAGAGGAAAAGAAACCGAAGTCCCTGGAGAATAAATAAGAAAAAATGCTAAATAAATAAACAGAAAAGATCTTAAAATATAAAATAAAATAGGATTTATTAGTAACAAAAATTGTATTAATCTAAATTTTGATTTATCACAATGATATTATCCTAATTTCAGTTTCAATTACAATTAATATTCATCATAATTTTTTTATTATCAAGTATCCCAGATCAGGTAATATAGCTAATGGTCAGGCAGAAAAATTCCGTCCAGTTCGGTTAAGAAAATAAAAGCCCGACTTGGAATTCTGGAAACCAACTGCATTGTATTCTGTAACCACTCAAAATTCCACCTTCCATTATGGGCGGTTATGACAGAAAATAGGTTGCAGAAGTAGTTACCTAAAAAAGCTATAAAATCCCGGCGATTTATAGTGAAAGTACGCACATTTTTACTAAGACAAAACTATGTCAAATTAATCACTCAATATAACATACCTTAAGAGATTAAATCACTGACTTAGGCATCAAAGATCATACGTCAGGGAGACTGGTTATACTCTGATTTTTTTGTGTTGCAAGTTAAGGAGAGTTTGAGAAGATAGTTCGAAGTTACATGATTATAGAGTTGTTGTTTGAGGTCGAAGAAGAAATTTTTCCGCATCAATAAATTAATAGCTAAGTGATTGTCGTGTGCATAGAAAACAAATAGATGGAGGCTCAAATTTATATAAGCCATGGGTACCAGTTTTAAGTTATATTTAACAGAAAGAAATAATTGGAGATGTAAACGAGTTTTTCATATATTTAATATATATATATAATTTAATTTTTTAATTCGAAAAATATTTTTAATTTTTATAATTTGTACACTTCTGTTAATTAGGATTTTCCTATAAAATACTAAAGATTTAACACTTTTTTGTTTTTTAATTACAAAAGTTAGCACTCTTGAAATAATATAAAGTTAGGGTGCTAAAATAGACAAGTTAACATAAAATGACAAAATTATAAATAGCTTTATTATTAGAAAATATTACTAAACTATGTACATATATATATATATTATAACCCATGTGAAGTCGACAAGTCAATTACATAAAACCTCAAACATAAACTTAAATATTGCCCAAAGAAAAGTCTAGAATGATATATTTTACGATATAAGTAAAGGTTTGATTATGTATCAGTCAAAAGAAAAATGAATTTGTATGAATTCTATAAAATTAATGGAGGAGAAACCACTTGAAATCTTAAAATATTTCGAATTTTTAATTTTATCATAAGAAAACAAAAGTGAGATTTTTAGTTTGTTATAATTTTTATTCTTTTTAATTAACAGTTTTCTTATTATAACAAATATATATCCAAGATAGTTTTGTGAAGATTTTGATTATGCTATTGTGCAATGGATATCAATTGAAGTAAATAAAAAGACAAAAGAAAATAGAGATGAAAATACAAGCAATTAAGTTGGTAGGTGCCACACAAAAGCAAATGATTCTTATCTTAACTACAATTATTAATATATCAATATCAATTAATAATTCAAGTGATTGAGAGAGTCAAATTTATAGAAAACACACGAGCAAAGAAATCACTAATTTAAAGTCAAAACATTAACGCGTCGACTCAAAATTTCTTATAAATATGTAAGCAAAAGAAAACTTATTTATATAGATTATTTATATATTCTATTTTCATAGTATTGTTGGTCTTACATCATTATTTAAACTGAAATTTTAAACTATATATTAATGTACATAGCAAAATAAAATTTCAATCATTAAAGGTTGATGAATCAAATAATTTAAAAATAATATGTAAATAATTGAGAATTTGATCAAATTGTTAGGTTTATATAAATTCGCATCTTATGGCAACATAAAAGTCGTGATTAATATAATCTAAAAGATCATTAAAATTAATGAACAATCATTTCAAAGTGCTAAAAACAAAGGGTCAAAGTTAAAATGAAAAAAAATTATTCTTTTAATGGAGAGTAATATGGTAAATAGCTATATCTAATTTAATAAAGTAAATTACAAATTACCACTTAAGAACCCTGAAAATTTTGAAGCTGGAATTCAAGCCTCTGGAAAATAAGCCATATTTAACAAAAATAAATATTTGGAGTTATTCTTCTATTTCATTTATGTATAGAATTTAATTTTTTTTAGTCCCAAAAGGTGAGATTTTTAATTTGTTATATATACTTTTAATTTGTTATATATATATATATATAAGACATAAGTTTAATACTTTTTATTTCTTAATTACAAGATTTAACACTCTTAAAATAATATTAAAAAAATTGGGATTTTTAATTTTTTATAATTTGTATACTTCTTTTAATTAAGAGTTTTTCTATTAAAAATATATAAGACCTAAGATTTAACACTCTTAAAATAATAGAAAGTTAGGGCACTAAAATGGATCAGTTAGTATAAGATGATAAATTACTCGAAAATGTTGCTAAACAATATATATAAAACATAACACATGATTTTTTTATGTAGACCAACAACTGATAGAGAGTTCGATTATTAATTATGATTTAATGAAAAAATATTACTCTTTAATTTAGTATGGGAAAAAGAAATAAATCAATGAAGAGTCCTACTATTTCAGCTTGCTTTCTTTAACAATTCATAAAAATATTTTTAAAATTAGGGGAAAAAACATACAAGTTCTTAAGATTGGGCTTATTAGATTGATTAATTCTAATAGTTTTAAAAATATTCATAAAAATCTTAATTTATTTAAAAATAACAGAAATTATTAAATCTTCAAAATTTGACAAAATAGAACATATTTATGAAAAATACATTAATAAAATAAATCATAATATTATTTTTAAGTACATTAATAGTATAATATTTATTAACATATTGTAAATTTAGCTTATAAATAATATAAATAATATTTGTTAATATATTATAACTAAAATATAAATTTATTTATTTTACAATATATTTAACAAGTTACTCTTATAAATTAAAAAGTAAAAAGATAAATAATCAAATTTATTATGCATAATAAGAAACATAAATTTAATAAAAATCTCACAAATATCTAATAATAAATTTAAAACTGAAATGAGGGATTTTTAAAATGTAATCTAGATGAAAAAAAATATTCCTTAATTTATATGGTATGTTTTTTAATTTTAAAAAACTATAATTTATATGAAAAATTAAGGTTTCCAAAATGTAATTTAAACGAGGAATAAAACTAAATTTTAGTATTATAATAAAGAATAAAAAAGATAATTTTCCTCGTAACTTTTTGTTTAAACACATCCTTATAAACAATTGACTTACATTCACTATGAGAAAATCCTTGATTGATAACAGATCCAGATCAATACTAAGGACATATCTTGACTATTTTATTTAATAAAAGTAATTTAGAAAAAAATATTTATTTACAATTCATAAAATTAACTTCAAATATGAAATTCAAACTAACAATTTATGAACAAAATTTATGTCATATTATAAGAAAATAAATATAAATTTTGCTCATTATAATACTATACTAAAAATAATTAATGGTGTAATATCTATTAATAACTCACGTGAGAGAGCTAGATATTGATTTTATTATTTTATTATTAATGTATATTGCCTTTGTAACCTTTATTAGTAAGTGTTACTTTCTTTTTTAGTAACAATCATTAACAGGTCTCTTTATTTCCTATATTGGTTAAAATATAAATTTTATATTTGAATTTTATATGTGTATTAGTCCACTTGGATTGATTGTACATATGACATTATGGGGAAACTAAAATTTACGTGTGAAAAAGCAATATATTTCCAAACACTACTAGAATATTTTAGCTAAGAATAATTAATTATATATAAACTATTAAATCAAGTCAAGAATACAGTCTCGAAAGGAAAAACTTTATTTTTGGAAGCTAATAAAATCTTTGCCAAGTAATCATCTTAAGTCTCAATAGACAAAATGTAGGATGGTCAATTCATTTGCATAATTGTTGACAAATTTTCCGCATTGTTGGTCTGGATTCTGGATTTCCAACTTTGCATAAAAAGGCAACCTCCAACATTGATATCAGTTTTTCTTGAATGTCAAGCGATGGAAATGGAAGCCGAGTGTCCAACATTTCATGTAATGAAATTTTCATGTTGGAAGATGGAGATGTAATTGAGGAAAGAAAATATCTTGGATCCTTCCCTTTGATTACTTCCAATGCTAACACTCCAAAACTGTATACATCGCACTTTTTTGTAACTTTCATTGTATAAGCAAGCTCTACAAAGTAAATAATTAAATATTAAAATTTATATTTTATATATAACACTTTAAAAATAATAAAATTATATAAAAATTGCAATGAAAATGAATAATACGTACCTGGTGCAATATACCCGTATGTTCCAACAAGTTCACTCCAATTCGAGGAGTTTGGCTTGAGAAACTTAGCAGTTCCAAAATCTGAAACATGAGCGACATATTCCAAATCTAACATAATATTTTTACTCGATAAATCACGATGGACAATTGGTGGGGAGCAATCGTGGTGCAAGTAAGACAAGGCATTAGCAACATTTTTTATAACATTGATTCTCATTCTCCAGCCAAATTCTTTAGCTGTTGCTTCATTGCTTAGGATTACAGCCAAGCTACCCCTTTCAAAATATTCATAAATGAGAAAAGAATGACGAGCATGTGAACAAAAACCATAAAACTTCACAATATTTCGATGACGAATCTTTGTCAAAGCCTTGATTTCCTTAAAAAATTCTTGTTGATTAACATTCTCTCCTGAAAGTGGTGAATGAAATTTCTTAACTGCTATGATATCTCCAGATTGTAGCTCAGCTTTGAAAACACTTCCTTGTGTACCTTCTCCAATGCAATACCTAGAGTCAAAATTATTTGTTGCTCTAATGATTTCTTCATGCACAGTTTTCCCTTCAAAACTTAATACTGAAAGTAGTTGTGGAGTGTTTACATAACCAATTTCTTGCTTTTGTGAGTCCCTCTTTTGTCTTCTTGAAATGATGAATACCACAATCACTATAAATGATACACAAAATCCTCCTACAATAGGAAGCCCAATTACAACCCATTTTTTCCTTGAAGATGTCTTGTATGAAGTTAAAGATGGACAAGGTGGAAAACCTTTAATGTTGCCGCACAATCCTTTGTTCCCTTGTAATGCTTCCATGCCAGCATCTTGAAATGCTGTGCTATTAGGAATTGGACCTTGTAACCCATTAAATGATATGTCAATGCGTGACAAGCTACGCATTCCTTCAAAGCAACTTGGAATTAAACCAAAAAGTTTATTGTGGGAGAGATTTAGATTCTCTAAACTTTCTAAATTACATAATTGATGTGGTATCTCTCCTCTAAGAAAGTTAAGACTCAAATCTAACTCTGAAAGGTGATCCAACTTCTCCATTTGAGTTGGAACTTTAAGGCTAAATTTGTTGTTGCTCAAATTCAAGTAATGCAATTTCAACAAGTAGCCTAGAGTTTCTGGAATGGAGTTGCTAAATCTATTTGTTGATAAGTCGAGGTACTCAAGTTCGGTGAGTGAACCTAGTTCTGGAGGTAAATGTCCAGAAAGTTTATTGCCTCTCAAAACAAGCTTGTTTAGTGAATTTAGCTTTCCAAACTCTATTGGAATCTCCCCAGCTATATGATTAAATGACAAATCAAGTTCATGTAGTTGAGATGAATCTCCAATCTTAGGTGGTATACTCCCCGCAAAATTATTGAATGATAAATTTAGAGTTCCTAACTGAGGGCATTTTCCCCAATTAGATGATATTTCACCCGAAAGATTGTTATGACTGAGATCTAAGAATGTGAGGTTTGGATAAATGCCAAAAGCTTTGGAGATATTTCCTGAGAAATTGTTTCGATTTAGACGTGCTCTAACCAAGCTTGTGAGATTTCTCAAGCTTATAGGAATTGGACCTACAAAATGGTTTACATTTAGCTCTAGGAAAGTCAAGTTCTTGAGATTTCCTATTTCATAAGGGATGAAACCAAAAAATTCATTGTCATAGAGGATTAAATATTGTAAACTAGTCAAATTACCAATTGAAGGAGGAATAACACCACTAAAATAATTACTATAGAATGCTAGATCTAAAAGACATTTTAAATTTCCTATATTTTGAGGAATAAAACCTGATAGTGAATTTTGATAAAGATACAAAATAACTAAATTAGTCAAATTACCCAAATGAAAAGGAATTGAGCCATTGAGTCGATTTATGCTTAGGTCTAAGTAAATAAGAGACTTTAAATTCCCTATTTCATTAGGAATAGAACCAAAAAGTTGATTGCCATAGAGGTAAAAAATTATTAAATTGCTCAAATTACCAATTGAAGGAGGAATAACCCCACTGAGATAATTTTCTCTAATGTCTAAACCAGAAAGAGAGTTTATGTTTCCTATAATTGAAGGAATAGAACCTGAAAGTGAATTATTACAAAGATACAGAGTAGCCAAGTTAGTCAAATTACACAAAGAAGTAGGGATTGAGCCATTTAAATAGTTGGCATTCAAGACAAGGTCCCTAAGAGAACTTAATTGGCCAACTTCTATTGGAATTGGACCATTGAATTGATTAAATGAGAAATCCAAGTACTCGAGCTTAGAGAGATTTCTAACTTGAGGCGGGATGATACCAAAAAATTCATTGAAGCTAAGATTAAGATATAAAAGATAAGGAAATGATAGGAAGGATAATTCTTGAAGCGTACCTTTTAAACCTATATGTGTTAGGTTAATACTGACAACTCTTCCAACACAGTTGCAAAGAATCCCTGACCAAGTACATGGGCTTATTTTAGACTTGCAATGGGAAGAATCCTTGGTAGCATTAACAGGATAAAGAGTCCATGAAGGTAGGATAGACTCGCTATCATTTTGAAGGCTGGCCTTCCATTTGAGAAGAGCGTAGGCTTCTTCAGTATAATCAAAAGCAAAATTTTGTGAGATATTTAGCAAAAGAAGCATGACCAATAAAACAACATTTGGTGAAATTACTTGTGTATTCAAGGTTTGCAATGCCATTTTTTTTACGTTATTGGGTAATGAAGATTACAACTAGGAACTTGGTATATATAAGAATTCAAAGAAGTGTGAATTGCATGCCCTATTGATTGAACATGAAAACACACATCGAACAACAGGTAGATCTATTTTCTTTTTCTTGTCAAACTCCCTATGAAATTAAGGCGGTAAAGGTGCTTTTTCCATCAATATTTCAAACAATCACAATAAGTAGGGACCACTATATACTCACCAATTTATTGCAAAAGAGAATAGAATGTCAAGCTCTTTGTTCTGTTGATTTCATGAGTTGCCATTTAATCTAGATAGTCAAAGTCCCCAGTGTGACCAATTGAATATGCTGTGTTTCACGCCCAGCTTTTTGCTTAAATTAATTTTGAGTCTATGTAATTGACCACTAAAAAATAAATAAATAAATTGGCCTCGTTATTTTAAGTGTTTATTTATTTTCTTTGCTTCACCCAACATCGGTGATCTGACAGGTCAACTATGGCATAAAGACTGTTAAAATAGCTAGACTTGTTGTTAATCCATAATCACATGTACGCACCTACAATGATATGGAGAAAATAAACATAAATGGTTCTAGAGGGTAATTTTTGACATCACTCGTTAATACGATACAAACATGACACAAAGTTAATGAGTTCAAATTAATTTAAATAATATAATTAATAATTAGGAAGATTCGCATTTTGAAAACATAAAATATATATTATTTTATAATGCCTGTAACCTGAATTTATTAATTTCTTGATCAACACGTGAATTCAACAATATGTAGGTGGTATACATTCGCTTTCTTTTTCTTGTGGAGCCGCCTAAGAAATTATAAGTAACTCATCAATTTGTCAATGTCTCGCTTGTATTGACTCACAAGTTGCCATACAACGCAAGGTCTCCATTGAGAAAGTATATATATATACATAGGAGTAAGATTAACTTTATTTTTTTTTACATAAAATTTTACATCAATTGTAAACTGTTAGATATAGGCACATCCAACGATTGAAATTGCAGCTAACATATGCAGTAATTATGGATACATTTATTATACATTAATTATATGATTAGATGCAATCTCAATAATTGAATGTACCTATATCCAATGATTTATAATTAATGTACGATTTTATGTAAAAAAAAAGGCTACTGATCCTGCCTCATATATATATATATATATATGTTTCACATATTGGTTTCACTTGGATTCATGTTATTATTTAGTCTATCAAGTCTAGAGTTAATAAATTTGAGTATATATATATATATATATATATATAAAATTGGCCACTCCTAGAAAGAAATAACAAAATTGGCCTGGCTATTTCTTTTTATTTTTTTTATTTTTTTTTTTTTTTTCCAATTTCATGTATGTTTTATTGATGGCTTTATCACCATTAGGATCAAATTAATGTTTTCATTTATTTTATAGAAAATAGCTCATTTTTTCTTTCAATTCTTGTGAATATTAGAGGTAATAGAAAATAAAGGTAAAAAAAATAAAAAAGTAAACATGTACAAAGAAAGAAAAAGAAAATTAACATGGAATACGAACTAGGTTTTTTTTCTTTTCAGCTTAAGACCCCATTTAGAATTGTTATTGAAAGACGGAAAAGTGATTTTGAGCAATCAAAAATTATTTTTTTTAATCACTTTTAGCAAAATCACCTTATTTTACAATAGGTTTTTAAAAGTAGAAAAAGAGTATTTATTTTTTAAAAACTTATTTTTAAAAGTAGTTTTATTTATAAATATAATATTTAAAATATCCGTTTAAAATTATAAAAACTCAAAATTAACCCTAAATAAATTAGTAAATTTTAACTTTAATTAATAAATGAAATTGTTAAAATCAAAATATTTTTTTGGTTTTAAAACTTATTACTTTTTTATTTTTTGAGAATATAATTAAAAATTTTATAATTTTTCCTATAAATTTCTTTAAGGTTATATATATATGTATATACAAATACTTATCTAAAATTAAATTTCATTCATCATTATTTACTATATACGTTTTATTAATTAAGATTACTATATTATTTTAACAATAAAATTTATCAAATCCACAAAATTGTTTTTAAAATTTATAGCATCTTCAAAGATAAAATTTTACGAAATATTAAACTGATTATCTTTAAAATTGATTATTTTTACAACACAATAGAAGCAAATTATTTAGAATTTATAACAATCTCAAACTGGCCTCAGCCTGGTTTTTCATTTGCATGGTTTGTTGCATAAAATGAATTTCTTGTTAGTCCAAAGCCACGATTACACCTGATTATGTCATGTTAATTATCTACCGCAAAAGAGAATAACACACGATTATGTTATCTAGACGAACAACTAATAGATTAGTTTGATTAGTAATTATGATTTGATGAAGCAATATTACTGTTTAATTTAGCAAATTTTATTTGAGATGCAAATTTTTGCATCCTAACTATAATAGAATTTAATGCATGTAAGTCCACAAAAATAGTATATGAGAATAAATAGTCTTGCACAAAGGATTTACCAAGAAATTTTGCGGAAAAGAACATGTAATTCTCTAAGATTTGGCTTAACAAACTGATTGTCCTAAAAGTTTAGAAAATATCCACACAAGTCCTAATTTATTTTAAAATAACATTATATACTATCAATAATAGTTATTTAACAAAACTTATTATTCAATCTTTAAAATTTGACAAAATATCATATGTTTATAAAAAATGCATTAATAAATAGTACATTAATAATATAATATTAGAGTATATTTTATAATCATACATTTTATAAATAATATATTTTATTTTTTTATTATGTTATTTATATTACATATATAATATATTTTAAGTACACATAATATAAATTGTAATATACTCATAAGTATTGTACTATGGTATATTTTATTTATTTATTAATACTTATTTATGATTTATTTTATTTATTTTCTAATACTTAATTCGTATTGAATTGTTAACATGTTGTAAAAAAAAAATTATATTTAGTTATAATCTATTAACAAGTATTATTTATATTATTGATAAAATATGTAAATTTATGATGAGTTCATAAATGTTATATTATTAATAAACTATTAAAATAATATTGTATTTTATTATTATATTTTTGATAAATATATTTTATTTTATTAAATTTTAAAGATTTAATAATATTTTTTGTTAAATAATTATTATTGACACAGGTATAATCATTATTTAAAAATACATTAGGATTCGTGTGGATATTTTTGAAACTAATAGAACTAATCAGTACATTAAATCAAATCTTAAAAATTTACATGTCCTTTTCTCAAAATATTGTTATGGGTGAAAATATAAATATCGTTAACGAAACTTTAATACATTTTGTCTTGCTTTTGTATTTTTCCATTCACCCATTCTACTTTCCAAATTCTATGCAGACAACTTGTGTGCATGGTTGCCAAGTTTCAACATTAATTAATGTCTAAATATTAATGAAACACATGGGCAAAAACCTCGTATAAGAGATAAGAAAACAAAATAACATGTATATAGAATGCATAAGATTATTCTTATCAAATTATTTTCTCAATCCAATAAATGAGTATCATTAATTGTGCAAGTCCATGTGTCTATGTCCACGAAAGTAGGCAAGTTATTAAAATCTGTCTCCTTACACCCAAGATTGACGAAGACATTTAATTAAGACATGCCATGTATATGTTAATCTCTATCATAAATCAATTGACAGAAAATGATTTAACAACTCAAATAAAATTTCAAATTAGGATTTCAAATTTCTATTTGTCTTTGGAAAATAAATTATACGTGATAAAAAAAATATTTTGTCGATGGAGATAGGAATTATGTGTGAAATTTATTGAAAAATTAAACACTTTCTAGAATACTGTCAATATTCTTTTTTTTTAAATAATAATTAAGAAAATATTATATTCTAATGCCCCTTAATAGGGAAGAATGTACAATTAAATTTAATGCAATGAATATGATATATGTGGAAATTGTGGTTTTGAGAAGAGCATAGGCTTCTTCAGTATAATCAAAAGCAAAATTATGTGAGATATTTAGCAAAAGCAGCATGAACAAAAAAGCAACATTTTCTGAAATTACTTGTGTATTCAAGGTTTGAAATGCCATTTTTTTACGTTACTGCGTAATGAAGATTACAACAGGGAACTTGGTATATGTAAGAACGTTTGAAGAAGTGTGAATTGCATGGCCCGTAGATTGAACATGAAAAACACACATCGAAAAACAGATAGATCGATTTTCTTTTTCTTGTCAAACCCCCTACGAAATTAAGGTGGTAAGAGGTGCTTTTTCCATTGATATTTCAAACAACCACAACAAGGAGGGACCACTATATACTTATCAATTTGTTGCAAAAGAGAATACACTCTAGAAAGTCAAGCTCTTTCTTATGTTGATTCCATGAGTTGCCATACACTCTAGATAGTCAAGGTCTCCAGTGTGACAAATTGAATATGTTGTGTTTCATGCCCTGCTTTTACTTAAATTAAGTTTGAGTCTATGTAATTGGCCACTAAGAAATAAATAAATAAATTGTCCTCATTATTTTATTTGTTTATTTCTTTTCTTTGCTTGTCTAATTATTTCTTGCAATGCTTCACTGATCATTGGTGAACTGACAGGTCAACTTTAGCATAAAGACCGTTAAAATAGCTAGACTTGTTGTTAATCCAAAGCCACATTTACACAACTACAATGGTTTACGGAAAAAATGAACATAAATGGTTGTAAATATAAGTGATTTTTAATTAATGAGGTTGATGAAATAGATAGCATTTAAAGTCCATTCATGCTTATAAGGAAAGTGAATAGTTGACAACTTGATTATGGCATCTTATCTTCAAAATTCTAGCCATTGTAGATAATTGCGAGTGTAATTTTTGTGGTTAAGGAGTCTTATAATTCGTTTGGTTATTAAATATGATGTTAGAAAGAAATTTTACTTTTTTACTTTAGTTAGCGAAAAAATAATGAACGGTAAAAGTATTTCAGAATAAAGCTAAACGCTTGCCATTAAATACTAATAATGGTCTCTATATAATGGTTTAAGCTTTTGGGCAAAAGAATTACTTAAACAACTAGGAACTTGGTATATATAAGAATTCAAAGAAGTGTGAATTGCATGCCCTATTGATTGGACATGAAAAACACACATCGAATAACAGGTAGATCTATTTTCTTTTTCTTGTCAAACTCCCTATCAAATTAAGGCGGTAAAGGTGCTTTTTCCATCAATATTTCAAACAATCACAATAAGTAGGGACCACTATATACTCACCAATTTATTGCAAAAGATAATAGAAAGTCAAGCTCTTTGTTCTGTTAATTCCATGAGTTGCCATATAATTTAGATAAAGTCTCCAGTGTGACCAATTGAATATGTTGTGTTTCACGCCCAGCTCTTTGGTTAAATTAATTTTGAGTCTATGTAATTGGCCACTAAAAAATAAATTATTAAATTGGCCTTGTTATTTTATTTGTTTATTTCTTTTCTTTGCTTGCCTAATTATTTCTTGGCATGCTTCACTCAACATCGGTGATCTGACAGGTCAACTATAGCATAAAGACCGCTAAAATAGCTAGACTTCTTGTTAATCCAAAACCATATGTAAGCACCTACAATGATTTATGGGGAAAATAAACATCAATGGTTCTAGAGGGTGATTTTTAACATCACTCGTTAATACAATACAAACACGACACAAAGTTAATGAGTTCGAATTAATTTAAATAACATAATTAATAATTAGTCAGATTCAAATTTTGATAACATAAAATATATATTGTTTTAAAATGCCTATAACCAGAATTTATTAGTTTCTTGATCAACACGTGATTTCAACAATATATAGGTGGCATACATCCGCTTTCCTTTTCTTGTCGAGCTGCCTAAGAAATTGTAAGGAGCTCATCAATTTGTCAATGTCTTGCTTGTATTGAATCATCAGTTGCCATACAATGCAAGGTCTCCATTGAGAATGTGTGTGGGTAGATATATATATATATATATATATGTTCACGTTCTGGTTTCACTTGGATTCATGTTATTATCTAGTCCATCAAGTCCAGAATTAATAAATTTCAGTTTATATATTTATAATTGGCTACTACTAGAAAGAAAAAACAAAATTGGCCTGGCTATTTCTTTTTATTTTTTATTTTTTTTTCCAATTTCACGTATGTTTTTCCGATGGCTGTATTACCATTAGGATCAAATTAATATTTTCATTTATTTTATAGAAAATAGCTCTTTTTTTGTCTCAATTTTTGTGATTATTAAAGTTAATAGAAAATAAAGATTAAAAGAAAGAAAGAAATTAAACCTATATAAAGAAAGAAAAGGAGAATTAACATAGAAAACAAACTAGGCTTTTTTTCCTTTTAGCTTAAGATCTTGTTTAAAATTGCTATTAAAAGAGATAAAAGTGATTTTCAACAGTTAAAATTATTTTTTATAATCACTTTTAAGAAAATCACCTCATTTTAAAAATAAATTTTGAAAAGTAGAAAAAAAGTATTTGTTTTTTAAAATCTAATTTTGAAAAGTAATTTTATTTATAAATCTAACATTAAATGTATCCATTTAAAATTACAAAAACTCAAAAGTAATTATTTTTATAATATGATTTTTAATTAATGAGGTTGATGAAATAGATAGCATTTAAAGTCCATTCATGCTTATAAGGAAAGAGAATAGTTAACAACATGATTATGGGATCTTATCTTCAAAATTCTAGCATGAGGAGTCTTATAATTTGTTTGGTTATTAAATATGATGTTAGGAAGAAATTTTACTTTTTTACTTTACTTAGCAAAAAAATCAATGAACAGTCAAAGTATTTCAGATTTTTAAGTTAGTTAAACAACTTATAATGCTAAACACTTGTCATTAAATACTAATAATGCTCTTTATAAAATGGTTTAAGCTTTTGGCGAAAAGAATTACTTAATATGTTATTAGAAGTAAGGCACTATATTCAAATTTCTATTTGCCCACTTTTTCTTGAATAATATTTATTTCAATCGTGAAATCAAGCTAATCTTACGCTTAGTTTTTGTATCGGACAGTAATTTATTTTATCTTGATAAATTTTTGTTTTAATTTTAGATCATTCTGAAGTTGTATCTGATGTTGTAAGCGTTTGTGATAATGTTGGGCTCTTACGTAGTAGTTTAAGACTTTTCAAAACTTACTTGAAATACAAACTTTTGGATCCTAACTATAACACAGTCGATGCTTTTGAGTCCAAGAAAATAGCCAAAAACGTTTTCCTGGGCAGAGCGGATTGACCAGGAAATTTTATTTTGGGTGATGAATTTTAATGCCTATTATTAGATTCAGAATCAGCTAACTACTATGAAAACAATTTATAAAATTAATTGGGACACTAGGGAGCACGATTTAAGATGTAGACTTATCAATTTATTAGCTTAACAGTTGACAAACGGTCTGCATCGGTGGTTTAGTTTCTGAATCTTCAACTTTACATAAACAGGCAACATCCAGCATTGATATCAGCTTTGCCTGAACGTCAAGCGACTGAAATGGAAGCTGAGGGTCTGGCATTTCATGAAAGGATATGTCATGTTGTAAGATGAAAATGCAACTGAAAAAGGAAAATCACTTGGACGCTTCTCCTTGATTGCTTCCGATGTTAACATTCTCAAAATACACACATCACAGTTTTCTATGTTCTCCATTATGTCAGCAAGCTCTGCAAGGTGAAAGATTAACATGGGAAGTTAGGCTTTGACATAACACTTTAATGTAATAACATTCAATAAAAATGGCCAATGAAAATGAATACATACTTAGTGCAACGTACCCATATGTCCGAGCAAGTTCAGTCCAATTTAAGGAGTCTGGTTTTGGGAAACTTTGCTGTTCTGAAATCTGAAACATAAGCTATATATTTCAAATCGTACATAATATTGTTGCTTGATATATGCATGATGGACGCTTGGTGGGAAACATTCATGGTTCAAGTAAGACAAGGCATTAGCTACATCTATGATAACATTCATTCTCCTTCTCTGGCCAAACTCTTTTGCTACCGCTTCATTGCTCAAGATTACGGACAAACTACTTCTTTCAAGATACTCATAAACTAGAATGTCAAACATCTAAATCAAAACTAAAAAATTTCACAATATCTCCTATTTCCACGAGAATGAAATCATAAAGCTAATTGTCATGCAAGTACAAAATTCTTAAATTACTCATAATTACTAATTGAATGGAGAATAACATCTCAAAAGAATTTTAATCATTTAATTAGAAAAAGAGAATGGGCATTTTCCATTTTATCTAAAAGTCACAAGAAATGAAGAAAAGTGGTAATGGAAAAATGACATGGGAACTTAAATAAAATTTTGAAAAAATTAAAAATGTATACGAAACATTTTTAGATTTTTTCGAGGTTTCAAAGTGATTTCTACTTAAATTCATTTTATTTCTACTCATTGAACCAAACCTATAGAATTTTTTTATTCAAAAAAAAGGAAGAAAAGGTAAGGGAATGGGTCATAGAGGTTCCAACTTGGTTGGCCTGAAAAGCAGTGAGCATATCTTACCAACTCGGTTAGCCCCTAGAGGCAACCAAACTTAAATGTAGCAACCACTAAACTAAGTTAATAGATTACTACCTAATAAATCAATAGTTCACGATAAAAGGTAAATTTTTTTAAAAGATAAGGGGTAAGTAGAGTTTAAATCATTTCAAATGTCTCTCAACTAGCCTAGGTGGTGGATAAAGTAGGAGGCGCTCATAACCACTTCGACCAATCCTTGAACACTCAATAGAAAACAACTTAATTTAGCTAAAAACATGCTAAAAATAAAAACTAGAAAACTAGACCTAACCAATTGGTTCCATTCAATTTAGTTTATTTTTAAATATTTTTTATTTCATTTTAGTTATCATTGTTGGCTTGATTTAATTATATGAGCTGTCGATTTTTGTTTAATTATGTAGACTAAGTTTTAAGTATTCAGGAATTATTATTAAAAAAGATGCAGGGAAAACTATATAGGGATAAAACACGCAGGAAATGCAATGAGGAAAAATTCATTCATGTCCAGCAACTGTGCATATTACATATTAAAAAATACTAAATGCAAAATTTTAATTCAATATTTCAAGAAAATTTATGGATAATTTAACAGAACAATTTAATTAAATATTTCTTATGAATAATTTTATGATGTAGGACGACCTGACTAGTGTTTTTTTTTATTTTATTCAAATTATTTTTCTTTTAATTTTTATTTTTTAGTATTTAACTTCCTTTATTTTTAATAGGAGTTTTTTTCCCTTATTTAAATAGGTTTAGGTTTTCTTTATTATAAATAGAGATCCTACAGTATTGTTTAAATACCTTTTCTTTCAATAAAATTTCATTCAAAAACTTTTGAAACTTTAGTTTCGTTTATTTTCGTGTTTCCGCTTCGTCAATTGGTATCAGAGCAGGAATTGCAATGGTGTGCAATAGCGATACGGGAAGCAATCATCCTACTGACGATGTTCAGGGGGTGTAGGCACTAACGGTGGAGGCTATTCATGCAATAGCCGTAGAAATTAGGAGGGCAGCCGTTAGGGAATTCACTCAAACCATTCGTCAAGAATTAGCAAACTTTGATCGAAGGTTGGAGAGGTTGAAACTAGGCAGTAACAAGATGGTTGAACATGAGTGTAGAGGGACAAATGGGATCCCGTCTCGTGGTTTGACACTAATGCTGCAACCACTTGGCATTATTAACGACAAAACTCAGAGATATGAGGATTCAAATGATGATATAATTGATCAAAGTTCTATTAGGACACGTGAAAGTGGAAATTATGGTGATTATAAAGTAAACCTAGATCTTCCTTTATTTAAAGGGAGTTTGCACATAGAAGACTTTCTTGATTGATTGGCAGATGTTGAGAATTCTTTTGATTATATGAATATTTCTGATGAAAGGAAAGTAAAATTAATAGGCATGAAGTTAAAAGGGGGCGCATCTGCTTAGTGGTAGCAGGTTCAAATAAACGACGACGTGAAAGAAAAGACATAATTAGGTCTTAGGAGCGCATGAAACAGAAGATGAAGGCTCGGTATTTGCCCTCTAATTATGAGCAGGATTTATTTAAGTAATTAAGTAATTGCCGATAGGGAAATCATTCAGTCGACGAGTATGCTGAAAAATTTCATAGGTTATGTTCTAGAAACAACTTGAAGGAGTCAAAATCACAACTAGTTGCCAGATTCACTAGAGGGTTGCGAACTGACATATAAGACCAGCTTGACATGTATACAATTTGGGATTTTTCTGAAGCTGTGAGTAAGGCAAGGAAGCTAGAGAGGCAATTAAAGCGGGTTGTTATTAAACCGCAAGTTGCAGGCCGATAGTTTTCGACTTCATCAAATCCGGTACCGTAAAATAAGGGTGTAGCACCAAATATGGGTGGAGGAGAAATCAGGCAAAGGGGTAATTTTGCTAACCCGCGAACTATTTAGCAACAAACTAGTAACCCGTATGTGAAGCCAATGCCAAGCAAATGTTATAGAAGTCAATAGCCTGAACATAGATCCAATGAATGTCCGAAATGGGGGAAAAATAAAGGTGTGACGCATTATGTGGACGTTACAGTAGAAGGTGAAGAAGGCGAATATGAAGACGGGGAAGAGGTTGATGTGGTTGATGGTGATGAAGGAGAAACCGTTTCTTATATTGTGCAGAAACTATTATTGACACCTAAAACGGAAGAGGAGACACAACAAAATAAGATTTTTCGTACGAAAGGAACAATTAAGAATAAAGTGTGCAAAGTGATAATTGACAGCGGTAGTAGTGAAAATATAGTCTAAATTTTTTGTTAATATTTTAATTACTTATCTGATTAGTCCATTTAAATAGTGATACTAAAAAATTCGTATTAAAAAATTTCATTGGATAATCTAATTTAAAAAATAATATTAAAATATTATTGAATATAAGTTTCTTATTGATCGAGGTTGTTTATTATGGGCTGATCCACCACTATTCATACATGATTACAATTATATATAACTTTTATATTTATGCGAATAAAAACTACTTTATTAATATCAAACGTTACACATTAAGTACTTTTTATATTATTCAAAATAACAAATACAATAGGTGCTTTTTTAATATTATTCAATAGAAAGAAAAATAACACAGAAAGAAAGAAAGAATTGAGAGAACGAAAAATGTTTTATATGTTATTAATACTAATATTTGGCATTCGATATAATTCAAAATTTTTGGTGATAATATTAATTATTTCGTCTAACAATATACATTTATACAGAAATTTATTATAATATATCAATTTTTTAATTTTTATGAAAATTATTTAAAATATAATTAAAATATTGGCGGAAACTAATTTTTAAATGTTGATAACTAATTTTATTTATGAAAGTAGTTTTTATTATGCATAATCATTTACTAGAATTGTGACTGCATATGCATGTTTTTAGTGATATGGATGTCATAGAGCGTGAATATTATACAAAATAGTTAATAAAAATAACACATAAATTTGTTAAAACTATATTTATACATTAAATATAACTATTTAATACACTAATTTTTATATTTATGAATTAAAAATCAGCCATTATTGTAATTAATATTACATAAATTACATTATTTTTATTTAAATTGAGATTTGTTTATTATAAATATTAAAATTAATAATATAACAATTTTATTTATAGTTTAAAATTTTAAATAACTTTGGAGCTTATATTAGGTTGGAGTTAAAAAAATAAAAAAACTTAAAAGAGAAAAAATAAGAGATAGACATAATGTGAATATATGAGATTCATGCATTGTGTTGAAAATCACTTTTAAAATTTTTTTTCATAGTAAATAGATACAATACAAGTTGACACAGTAGTGTAGATTAATCAAGTGCATACGACACATACATATTTTTATTTTTTTTATTATGTTATTTTCTCTCATTTATAAGCATCACATCTTGATAAGTAACAAAAATCAAGTGAAAATGATCGAATATCTTCTAAATTATTAAAATGGATTTTTAACACTAAAAAAATACTTTTGGCTAAGGAAAAAACCCATCCAAGCAAGTATTTATAACAACATGCCTATACTTAACCAATAAGTTTTCAGAATACACAATATACACGTGTGCGCATACATTTAATTTAAATGAACAAATCATATTAGTGATTATAATATTAAAAATAAATTTAAAACAGGTGAACAAATTTTATTGAGTAGTATCATTTAATTTACCCACCTAAAACTTCCTCATGTTTTAATTATTATTTTCGTATATTAATTTTTTTTTTTTCATTTTGCTCAATGGAAAGTTTGTGAGAGATACTCTCTCACACGAATGCAGTTGAATAACCCTATAACGTTTAGCATGCGTGAATGAAATTAATAATTTTTACACAAAATTTAATTTTTTTCTTTATTTTTAAAGAAAATTTTATTGAGTCATTTATTAAGTCTCAATCACGCTAAGCAAACCCTTTTAAAAAAAATTATGCTAAGCAATCAAAATTTAAATGCTTTTATTATTATTTTTTTTATTTAACACATCATTTGTATGAAAGCAGTCTATATAAAAAAAATTAACATTCTATTCGTAATCTGCTTATTAACTTTTTTATTATTTATCATTTGATGATAAAAGGACATCTTGTTTGTCTCTATATTTTTAATTTTAATGAAAATTATATTAAAATATAATTAAAATATTAGTGGAAACTACTTCAAATTTTTATACCTAATTTTATTTATAACAATAATCTTATGCTAATCACATTCTATTTATTGTGAAAATATAAACAAAAAATATAGAAGAAGAGAATTTTATGTCCATTTGTTAATATAATTAATAATTAAATATATTTTAATTATTGTTTAATAATATACTTTAATTTTAATTAAAACGTAAAAAAAGAAGAGAATATATATAACATACATTTTTTATTTTTATTTACATTTTCATAATTTGTTCAGGAAAATATAATAAATTTAACATTATTTTTTCAATAGATATATTATATATATAAATAAAATGTTAAAAAAATTTTTTATTTAAAATTTTTTGATGATTAAAAATTAAATTGAAAAAATACAAATTATTTTAGCATAAGATTTCAATCTAACTTATTGTTATAATTTTTTAATAATATTATTTTTTTAATTTTTTATAGAAATAATAAATTGAAAATTATTTAATTCTTAATATATTGTAAAAAATATTAAAATAGAGAGTAAATTATTGTAGTTAAAAAAGTATATTGTATATTAAAATAGGGATTAAATTGTTATAATTAAGATAATTATATTTTAATTATTAATATTTAAAAGTTTAGAGATATAAATGATATTAATCTAACTAGTTAACCAACAAAAATAAAAGTTAAGGAGGGTATGTGTCTATTTCTCCAAATATTAGGGGATATACATCTATTTTCCTTACCAATTTATTTGTGGACAATATTGCTTTATAAACTTATTGGTAATAGATTTACTAGGTTAACTTTTCCAAATATATTTCTGTATATTATATTTCATATCTTAAATTCAGCTTTTCTTCATAATAATTCTTAAAACTTAAGAGTCAAACCAAATTAGTAACTGATACAATCAAATGAAACTGAAGACAATAGAACTGAATTGACTAGTTTAGTTTGATTTTTTATTTGTATGTTTTTAGCGTAATTAAGTTGATTTTCTAATTTTATCTTCATTCATATTTGCTACACATTGTTAGACGTAGAGCTCAAACTAAAATCTCTCATACCAAAAGAATAAAAATTAGAGAATTTTGGTGCTAATTGGCAAATTACAAGAATCTTTGAAAAAATTAGCATACATCTTGACTTATGATTAAACGACAAATCTCATACTAAAATATAAGGTGAAAAAATAAAAATTAGAGAATGTGAATGGTAATCAGCAAGTTACACGAATTTTATTAAAAAAATTAATAAAGCTTATGAAAATTTAATAGATTTTTTTGGTAATTCATTTTTAATATGTTTTAAGGGTAAATTTAATTGGACAAGAACTAAGAAGATAAAATTAGGCCCCATGTCCATTGAGTTATTTCAATAAACTAAATTGAATTAAATTGAACCAAACAGTAGTAAATCAATTGGCTCGATTTGATTTTTTGTTTTTAGCATGTTAATAGCCTAGTTAACTTAGTGGATTTACTACAATTTATGAAATATTTTATTAGGCATTAAGCTCATAAATTGAGGCCGATGCCATAAATCCATCATAGCTCAAGCCCAACATATTTTAGAAGCCTTATTTAAAAAAAATCTTATTTTTTTATTTTTTAACAAAGACATGATAAAAAAAAAAAATTAAATTGTGAGCTGTAAAGTGAACTATAAATTTTTGAAAACAATCACTATGTTAAACCCCTTCTCCATACAAAAAGACGATCAAATTTAGATTTTGATCTTTGGGAGTTATTTGGATAAATATAGAGGCTTTAGGTTTTGTGCTTAGGTGCATTATTCTTTGAAGGCGCAAATTAAAGTTTTGAATTAAATTTTATCTTAAAACTTACAACTACTTATTTTACTTAATTCGAGTAAATCTGTCTTTTTTAATAATAATTCGTGAATACTTAAAACTTGGTCTACGTAATCAAACAAAAATCGACGGCTCATATAATTAAATCAAACCAACAATGATAAGAAAAGTGAAATAGAAAATATTCAAAAATAAAATAAATTGAACTGAACCGTTGGGTTCAGTTTTGTTTTTGGTTTTAGCACTTTTTTAGCATACTTTAACTGTTTTTTTTCAATTGTGTTAACTATTGTTTCACTAGGTAGCAATATATTAGTTTAGTTCAGTTTAGTGATTACTATTTATAGGTTTAGTTCAATAAACAGTAATAAAATGATTTTAAGTAAAAAAAATATATTTTTTGAAACCTAAAGAGAAAAAAATCTAAAATTTTAAGTTCTCATGTCATTTTTCTTTTAGTACTTGTCTTCATTTCTTGTGGTTTTCAAATAAAATGGAAAATGCATATTCTCTTTTTCCAAAATATATATAATAAATAATGATGAATGAAATTTAATTTTAGGTAAGTGTTTATTTGTGTGTGTGTGTACATAAATTCGTACACAAATACATGTACATATTACCTTAAAATAATTTATAGCAAAAAATATAAGATTTTTAATTATATTTTCGAAGAATAAAAAAGTAATAAGTAATAAAAAGAAAAGATATTTTGATTTTAATAATTTTATTTCCTAATTAAAGTGAAAATTTTATAATTATTTTAAGGTTAATTTTGAGTTTTTGTAATTTTAAACGCATATATTTGATATTATATATATTTCCAAATAAAAACAACTCTTTTTTTACTTTTTAAAATCTACTATAAAATAAGCTGATCTTTTCAAAAGTGATTATGAAAGAATTTTACCAAACATCTAAAATGACTTTTGGCTACTCAAAATCAATTTTGTCTCTTCCAACAGCAATCTCAAATAGGTTCTTAAGTTACGTTTGATTCAAAAAAGAAAAGGACTAAGGGAAGGAAAGGATTAAGGAATTCATTATATTTGTTTTGAGAAAATACTCTTTATTTAAAACTTAACTACATTTCTTAATAAAAATTGTAATTATCTATTAATTTTTTTTTTAAAAACATAATTTATTTTATTTTTAAAAATTTTAATGTTAAGATATCAACAAATTCACTAATTTTTTTGTCATAAATTAAACATTAAAAAATAGAAAAAAAAATAATTACCAAAAAATAGAAAAATATTCATAACAATTGCAAAAACAATACACCTTAACTATAGCTATAAAATTCGTTATAGTCCACTACATAATTAACTTTTATATTACAAACTAAATTTATCCTATAAATAAATGAATGAAGAACCTGGCCTTTAGACTCATTTTCACGATTATGTTCTTTTTTTGTTTTGGTTTCATAGTCATTTTTTATTAAAAAATTAGTAAATGAAAGTATATATAAACATAATTACTTAATTTTTTTAAATAATAGAAATTATAATTTAAAATAAATATGATTAATTATATAAATAATAAGCATGAAATATAAAAAATTAAATATAAATTAATATAGAGGTTAAATATTAAAAAATATATTTTATATATAATTAAGAATCATTACAAAAAAGAAATGAGAAATATAGTTATAAATAAAATTATGTTCAATTTATAAACAAAAAATAATATTACACTAATAATTATAACTTTGAAATTTAAATTTTTAAACAATATTACATAAATTAATTTTAAAAATAATAATTAGTTAAATTTAAAAATTAATTCTATTAAATTATTATTGATACATGAAAATTGATTATGGACCCGAGCCCAAGCTGAAGCTCAAGTCAAAACTACATTGTTTTATCAAGTAATATATATAAAAGCACAAGTAGGATCAAGGCACTTTTTGCAGTTCAAATTGTAGGTTATAATATGAAAGGTAAAAGTAGTATCAAGTCTAGCCCACTTAGGGGGTATTTAAACTCAAATGATTCATTATGTGATTAGGTTAATGTATAAAAAATACAAAAGCCCGAAAAAACTTTTTCTTCTAAAGCCCAAAACCTTATTTTAATTAACTTAAAGTTAATTAAAATAAGTATTTTATTCTACTTAGGATTAATTACAATGAGTGTTTTATTTCAAGTATAAATCTTTGACTTCTCTTTTTAATAGAGTTAAATTATACTAATTTAATTCTTAGATAAAGTCTTGTCCTACTACAACTTTACATCACACACTATATAAACTCATGATTCCACGATTAAAGGGATCATCACATTTTAACACATTACCAAAGTTTCACGTTCATTAGTCTAGAATCACGTCCTTAAAAAGCGTCTCTTTTTTTGCGGCAAATTTTGTGATCTTTTGCTTATTTTTCGGCTATCTCTTGCCATTCAAGTCAACCTTAAAAACTACTATAGTGTTTTCTTATCTTTCCAGCATCCATTAGCCTTAACTTGGTTACTTTAGATTTTAAAAACACCTTGTCCGCAACCTTGATTCATCAAATTGCAAATGGTCGTATTGGATACCGCACGAAGTAGGTTATTCAATATTGATCTAATTGCGATCCATCATTAAATCATTGTATTTGTTTATATTGATATTAGGACTAGTTTACTCCCACACATACTGTGAACTCAAAATTTGTGTTCTGTGCTTTTTTAAGTATTTCTTAGGTACAGAAGGCGCAACAAGTGGCGGTAGCAAATCTCTTTGTTCAAATCCAAGCTAGTCTCCTAAGGTTACAATATCATGACTCTCGAACCACCAAGTACAATTAAAAGGACGTGGTAGGCCTTAATCCCTGTAAATTAAAAAAGGGGTGTGAAAGCTCTTTTTTGATCCAGAGGCCAACAAAATCAAAACTCATCGAAAGTGATATTAGGCCTATGCAAATAATCAACCAATCACAATTCGGCACGTAGATTGGGTAAATTTCTCTCGTAATAATTATTTAAAATCTTAGTGTTTGCAATTAGAAGATTTCAATATGAGGGAGGGTGTTGGTTGTTTTGCTCTTTAAATTGATGTTTGAAAACATTCAATTTAAGAGAGAGAATGTTATGAAAAGTTACATTAATTAATGCGCTAGTTTATTTCCTATTTTTAGGAAATAATGGAGCATGTTCTTTAACTCTATCAGTTTAGAAAAAGATGATTAATGGCATTTTCATTATTGTATTTTTTTAGCATTAGTGTCACAAGTTTTGTCATATTAATCATAGGTAGTAAATGTAATGGGTAGTAATTGATGGTTACAAATATGGCCATAGGTAACTTTATTTGCCTACATAAAAAACACATGTAATTGAATCACATCAACTAGTAAATTTTGTTTCTCATTTGCACTTCCATTTTCCATTATTCCTATTAAATTTTCTACAAGTTCACCTTTAAGCCTTGGTAGAGTGAAATTCTATTCAAATGTATATTTTGACAAATTTAAACATATATTGTAAATGGTTTCACTTTCACACTGACATCTAGGCAAAGAATGTGTTCCTTCCTCAAGGAAAGAGTGTATTCGAGTTCTACCTTATGGCATAACTCTCCAATCTTTGTCGTAGGCTTACCCACCTACTGTGTATTATAACTATCATATCATTTGAGTTTGAATCTTTAAATTGAAGAAAATTTTCCTCTCAAATAATTATAAATACAGGTTAAAAATTATTCCATTAAAACACAAACATTTAGAGATTCTATAACAACATTAAATATTGTCACATTTACACAGAAAATATTGATATACTTATTTTTGTATTGGTTATTGGAGATAAATTTGAAATTAAAATATAAAACATTTTATTGGATGCATATAACTATTTACATTTAGGGTTTTATAAAATATAAAAGGATTCACGAGTCTTCCGCTGATTATTTCTTATGGCTTTAAAAATATCCACTAAGATCCCTATTTATTATAAAATAATAATTACCCTTATGTAATGGTAGTTAATTAAAAAATTATTTTTAAAACTCTTAACAAAAATTAAATATAATAATAATAATAATAAATATTTATCTTATAACATGTTGATAATAATGATAAGTATTTCGACATGCTTTTAATAGTATGTTTTTCTTATCTATCATGTCTCATATTTGAGATAGTAAATATTACATTTACCCTCTTGTTAGATTCCATGACAACAAGCTTTCTCCTTATTGGATTAAATTATCAAAAAAAAAAACCATTGCTATCAAGAAATTTTCATTAAAATAATAGAAAAGTGTGATTTTACTCAAATATCCTTGAGCACTGTAGATGCATCAGTCCTAACAATTCAAACATCACATAATGATTTTATCTCCATAAATAATTGATATCTGATTGAATAAAATAATATTTTCTTGATTAAAACCAATAGTTAATTGAATTAAAATTAAAATGTAATTAAAGAGAAGAAAATAATATTGGCATATGTAGAAGAATATATTCGTTGGGTGGTTAACGGTACAATCAATGGTTAAAAAAAAAAGCTTATATAAAGAGGGCATTTTCACCGTTGGCAATGTACTCAATATTAGTAAGAAACTTATGCTCTCCCTTCAGCAAAGTAATCGATATATATCATAAACATTTGCTCTTTTGCACATAAGATGGACCAAATAGCATCAACAAAAAGCAGTGCATAGGCATAGAATGTCAAAGTTTTCGTCTTTGCATAAAAGCTCAATGTTGCAAATAAATGGAGGCATGATCAAATTAAAAAATAGGAAGTGTAGCTATTGAGAAAAGGCAAGTATAGATATATCTGAAACCAAAAAGAATCCTAACAAGTTGTATTTTTTCTGCATGCATGAGCCAAGGTATGGCTATTTTGAACTTTGGTGTCCAACCAAGGAAAAGATAAGTAACAAGGAAAAAGAACAGATACAAGTTTCAAGGAATAAAATACTTAATGGGGGAGTAACAAAATTCTAGAATAAGACATGTATCTGTGGGGAAAGGGCAAGTATCAGAATATCAAAAACACAGATAAACCCAAACAAGTTATATTTCTTCTATAACCAAACAAGAAGTTGTGACTATTTCCATTTTTGAAATCCTTCAAGAGAAGAATACCCTAAACATGAGATGGATGCTGAAAATACCAACAAAATTTCAAGGCATCATCCAAACAGAAGCAATGCAACACATGAATATCATGAAGTAATTTAAAACTATAATCCATCTGAAGAAAAAATACGAACAATTATCAGCATGCTAGGAGTTATCCAAAATATGTTAAAGGCATGCTTGATATCGACATGTATATGCATTGTAATCATGTGCAGGATGTGATAATATCAACTATCAAATGACTAGAAAGCATTCCAAAAATATTACATTATATTAACCATCAAAGCACCAGGGATACAAGGTAACATAATAGTGTTAGCTTTTCATAGGAACTAAGTGTTTCACAAAATACAAAAGACTTACAATACTATTACATTTGACAAAGCATTTCTATATATCTATAATGGCATTGTGTATGTGTGTGCATTGAGTTCATTGTTGTGACATACAAACCACGAGCCAAACTGTGCATGTAAAATGAACACAACTACCATGCATACACTCATCATATTAACCATGATGAAGCCATTACCCAAAAAAATAAAAAATAAAGCAAATTGATTATTGTTTGGTACTTGTATGTAGCCCTGCCTCTATACACCACTGATGCAATAAAAAGGAAAACCAATGACATTTGTTTGCATGTAATATATTAAGTAATTATCAGCTACCACTGCACAATATTATTAAAATGTTGTAGTATACCTTTTTGTGATTAGATGATGCATCAAATATAATTATAACCTAGAACCTACAGGAGCAGGCTATTAGGTTTGAGTTGAGGCTCTTGTTAGCATGCTATGCACTCTTTGAACTTCTTCGACGAAAGTTGATTTTGCTTTATCTCATGAGAAGCTATTGTTTCATGAATAGATTGGTAACTTTTAGATTATGGGCCAGAAAAAATTTTTAAGAGCTTAGTTTTATTATTTAACCTAATGTAGTGGACTTGCCCTTCGCCTTGTGTGTCCTAATAGAAGAAGAAGGACCTAATGTTGTCTTTTGCACAAAGAGTTCACCATTATAGTTGTTATTTAAATGAACTAGACTTGATTTATATCAACATACTAACTTGAGCAGTTGGACAGGTGTTTTGATTATGCCAAAGCACATTACAAATCCCACACTTTGCGGTAAATCTCCTTCTTTCTCTTGTAGTTTCATTTGGTTCTTTCTTTCTACTCTTCTTAGGCCTCCCAATTATAATGATTCACAGGGGGCTGGATTTCAACAAGATTAATAACGGGCCAATTCTTTTCATCTAAGATTGGATGCATAATCTCAAAGTAAGTATGAAGATAGGCTTCTTTAGTGCGAGTGAAGACAACATACTCTGCAAGGTCAGCATGAACATATTAAATACATGCCAATGCATGTTTACATGGTATTCTGTTAAGTTGCCATCCTAAGTATTCACAATATTTCTTTTCCAGATGAATCACATAGTGTTTGAGGTTGCTAATTATAGTTTTTACAACCTTAAATTCTTCTTTGCTTGCTTTCACAACTAGTAGTCTGGCAACCTTTCCAAGCTTTGTCAATAACTTATATACCCTTAGAGGAACCTTTGTTTCCCAAGCTTTTGTCTTCTCCCATCTTTTAATCATTTTCCTCATTATCTTCAATCTTATGAACTCTAATCAGTCCAACATAGGCCTTCTTATGAATTCATGCAAGTAACCGTTCTAGCTTTCAGTTATATTATTAGTTATATCATCAATCTTGAAGAAAGGATCAAAGTTGTGGGCTGACCAGGTCGTAGGATCACTGCCTACCTGCCATTTGTGAGCTTTATCATTTATTCGCATGATTTCATTAATTACAAGCTGGAAATCATTCTTGTTTATTGCTCTTCCAGCCTTCTATAACATTTGTCTCAATAATTCAGAAGAGTAATGCTTCTTGAAGTTGGCATAGACATGGCTTGCACAAAATCATACCTCAACACCAAAGAAGACTGATTCAGTCACTGCTATAAGTTCATTTGGATCTCCATATGCTCTTTCAATAACTGAAGAAACCAAGTCCAGCTATCTCTGTTTTCTTTCTCGTAAACAGCCACTGCCAATGGGAAAATGCCGTTGTTGGCATCTAAGGTGACAGTAGTGAATAACACACCTTCATTGATAAATTTCAAATGAGCTATATCAAAACCTCTAAACCTCTTATATCTCCTTATAAATCCCTCTTACTGTGCTTTGAAGCTAAAGAAAATCTCTTGAAAACACTTTGTGTGCCTTGTAACTATTATTGAATTTTAACTATAGCCCCTATGTTTGCCATTAAAATCATATTGGCATATGCATTAAGCTTTGCATTTGCTTTGATGAAGTTAGAAGTAGCCATAAGTAGTGTCTTTTTCTTGGCACAATAAAACTTTCTCCTTGTTGTTGAAGTGCCAAACTTGGTTCTTAATTCCTCAACCATTGTAAGTGAACTAATGCTTGGATTACCCTTGATTGTAGGGTATAGCTTTTGAGCAACCCAAGAACTTGTAACTTTTAGATTACGCACTACCCCCTAACACTTATAATCTGCTTCACTAATAGTTCTTATCATAAAGGTAACCCTATCAACCAACACTGAAACATATATTTGCCAATTACAACTTGGGAGAACACAAATAAGAGTCACTTTGGGTTTTTCATTTTTAATTCTGTTCAACATAACACCTTCAAGAATAGCATACTCCCTTAAACAGTCCGTAAATGCATTTACTAAGCTGAATGTCTATCCAGCCCCAAGATTAATTTGCTGACCCTTTAGATGTCCTTTATACAACATATGCCTCACTTCGGTACACATTCTATCAAGTGCATTAGTTGGTTGATCCTCATCATCATTAAGTGTTGCGAACTCTTCAGTACCACTACTATAATTTGATAGCTTATCACTATCACCAGTCATCTAAAGTTGTTAGATCAAGAGAAGCATCATCTACAGAGTCAAATTCCACTAGATCTCCAATATCATCATCAGTCCAATTAATGGTATCAACACTCCTAACATCGATACCATCTAGGTCAATATCTTTTGAAACAGCAGCACCATCACCAGATTCTATATTAGTATCATTATTCAAGCTTTTCTAAGCATCATTCAATGCATTGCCTATCTCAACATTGTTGTTTGTTGCACTATAATCACTATGAAAAGCATTATAGTCTCCCCTTACCTTTTGTCTTTGCCCTATATTGTTCTTATCTTGTTCACACAACTTGGATATAGATGGGAGTACATCTTTATCAACGAATTCAGGCAAATCCCAAGATGTAGTGGTTGGTGGTGTACAATATACTGTTTCAGGTTGCTCAGGTTGAGAGGCCACTGTGAATCTGTTATAGGGTTAGAATTTTCTATTGTTATGTGTTGTTGGGATATAGGAAAATCTTCACATGGGCTTAGAAGTTCTATTTGGTTTGGTTGGGTTCCTAGGCTTTCTTCGGCTTGTAGTGGTCTGTCTAGGGTACCAAACAAGTTTCTTCTTAATGTTAGTGGGTCAATTTATGGGACACTGTGCTGATCAGGGAAGCTGATGCTAAAGGCAACAACTTTATCTCTAATTTAACATCTTTCACCCCTTTAACTAGGTGCATCTCTAAGAAATCTATAAATACTGTATTTATTTCAATGTCGACCTTTTCCCTTGACCAAGGTATAAAACCTTGCACCTGAAGTTCTCATCATCAAACTTAGGTCTTTTAAAGAAGTCTCTCATCATATCACTTATACATGCAACAAGGCTCACCTGATCCATGTCATACCTTCCAAGTACATGATTAACACCGAAAAAGTACACAAATATCTTAACTACCCACAACTGCCAAAACACAAGAATTCATTACTTACATAACTATTATGTACACATGCACCTGAATATATAAAAATACATTGAACATCACATTTATTTTCATATATTGCTAACAAACAAATAAAGTATTTGTACCCCAAAGCTGAAACATGGAGTATCTTTTAACAACATACACGTGCAATGGACATGAATGCTTTCATCTGACTACACATGCCAACAAATTACAAATATACAACTTCTTATTCAAAGACAAATATTCATCTGTAAGCCTTTCTTTGTTTCTAATAACAAACCTGTAACATTTAAAAGCCCATAAACAAGTAAACCATAAACAAACTGTAAACCCACTGATAGCAAAAAACCCACAACCATTTTACACTAACGTAATGACCCACATTACTTTGTCCCCCCAAAAAAAAGCTTATTTTCTAATCATTCCCCTCATTTTCCCTACTCTATCTTGAAATTGTTTTTCAAACCCACAGTTATAGTATAACCGTATTCACATCACTAAGTTTAGGGTGTTTATATTAACCCACAATTATTTACATGTAAAAATCACATGCACGTAACCCATAAGCCTAATCAATTTTTTTTTTTCATATGTAACATATCTTACCAGTATTACAATCTAAAATAGGTTAGTCCTTTAGCATATAAGGTATTGATTACTTCTCTTCGTCCTTTCATTTACTCCACCAACGGTTTTCACCAATCGAAACGCGTCGCCAAACATAGGATTTCATTTTTGAGATCTAGGGTTTATTTGCATGCACTGGGATGAGTTCAGTGGTGCAAAGTGTTGGTGTCTGAGTACGAATGTAGTGATTGTGAGAGGGAGAATCAAGAGTTTAATGCTTATGAATGAAAGAAAATAGGAGGGAAAGAAATTATTTTTTTTCTCTTCATATATCTTCTAGATGTAGCAAGTTGTCAAATCCAACTCAGAACTGTCTCCCACATCAGCCTTAATGTGTTGGAATATCCCTTTTGCCCTTAAAAGGTTGTTTTCCAATGTTAAGAAACTGATGGTAGGGGGTTTTTGGGTAATTTAATCCAACAGGCAGGGAACTGGTTGTCATGGAATCTGATAGGGGGGTAAACGTAATATTCCCTTTGAGATATGAATATCCGGAGTTAGTTTCAAATATTATCAATAATAATAATACTAGTTACTTGAATTTAATATACGCAACAATCTTAAATTCATTATGAACTTCTCTAACAATCAATCTAATTTTCAATTTGATTAGGGATCCAAAACAATAGTATATTTATACAAAAGAGAAAAATTTAGACGTAAAAAAAAAAATAGTTTTAAGAATATCTATTAAAATTTCTATTATTGTAAAATAATTATTATACTATAATAATAAATATTTAACAAAAATAATTATTAAACCTTTATAAAATAGGAACCCTATGAATAAGTATTAATTAATTCCTTTAATAGTTGAAAACTTCATTAAAGAAACAAATAGGTAAATAGGTAAACAAATTGACAAATAGGTCCTACCAATGGACACAAACAACAAGAGAAAATGAAAAAAGCAATGAGGATGGCGATTGGGGCGAGGATGGGTTTGGGACTCTGATCCCTGGCCTTGCTTGGCCTAGGCCATCTCCTGTGAGGCCGAAATAGGGAGGGGGCAAGGTTATCCTCGTCTTGGGCCCAAGTTCCTTGTGCGACCGTAGCCCAAATTTGACCTCAGTTTGACTTCAAAAATCAAATAGCAATTCTACGATTTCAAAAGTTTAAACTCAAAGATTTGAAGTAAATTTAACACCCAATTTACCATTAAATCACAATTTATTGTTACATAATATATGTAAATAAATATATTTAACTAGAATATGTATTTAATTTATATTATTACAAACATTTTTAAATATATAAGATATTTATATGCATACATATAAATATATATATATATATATTTGTTGTAGGATACACACACACAAAAATGTGTATTAGAATAAAATATTTATCAATTTGTAACAATTTTATTATAATAAAATATGAAATTTGATTTATATATTTACATCAATTTTTTTGTTAACCTATATAAATAGAAAAATACATAAATATAGTAGTACATTTTGATCTAATTTTTAATAGAATTGATAAAAAGTTAGATAAAATATATTAAATTAATCTAAGAGTTCAGTGTATCTTTGCAAAAGATATTTTGTTTGGCAAATAAAATATGAAATATGAAAAGAAAAAAAAATGAATTCATTAATTATAAATTAATATTTTTTTACATCAATTTATCTTTAGCAATTATTTAAAACTAAGTATATTACTATTATTTTTTTCTTTATAATTTATTTGAAGAAACAATAAATATGCTTTAACATTATAACTTTACAATTTTAATAAAATGAATTTCATAACAAATATAATTATGTTCTTTTAAAAATTAAATTTGAAAAATTTTCAGAGAAATGTATTTAACTTTTAGACATGATTGTTATTACTTAATAATAATTCAACAAATTAAATTATATATAGGCAATTATAATTATTAAATTTGAATTAATTTAAAATATAAAATTATTTCATACGTAGAAGATATAAAATTCTCAAAAATTAAAGAGTATATTGATAAAAATCCCAAGTATCACAAACAATGCCAAAAAGTTAATAAAATCATAAAAATAAAAAATCTTGTACATAATATTAACAAACATGCAAATAATTCAAATTTATAAAAACCATTCTCACCTATAATCGACATTAATTAAAAATATTAAATTTACTGACTTGATTACATATTTAAAGTATTTGATAGAAATTAACTCCTACAATTATCAATTTTTTAATTCATTATTAAAATGTATCATCAATTTTTTATTTTTCACCAAGTCTCATAATATAAAACAAAATTTTATATCTTTTCAATAATAATAAATTTAATGTATGAAATTAGTATTTCACATATCATCAAAATAATAATAAAAATAAATATTTAATTTTTTCATAAAATAATTGATGAAAATAAAGTAATTGTCAAAAAATCATCAATTGATATAAATCTTACATTTTATGATAAGCTTATCAGACTAAACTATCAAATTTGATATAATACTATACTAAAATAAATTAATTCATTACATTTTATGATAATAGTTGATTATTTCGGAAAGTTTTTTATTAAAAAAATTTAAAAAATTCTAAAATTGACTTGATTGAAAAATTGTAAAAGATTATGAAGGATTTAATTAATTAAATTAAAAAGTATAAACTTTTTAAAAGGATTTAATCGACCAAAATAAAACTATAAAACATTTTAATTATTTATCAAATAAAATAAACTCATATGTAATTAATAAAATAAAATCAAAAATTTATTTCGGAAAAGTGGGGAAGGGCGCTGAAAAAAGCCCGTCCAATTTTAAAACAGGAATGGGCTCCATCCTCGTCTTCAGCCCAATCCCGGTTTTAGTTCAAAAGTTTGCCTTGATCCTTGCTAGAAAAATTGCTATCCCTAAAAAAGAGGGACTTAATTGTGTTATAAATTCTAAATATTAGGGACATGTTTGTTATCATACCATCTTGTCTTATTTGATTCGTTAAAAAAACAAAAATCACAAAAAAGGCTTCAAATTGCAAATAATTTCAAATCGCCCAAATAGACGAAGGAAAGAAGGAAAGAAAGAGAAACTGCAAAATGACAGTAGCAGCAGGGATCGGTTACGCATTGATAGCGCTCTTTCTCTCTTCATCGCTGTCATCTCCCAGAAACCCTTCTTGATCCTCACTGTCCTTTCTAGTTATTGTCCCTCCTCATTTTCTCTTCTCTCCTTTAATTTCCTTTCTTTGACTAACATTTTCCCAAGCAAATGAAAATAGGTTATATGTTTTCCTTTATATTTATGGCTTAAGACTACTATTTTGAGTAGCATTTGCTGCTGATTTTAATCTGGATGAATCATTTCAAGTTTGCATTTTGATGCTTTCTAGAGTTTGCTTTCACATTTAAGCTCAATTTGTAGCCATTATTCATTAATTTCAGGATTTATGATTACAGAACCAATATTGGATAACTCTTAAACTAAAATAAATATATTTTTTAAAGAGAGAACCTAGTTTAGATTGTAATTTGATTGTGTTCTGATGTTTTCTTGGAATCTAATGATGTTTTTCATTAATTTTATGTATGAATGTATGTAGTACGCTGTTATGACTTATAAGTCTCATCGTGCTGTCGGGCTTATGGAGGGATATGCAATACTTATAATCAAACACTGATTTGATCCTAATGATACTAAAACCAAACAGAGAAATGGAAAAATGTAAATGAAATTGGAAAAATAAAAAATAAAAGGAAATAACCAGGTTTGGTGGACCAAATAATAGCATGAATTTGAGAGAAACCATAACGTGAAACACAACATAAATATTCAATTGAGCACGGTGGGGACCTTAACGGAGACCTTGTGTTGTATGGCAACTCGTGGAATCAACGTAAGCAAGACATTGACAATTTGATGAGTAACTTATAATTTCTTAGGCGGTTTGACAAGAAAAAGAAAGTGGACGTACATCACCACCTATATATTTGAATTCATGTGTCGATTAAGAAATTAATAAATTCAAGTTATAGGAATCATGAAACAACATATATTTTTATTTTCTTAAAATTCAAACCCTACCTAATTACTAATTGTATCATTTTAAGTTAATTCGAATCTAATTTAATTACTAATTGTGTCATTTTAAGTTAATTTGAATCTAATTTAATTACTAATTGTGTCATTTTAAGTTAATTCAAAACTACTAACTTTGTGTTGTCTTCATGTCTAGTTGACAAGTCATGTCAAAAATTACCCTTGGAACTATTTATTTTATGTTCTCAATAAATCATTGTAGTTGTGTACTCGTGGCTTAAGATTAACTACAAAGTCTGGCCACCTTAACTGTCTTTACCCTAGACTTGACCTGTTGTTCACTGATGATCAGTAAAGCATGCCATGAAATAATTAGGCTTCAGCAAAGAAATAAACAAAAAAATAAATTAAGGAGGCCAATTTATTTATTTATTGGCTGAAGCTTTGGCGTAATAGTATTCTTTCTCTATAGTAGCCAATCACATAAACTCAAAATTAATTTATTAAGCGAAAGTAGGGTGTGAAACACAACATATTCAATTGGTCACACTGGAGACCTTGACTACATATGGCAACTCGTGGAATCAATAGAACAAAGAGCTTGACTTTCTAGAGTGTATTCTCCTTTGCAATAAATTGATGAGTACAAAGTGGTCCTTGCTTGTTGGGTTGTTTGAAATATTAATGGAAAAGGCACCTTTTACCACCTTAATTTCATAGGGAGTTTGACAAGAAAAAGAAAACATATCTAACGATTGCTCGATGCGTGCCTTTCATGTTCAATCTACAGGGCATGCAATTCACACTTCTTTAAAGCACTAGTAATTTGAAAGTTTTTATATATACCAAATTCCCAGTTGAATCTTCATCATCTAGTAACGAAAAAAAATGGCATTGCAAACCTTAAACACACAAGCAATTTCACAAAGTGTTGCTTTTTTTATCATGCTTCTTTTACTAAATATCTCACATGATTTTGCTTCTGATTATACTGAAGAAGCCTATGCTCTTCTCAAATGGAAAGCCAGCCTTCAAAATCGTAACCGTTCTATCCTACCTTCATGGACTCTTTATCTTGTTAATGCTACCAATGATTCTTCCCATTCTAAGGCTAAAATAGGCCCATGTACTTGGTTAGGAATTCATTGCAACCTTGTCGGAAGAGTTGTGGGTATTAACCTAACACATATGAGTTTAAAAGGTACGCTTCAAGAATTCTCCTTCCCATCCTTTCCTTATCTTACACACCTTGATCTTAGCTTCAATGAATTCTTTGGTATCATCCCGCCTCAAGTTAGAAATCTCTCTAAGCTAAAGTGCTTAGATTTCTCATTTAATCAGTTGAATGGTCCAATTCCAATAGAAGTTGGCCAATTAAGTTCTCTTAAGTACCTTATCTTGAATGCTAATTATTTAAATGGTTCAATCCCTATTTCTTTTTATAATTTGACCAATTTAGTTGCTTTTTATCTTTATCGAAATTCACTATCTGGTTTTATTCCTCAAAATATAGGAAGCTTGAAGTGTCTTTTAGATCTAGAACTTAGTTATAATCATTTTAGTGGTGTTATTCCTTTTTCAATTGGTAATTTGAGTAGTTTACAATATTTATACCTCTTTTATAATGAATTTTCTGGTTCTGTCCCTTATGAAATAGGAAATCTCATGAACTTGATTTCATTAGAGCTAAATGTAAACCATTTTCTAGGTCCAATCCCCATAAGCTTAAGAAATCTCACAAGCCTGGTTAGAGTACGTCTGAACCGAAATTATTTTTCAGAAATATCTCCAAAGCTTTTGGCATTTATCCAAACCTCACATTCTTAGATCTTAGTCATAACAATCTTTCTGGTGAAATATCATCTAATTTGGGAAAATGCCCTCAGTTAGGAACTCTAAATTTATCATTCAATAATTTTATAGGGAGTATACCGCCTGAGATTGGAGATTCATCTCAACTACATGAACTTGATTTGTCATTTAATCATATAGCTGGAAAGATTCCAATGGAGTTTGGAAAACTTAATTCGCTAAACAAGCTTATTTTAAGAGGCAATAAACTTTGTGGACATCTACCTCCAGAAATCGGTTCACTTACCGAACTTGAGTACCTCGACTTATCCACAAATAGATTCAGTAACTCCATTCCAGAAACTCTAGGCTACTTGTTGAAATTGCATTATTTAAACTTGAGCAACAACAAATTTAGCCTTAAAGTTCCAACTCAGATGGGGAAGTTGGATCACCTTTCGGAGTTAGATTTAAGTCATAACTTTCTAAGAGGAGAGATACCGCATCAAGTATGTAATTTAGAGAGTTTAGAGAACCTAAATCTCTCCCACAATAAACTGTTTGGTTTAATTCCAAGTTGCTTTGAAGGAATGCATGGCTTGTCACGTATTGACATATCATATAATGGGTTACAAGGTCCAATTCCTAATAGCACAACATTTCAAGATGCTAGCATGGAAGCATTACAAGGGAACAAAGGGTTGTGTGGCAACATTAAACGTTTGCCACCTTGTACTTCTTTCACTTTATATAAACCATCCTCAAAGAAAAAATCGGCTGTCATTGGGCTTTCTATTGTAGGAGGATTTTGTTTATTGTTTGTGGTGATTGCAGTGTTCATCATTTTGAGAAGACAAAAGAAGGACTCATAAAAGAAAGAAATTGGTCGTGTAATCACTCCACAGCTACTTTCAGTATTAAATTTTGAAGGGAAAGTTGTGCATGAAGAAATCATTAGAGCAACAAACAATTTTGACTATAAGTATTGCATTGGACAAGGTGCACAAGGAGGTGTTTTTAAAGCTAAGCTACAATCTGGAGATGTCATAGCAGTTAAGAAATTCCATTCACCTCTTTCAGATGAAATTATTAGTCAACAAGAATTCTTGAACGAAATCAAGGCTTTGATAGAAATTCGTCATCGAAATATTGTGAAGTTTTATGGTTTTTGTTCACATGCTCGTCATTCTTTTCTTATTTGTGAATATTTTGAAAGGGGTAGCTTGGCCATAATCCTAAGCAATGAAGCAACAGCTAAAGAATTTGGCTGGAGAATGAGAATCAACGTTATAAAAAATGTTGCTGATGCCTTGTCTTACCTGCACCACGATTGCTCCCCACCAATCATCCATCGTGATTTATCGAGTAAGAATATTCTCTTAGATTTGGAATATATTGCTCATGTTTCAGATTTTGGAACTGCTAAATTTCTCAATCTAGACTCTTCAAATTGGAGTGAACTTGTTGGCACATACGGATATGTTGCACCAGGTATATGTTATTCATTTTCATTTCCATTTTTATGTAATGTTTTTATTTTAAAGTGTTATATAAAATATAAATTTTCATATTTATCTTTCACTTTGTAGAGCTTGCTTATACAATGAAAGTTACAGAAAAGTGCGATGTGTACAGTTTTGGAGTGTTAGCATTGGAAGTAATCAAGGGGAAGGATCCAAGACATTTTCTTTCCTCCATTGGATATCCGTCTTCCAACGTAAATATTTCACTTCATGAAATGTTGGACTCTCGACTTCCATTTCCATCACTTGATATTCAAGAAAAATTAATATCAATGTTGGAGGTTGCCTTTTTATGCAAAGTTGAAAATCCAGGATCTAGACCAACAATGCGGAGAGTTTGTCAACTATTATGCAAATGAATTGACCAATCTTACATTGTGTCCATTGAGACTTGAGATGATTGCTTTGCAAAGATTTTACTAGTTTCCAAAAATAAAGTTTTTCTTTATAAGACTGTATTCTTAACTTGATTTTAATAGTTTATATATAATTCATTATTCTCAGCTAAAATATTCTTTGTGTTTGGGAATCTATTGCTTTTTGGCACATAAATTTTAGTTTCTACATAATATCATATGTATAATCAATCCATGTGTAATAATACAAATGTGAAATTAAAATATAAAATTTATGTTTTAATTGATATAGGAAATAAAGAGACTCATTAATGTGTTTTGAAAAAATAAGGAACACTTACCGATAAATATGACATATTAATAATAAAATAATAAAATCAATAACTAGTCCTTTCATGTCAGTTATTAGCGATATGACATCATTGTTTTTAATATAATATTATAATCAACAAAATTTATATTTTATTTTCTTATAACATACAAAAAATGTTGCTCGTAAATTTTTGGTTTGAATTTCAAATTTGAAGTTAATTTTACGAATCATTGTTTCTTTAAAAAAAAAATTGCTTTATTAAATAAAATCATCAATATATGTTGTTAGTATTGATTTGGATATGTTGTCAATCACTTAGGGTTTTCTTGTACTCAATTTAAGTCAATTGTTTTGAAGAGTGTGTTTAGTTGGTGGAAAAGAGAGGGGAATAGGATATAGGAATATCGGTTCCCCCAAATTAGGGAATCCCAATTCCTTAGTGCCCCTAAGAGTAAAAATGAGCAACATTATCTTTTTGCCATTGATTATAATATTAAATTTCAGTTTTATTCCTCATTTAAATTACATTTCAGTTTTTTTTTTCAAAAAAAAAAAATATATATCATTCAAAATACTATATAACTTAAAGAATACATTTTTCTTATTTTTTTATTTAATTACATCTTAAAAACCCTCATTTCAGTTTTAAATTAATTATTAGAAATTTGTAAGATTTTTATTAAATTTATATTTTTGTTATTTTTTTGTTGATTACCATATGTAAAATATTTGACTTTTTTTTATCTTTTTAGCTTTTAATTTATGACAATAACTTGTTAAATATGCCAATGTTTTATTATTGGAAATTTAAGTATAAATTAAATTATATTTAAAAATAAACTTGGTAAGTAATTAAAATTTATATTAAGACTATAAAATTAATAAGTAATTTTTTAAAAAAAGGATTTTTTTTAAAAAAGAGAGAGAGATTATCAATTTATTTCCTTCTATAATTCCTTTTCTTAACCAACAAAGGAATACAATTCTTTTCCCTTTTCCTTTCCTCTTTCCTTTTACTTCATTTCCTTTTCTATAATTATTTTCAGTTTTACCTTAATTTAATTTATTAATATATATTAGATATATCATTAATTTATTAAAAGTCATTAATCCACCCCCAAATAAAAATAAAATGACTGTTTTATTAAAGCCAGAGGGTATCTTCATATTATTGGCTTTAAGGCTCATAATTTACTATTTTGATGATAACAAACGTTGATATCCTTATCTAACTAAATTCTTTTTGTACCATTTAGTGTGATATTTCTAGGATGAAGAATTGAATTGCAATTGTGAAAACTTAAAGAACATTCAAAATCAAGGCATTCAAGAAAAGCATCATGAAATCCCCTTGAGCAAATTGAAGGATAAAATCACAATCTTGATGTTTTACTTTGTATTACTTTAATATGCTTGTACTTATAAGTGTGTATGAAGTTTGTGTCAAACTCAAGAGTTTTTTAAAAATAAATGCTTTTAAATTTTGAAAATCAAATCAAAATGCAAGTTTTTGAAAGTTGAAAACTGGATCAAGTTGCAGGATTTTAAAACCTTGAAAATGGACTAAGATGTAAAATTTTTAAGCCTGAAAATAATGCTCGTGAATAGTGCATGCGAACAAGGTCAGTCAACCAACCCAACCACATCGGTTGACTGACTTGGAGATAGAATGCCTCTAAACATCAGTTGGACCATCGGTCAATTGACTTTGGCCACTTGGTTGACTGACATGGCAAAAACAATCAATCAATTTCTTAGATTTTCAATTTTTAACTTTCAATTTGCATCCTGGCTGACTGACTTGACCAAAATAGTCGATCGAACTTTGCGAAAATTTAAATTTTTAAGTCCCTAATGGCTAGTAACAACTAGTTTTTAATTTAATATAAATTAGGGACTTCACACTTATTTTGGGACTCTTGGAACACTTTTTTTGAGAAACTCTAAATGCTGACAACTTTCATAAATACATTTGTGAGCTTCAAATCATCATACACACATTTGGATCTCCAAATTCATTCATTTGTATTCACTATATTATGAGAGATCAATTTTTAAGTTTTCATTTCCATTCAATTCGATTTTTGATTATAAAGAAGTGAAAGAAGTGTCTTTCACTTGGTTGAGATTGTGATTGAGTGTTTAGGTGAGCAAACACTCGTAAAAGTTATAGGATACCATAAATACTAGGTTGGATGATTGTTTGAGGTGAACAAACACTTGTAAGGTTTAAAAAGTGCCTCGAAAATTTTCTCGGTTATAATTTAAAGTTTTATGAGATGAAGACTTGGTTGTTTAGTAAAATCCTGAAGCAACTTGGCTTGGAGGCACAGACGTATGTTGGAGATTTACTAAATCATATAAAAATCTAATGTTATCTTTTCCAACTCTCTTACTCAATTTATATGCTTACATTGTTATACACATTTTTCACATACATTTGAATTAGTTGTGTGATAATTTATGTATTGATTATTGGTTGGGTGTTGATTTTTATGGATTATACTTGAGAAAAATTTAAATTACTTAGTGTTTATTGTTGGGCCGCTTTAAAAGTGGCAAAATCTTTAAAAACCCGATTCATCCCCCCTCGTGGATTGCCTTAGTAGTATTTCACACATTTCTTTAAAAATTAGAGGGGTTTCTTACACAAGCTAGAAACTCAGGTTAAGAGGTAAAATACAATATACCTCTATCGATTTTAGCTATACATAAAAAGAAATTATAATATAATCATAAATATTGTACTATACTATATTTTATTTATATATTAATATCCATGTAGGATTTATTTTATTTATTTTTAATACTTAATTAATATTGAATTGTTAATATATTATTAAAACAAATAAATTTAATTTTTTAATTATAATATATTATTTATAAAATAAATTTATATTGTGTTAATAAATATCATATTATTAATGTATTAAAAATAATATTATGATTTATTTATTAATGTATTTTTGATGTAAATATATTACATTTTGTCAAATTTTAAACTCTTAATCATTATTTTTGTTAAATAACTATTATCGATAGGGATATAATCGTTATTTTTAAATAAATGAAGACTTTTATTAATTATTTTTAAAATTATTAGGACTAATCATTCCAATAAACTTAATTTTAAGAACTTATATGTCCTTTTCCCTAATTTGTAATGATAATTTTTATGAATTATTGAATAAAACAAGCTGAAATACTAGGAACCTTCATTGATTTAATTTTTTCCCCTTGCTAAAATAAAGAGTAATATTTCTTCATTAAATCATAAGTAAACGTGTCTCTTTGAATTAATAAGTAATTCATTTCATGCCAGAGTACGTACGTATATATTACCTAACGATAGTATAGCCATACAGAGGATTGGAAAAATGTAAATGAACTTGCAAAAAAGAAAGAAAAGAAATAACCAGGCCAATTTTGTTTTTTCTTTCTATTCCTATATCATTATAGACTTCTTTTTGGGCTTATATATTAGTCTATATTTTAGTTTTTGAGTATTGACTTGTTGAACTCAAGTATGTTATATATGCATACATACATATGTAAGATATTATACTAATAGTGGCCCACATAGTTAAATTAATTATTGATCAAATTAGTTAACTGTAGTTTTAACTATAAACATACACGTTGATGAAACATGTATTTAAAAAATAGTTAAATACTACTTTCTTAAACATGTTTTAATTAAAAAAAATACTTAAAATGTATTTTAACGAAAGATAACCATTTAAAAGGTGTTTTAATAAAACATAAATTGATCCTCTCCTTCCTATAAAAATAAAATATAATATATTTATTATCCATTAATGTACAATTGAGATACTGTGTGTAACTAAGAAGTAGATAAAGAAAAGAAATCAATTTATTCTCCATCGGATTACTTTGCTATAGCTCAAAATATTTATTATTATTTTCCAATTATTAAGAATCTATGTTATGAATATCATGTAGTTTTACGGTTCTAAAATTTAAAATTCATGTAATTATTTTTACATATGGTATCAAAGCAAGGTTTAAGAACGTATAATTTTTCTATTTAAGATTCTTAGTTTTCCCTTTTATTATGAACCCCATAATTTAATTGGGAATTTTTATGACAAATTCATAATTGCTAATTTAATTTTTTAATTATGTTATTGGTTAGAATGCAGTGATCCACAATTATAGAATTTAATTATATAACTGATATTGTTTATTTATTTAAGAAAAGGCAATTTTATGATTTTTCAATTGTCAGTGTTGCTTGTTAATTCGTAATTTAACAATATATATGTATATATAATAATAATGAATAAGACAAAGGAGGTTTATATTGGGGAATTTTCAACAGTAACCAATATTGGTTATTGATTTTCTTAAATGACCACCATATAATATATATTACAAAAATGACCACTTTAGACTAAAATACCCTCGTAAAATCTTTTCAGAAAATGACCACTAAGTACATTCACGCAGGGGTATTTTGCTCCAAAAAAATTTGAGATGATCATTTTTTAAAGACATTTTAAATAGTAGTTACTGCGAAAAATTTACCCAAAGTGTAGGTCATTTTCGTTAATTACAGTATATTTTAATATGCTTGTAAATATGAACTAAGACAAAAAGTTTCAATTGATTGTCTATACTGCTTTATATTGGTTTTTGATGACAATAAAGGCAATAAAGTATTTACAGTAGAATATGGCCCGCCATTCCAAGCCTTTAATGTTGTATGTTGGCTGACTTTAACACATACACAATATATTGCGATATATATTTGCTTTATTATTCGTCATCAGCACAATTGTAACTCGCAATAGGTGATGTGCTTTAATTGTTTGTTTTAACTAATTATTATGTAATTAATTACATATGCACAAATTTATACTTTGTTAAACAAAATTAAATAAATAAATTATGATAATAAATTTGTTTGTCACCACAGTGGCCAAATCATAAAATTTTAAATTTTGTAAAATATGTCAAATGTCAATGAATATTGATACTTATAAATGATGCAATAGTTATACGATGATTACTTTTTGTGGATAAATTGAAGTTCATAATTTTAAGACATTTAAAAATCACCCAAAAGTTGATTGCGTGGTCTTATAGTTATTGAACATAACTGTTGGTAATTTGTATGCTCTGTTAGTTGTATTTACACATACAAAGACAGTAAATATTTCTAATTAGTATATATGTAATTACCAAATGACTTAAAAACTTATTAACATTATTTCTGTTTATTTTATATGTCGTTGTATAACCCAAAGAAGAACATCGATATACATTTATTGTTGAATATTTGAATCTTTGTTATATGTTTAATTTATAACTTAAAGCATTGAATTATTCTTGCAGTACCTGTTCCTGTTTCTCTTCCTTTACATGCTTCATCTGTTTCAATGTTTAATGGACTTAACTTTTCTGATTGGTATGAACAAATCCAATTCCATTTAGATGTTTTAGATCTTGATTTGTGACTTCAATCAAAGAAACTTGTTGCTATTATTGATACTAGCAGCAATAAGGAAAAAACTTTCCATGATGCTTGGGAAAGATCAAACAAACTTAGCTTATTGTTTATGTGGACAAGTGTAGAAAACAACATTAAGTTTACTCTTTCCAAAACTGATAATGCTAAGGAAATTTATGAAAGTTATGGAAGAGCGTTATTAAATTGTTGATAAGTCACTTACTAGGACACTAATGGCTACTTTGACCACTACGAAGTTTGATGGTTCTTGTAGCACGCATGAGTATGTCATCAAAATGACAAATATTGCAGTAAAACTTAAGTCCTTAAAGATGAATGTGGATGAGAATTTCCTTGTATAGTTTATTGTAAACTTATTACCTTCCATTCCAAATGAGCTATAAACCATAAAAAAACAAATGGAATATGAATGAACTTATAGTATGTTGGTTCAGGAAGAAACAAGACTTAAAATCAAGGAACTCATTCTGTTCATCTTGTTAGCAATAAAGGAGCTCAAAATAAAGCTAGAAGAAATAATGGAAAGGGCAAGCAAGGACCATTTAAGGTAAGTGAGTCATCTGCCTAAACTCACAAAAAAGGACACAACAAATTGAAGTCTCCTTTTTGTGAAAAACGTAGATAGTTTCAGAAAGATTATCTAAAACGTAAGGCAGGGTTCAAACAAAAATGTAAGTCTATGGCTTTTGTATGTTTTGAATCAAATTTAACTAAAGTTCCTTATAATACTTGGTGGATTGATTCTGACTATGTCATTCATGTTGTAAGTATGATGTAGGGATTCCTTACCATCCAAACCACAAATCTAAATGATCAGTTTGTTCTTATAGGGAATCGAGTCAAAGCTTTAGTTGAAGCTATTAGAACTTATTTTTTGATTTCAGACACTAGACATCATTTAGATTCGTTGCAAACTCTTTGTGTTCCTTCTATTTCTAGAAATTTAATTTCTTTGTCTAATTTGGATTCAGTTGGATACTCTCTTAAATTTGGGAATGGATGTTTTAATTTGTCTAAACAAAATAATTTTATTAGTTCTGGTTTATACAAATTAAAACTTAACAATCTTTTTGCTGAGACTCTTTTAACCTTACATCATAATGTTGAAACAAAACATGGTTTAGTAAATGAACGTTTACCTTACTTGTGGCATAAATGTTAGGTCACATTTCCAAAGAAAGATTGAAAAGATTAGTAAAGAATGACATTCTTCTAAACTTGGATTTTATTGATATTGGTATTTGTATGGACTGTATTAAAGGCAAACAAACAAAACACACAATGAAATGAGCTACAAGAAGCAGACAGCTCCTTGAAATAATACACACCAATATTTGTAGGCCTTCTGATGTTTCATCTTTAGGAAAAGAAAAATATTTTATCACATTTATTGATAACTTTTACGTTATCATTATGTCTATTTGTTGTATGAAAAATTTCAATCAGTAGATGCCTTGGAGATATTTATTACTAAGGTTGAAAGACAATTGGATAGAAAAGTAAAAGTGTTAGGTGTAACAGAGGTGTTGAATTTTATGGAAAATATGATAAGATAGGGCAATGTCCAGGCCCATTTGCTAATTTCTTGAAAAATGTGCCATTTGTGCTCAACACACTATGCCAAGAACACCATAGCAAAATGGTGTAGCAAAAAGGCATAATCATACTTTATTGGACATGGTTAGGAGTATCTTAAGCAATTCAGCTTTAATAGTTTCATCGTGGATGCGTGCATTAAAAACTGTCATGTATTTGTTAAACATGGTTTTTGGTAAGGCAGTTCCTAAGACTCCTTATGAATTGTGGACTGGTAAGAAACCAATTTAAGACGCTTGCATGCTTGGGCTTGCCCAACACAAGTAAAGATTTATAATCCACATGAAAAGAAGTTGAATTTAAGAACAATCAATGGTTTCTTCATTGGTTATCTTGAAAAATCTAAAGGTTATATATTTTACTATCTTAACCATAGTACAAGAATTATTGAAACTGAAAATGCTAGGTTCATTGAGAATGGTGAAGTTAATGGGAGTAAAGAACCACAAAAGGTGGAAATTCAAGAAGTTAGGGTACAAGTAACTTTACCCTCAACTTTTGCTAAAGTTGTTATTCATCCAGTTGTTGAATAGTTAAACAATTGCACAATGAACAAGAGCAACAAATGAATGATCAAACAACCTATAATGAAAATAATGTTAATGAAAATAATATTTATGCTATTTTTTTTCTACAATATGATTTATAGGGGGTTTTGAGTTGATGCATTAAATTTCTGATGGGTACATCCTTTACTCATGTGGTTTTTATAAATTTGACTCTCTCAATCACTAGAGTTATTAATTGATATTGATATATTAATAATTGTAGTTAAGATAAGAATTGTTGGCTGTTGTGTGGCACCTATCAACTTGATTGCTTGTATTTTTATCTCTATTTTTTTATCTTTTTATTTACTTCAGTTGATATCCACTGCACAATAGCTAGCATAATCAAAATCTTCACAAAACTATCTTGGATATACATTTATTATTATAATAATAACGATAATAAAACTTTTAAGTAAAATGTATAAAAATTATAACAAACTAAAAATCTTACTTTTTTTCTCATGATAAAATTAAAAATTCAAAATATTTTGAATTTCAATTGTTTTCTCCTCCATTAGTTTTATAGAATTCATACAAATTCACTTTTCTTTTAAATGATATATAATCAAACCTTTGCTTATATCGTAATATATATTTATATATATATATATATAATTCTAAACTTTTCTTTGGATAATATATAAGTCTATGTTTGAGTTTTTGCGTAATTGATTTGCCCACCTCACGTAGGTTATAGTACATATATATATATATATATGTATATATAATATGGTTATTTATAATTTTGTCATTTTATGTTAACTTGTCTATTTTGATACCCTAACTTTATATTATTTCAAGAGTGTTAAATTTTGTAATTAAGAAATAAAAAAGTTTTAAAACTTTGGTATTATATAGAAAAAATCTTAACTAAAAGAAATTTACAAATTATAACAAATTAAATTCTAACTTTTTTGCATTAAAAAAAATTAAATTATATACGTAAATTAAATATATGAATAACTCCTTAACATCTCCAATTATTTCTTTCTATTAAATATCACTTAAAATTGGTACCAAGGGTTTATAAGTTTGAATCTCCATCTATTTGGTTTCTACGCATAACACAATCACTTAACTGTCAATTGATAAGAGTCCTTTGATCTTGTGTGGCTTCTATCAATTTTCTTGTATTTTTATCTCTATTTTTTTTATTATTTATTTTCTGGGTTGACATCCATCACAAAATAGATAGCATATCAATCCTTGGTGTAAAGAAAACTACAATTTTAGATATTTTCGTAGACTTGACACATTGACTTGTGGAATTAATTTTTGTAAATAAAAATAAAATAAATAATGAAAAGGCTATGATAAATATTAATTGTAATTAAAACTAAAATTAGGATGATATAATTGTGATAAATTAAAATTTAGATTAATGTAATTTTGGTTATTGATAAATCCTATTTTATTTTATATTTTAAGCTCTTTTCTATTTATTTATTTAGGATTTTTTAATAATAAACTTACATTTTATAAGAATACGAGTAATAATTAAATATTAACTTACATTTTTTTAAAAATAATAACCTTATGCAATTTACATGTAATTTTTTTTTTATCTTACCTCTTATACGAGGCTTTGCTCGAGGAGTTCCTATAAATTGGGCCCTCCATTTGCTTATTTTCTATGCATAAAATCATTTTAACTTTTGCCTTGATAAATTCATCGTCTGCTTCCATCTTTGTTTCTCCATTGAGTCATCATCCTTTAATATTTAATTATTAAAATGAATTTATGAATTTATGTCAAAACTAGAGTTGTTAGAAAATCATCTGAGTGATGTTATTCTTCCTTCAATAGGAAATCTGAGTAACTTAAAGATATTATACCTGTATACGAATGAGCTTTCTGGTTCTATGCCTGAAGAAATAGGAGACTTGAAGATTCTTTCCTAATTAGACTTGTATGAAAATCAATTTAATGATTATATCCCTATTTTTCTAGGTAATTTAATTAACTTGAAGATTTTTTATCCTTTTAATAATTCTCTTTCTGGTTCCATTCCTCCAACCATAGGCAATTTGAAGTCTCTTCTTAAGCTAGATTTATACATAAATCATTCCAATGGTGTTATTCATCCTTTAACTAGAAATATGAGCAATTTGAGAACATTATACCTATATACAAATAAGCTTTCTGGCTCCATTCTTAAGGAAATAAGGAACTTGAAGTTTCTTTCCAATACAGATTTGGCCGAAAATGAACTCAATGGTTCAATACCTCATTCTATAGGTAATTTGAGTAATTTGGTTGGTTTACATCTTGGTTTTACTGATCTAGTCGGTTCCGTTCCTTAAGAAATAGGAAAAATGATGAAGTTGAGTGAGCTAATATTGGAAAGAAATGAATTTACTAGTTATTTACCATATAATGTTTGTCAAGGCAAATTACTTTAGAAATTCACCATAGATAATAATCATATTGAAGATCCAATATGATTATAGCTTGAGAGATTGTACGAACCTAATTAGAAATCACCTTGAATGGAACAATCTCTGTGGAAATATATCTGGAGAATTTAGCATTTACCCGAACCTAAATTTCATTGATCTTAGTCACAATAGATTTTATGGTGAAATCTCATCTAATTGAGGAAAATGCTCGGCATTTAGCACTTTAAACATTTCAATGAATAATATCACTAGGAGTATACCACCTGAGTTTACAAACACATCTCAACTACAAGTGCGGAGTTAGCATCAGGAGATATGATAGTAGTTAAGAAATTTCACTCGCCATTTCTAGATGAGATTGCTAATCAATAAGAATTTTTGAACAAAATTAAGGCATCTGAAAGATTCAACATCGAAATATTATCAATGTTCACATGATCGACACTCATTCCTTTTTTATGAATATCTTGAAAGAGGTAGCTTGTCTGGAATTCTAAGCAACGAGGCAACAATCCTTTTTGATCAATGGATTTATAATAAAATAAATGTTGGGTGTAAGTTTACCTACTTTTGTGGACTTGACACATAGACTTATAGAAATGATGATATCCATTTATTGGAGTGAGAAAATAATTTGATAAAAATTCGAGTAATAATAATCTTATGCAATCTACATGTTTTCTCTTTTCTTACCTTTTATACGAGTTTTACTTATGTGGTTTCTACAAATTAGGCTCTCCATATACTTGTTTTCTATGTGGCATATAATCATTTTAGTTTTTGCCTTCACAACTTCATCATCTGTTTCCATCTTAGTTTTTTTATGAAGTCACCATCCTTTAATAATAATTGATTTATAGAAATTTGAAATTTTAATTTGAAATATTTTTTTGAATTGTTCAAATGGCTTTCAGTCAATGAATTTATAATAGAATCAATGCTACTGTTAGTTTATCTACGTTCATGGACTTGACATATAGACTTATAGAAATGATGATATTCATTTATTAGAGTGAGAAAATAATTTTATAAGAATTCGAGTAGTAGTTATTGACTTACAATTTTCATTTTAAATAATAATCTTACACAATCTACATGTTTTCTTTTTTTCTTGCCTTTTATACAAAGTTGTTCATGTGGTTTCTATAAATTAGATTCCTCATCTACTTGTTTTCTATGTGCCAATATAACCATTTTAGCTTTTGCCTTCATAAAATCATTGTCTACTTCTATCTTGGTTTTTCTATGGAGTCACCATCCTTTAAACATAAGATTCTAGTTTTCTCACTTGTTTTTCTTATCCAATTACTTGTTTTGAAATTTTCACTTGTCTTGTGTCTTCTACGTTAATTGAAGAAGCTCATGCTCTTCTCAACTGGAAAGCAAGCCTCTATCAAAATCAGAACCTTTCTCTCCTTGCTTTATGGAATCTTTTTGTTGTTAATGATTCCAATAATTCTTCTCACTTGAAATAAAAAATCAGCCTATGTTCTTAGTTTGGAATTCACCGTAATCGTGTTGGAAGAGTTCTTGGTATTAACTTGTCGACTGCAGGTTTTAAAGGTACACTTTATGAATTGTCATTTTCATCATTTCCTCGTCCTGCGTATCTTGATCTTAGTCTAAATACTTGATATTTGATAAGTGAGTATTTTACTTATAAATTAACTGCTTTTGAGCTTAAGTATTTTAAAAAAGAACCATAAGCTTGATGAATTTATGTGTTATGTGTAGGGAAGCAAGAAAAGTAGAATTGACAAGAAGTTGGTGCAAATTAGGCTAAAGAAGTAGAAAGTTGACTTGCTGAGTATAGGCTACTAAAATGATCATAACTTCTTTTACACAACTTCAAATCACATTTTGTTTATTGCGTTGAAAACTACACATTTAGAGCTTTCACCCATAAGGCAGAAAGCATGGTGCAGCCTCGCCATGCCAAGCACATAGTTGCGCAAGAAGCTCATCATTTCAACCCCTCAAGGCCGAGAACGTGGCATGCATGCGGGATTCCATGAATGCCCATGCCCCCTAAACTGTGCGCTTGTGTCCCTTATGAGTTGAATGACATCTCAAAGTTTTTTTTGATCGTCAAATCAATTTTAGATGGCCAGATTTGGCTAAAATTGAAGAGTTTCATGTTTTCTACTTCAGTGGCCATCTCTAATATAAAAGAGAAATTTTAATTAGAGAAACACAAGAAGGAGAGAGAGGAGCTAACCTTCTAGAAAGAGAGACTTGATGATCATCAATTTCTTGAAGATTCATGGTGAACTCTTGAAAATTTGGAGTCTTAGAGTATCTCTTAACGCTCGTTTTCCCTCTTCTTCATTTTGTCTCTTGAAATCCATAATATGTAATATTGTTTAAGACTATGTTTGCACCTATGAATTTTTTTCTGATAATTTCTACGAATTTCCTTGTGTTAGACTAACTTCATTATTTAGGGCAAGTAGCTCTATTTGAACCATATTTTGATTATTTAATATTTTTGTTAATGCTAGTACAATTTAATTCATTTATGTTTCACTTTGCTAAATGCTTCCAATATGTTGTACGATAAATTAGTTGTCTCTTGATTAATGATTTGATGCCTAGGAAGGATTGAGTCATTTATTAGTTCAGGCAAACAAAATTTAGTTTGTTATGAGTTTTGCACGAAATAAACACTTAGATCACATTAATATCTATGATATTATGAGACTCGGAGGTGATCAATTCCTTAGTAATTAAATATGGATAAAACTTAGTGAATGTGTAATTAATCAAGTTATATAGGAATATTGGGTTGTGTAGTTATACATAGAATCTTGTTTGAGGCTCAAGAGAGGTAATAAGATTAATTTTAGTCTCATGATCAGTGAATTGAATTGAAACTCATTAACAATAACTAAATAGGTTAAACATGGGGAGAATTGAGTGAAGTCAAGACTCTAAAACTCTCATAAGTTTCCATTTTTCTTACTTTAGGGTGTTATACGATTTTCTTTATATTCTCACAATTGCTTTGCAAAATAATTTTGCCTAAAAAAAAAAATTAAGTTGTTATAGCAATATTACTTAGCTTTAATTCGAGGAATAATACCCTTACTTATCACTTTACTACTTGTTACAACCAATGCACTTGCGATTACACGCACATGCATGTAATGTTGTCACGAACAATACTTTTGTTCCTCATGTCCCTACCACTGTTTTTGAGATGGAGCTTCCTTTTCTATCGTAAACATGTTTCTCGCACAAGTGTACAAATCATGATTATTATATCATAGTTTAAAAATTTTAACATTATAATATGATATAATAATACAATATTGTAAATCATGTGAACGAGTATATGGAGAATAGTTGGAAAAACAGTTCGTTCTCGCTTAGTAATAAATATTTTAAACAAAGACAAAGCTCTCTCAAGGCCTAAGGGGACTTTGATCCCCTAGGCCCCAAATTCTTCAAAACATTTTACTATAATATTTATATTTTTGACCTACTTTTTAAGTTTATATATAGTTTAGTATTTACAACTTTACAAAGTTATCAATTTACCCTTAATTTATTAATTATTTTAAAAATGTTAACTAACTAACTTTATCTTTTAAATGTTTTAGCCCTCTAGTGATATATTTCTCACTCCACCCCTAATTTTAAGTATTTTAACATTTTCTTATGATTCATTTTTAAATTATAAATATTCTTTATTTGCTTGTCATTTTGGGGAAACATTATTAAGTTTGTCTAGAAGCTTAAGAGTATGCTGTACATTTCAAAAATTTTCTTCAAACAATTAAGAAGTATATATAATACACACACACATATAAATATATGTATGTATGTTTGTATGCATATATGGACTTGATACAACTTCTCTTTTTTAAGTTTTAGTCCCACTTTTTGAAAGATATTAAAGAGATTACAAATCAAATTGGCACGATATTTACCATTTTTGAGGAAAGTAGTAACTTATAATATACACATGGGAATAATATTATCTATTAAGTATTTTAAAATTTTAAAATATTTATTTATTTAGATTAAGAAATTAAAATTATACTTTACTTGAATTTAATTTTATATCATATTTATGATTATAAAATATAGTTACCTTCATGCACACTTAATGATAAATTATCTACACCCGACTTACCATCCACATAATGGTGAATCTGGTGAACCTCATGGGATGGTGAGCATGGCGTAAATAATTCATCATTAAATGTGCATCAAAGTGACCATAATTTATAATTATAAACAAAATTAAAATTAAATTCAACTAAATTATAATTATAATTTCTTACTTTAAATAAATAATTATTTTAAATTTCTAAAATACTAAATAAAAAATATTATTCTTATTATGCATATTATAAGTTGTCTTCTTATCACTTTTTCAATCGAAATAAGTAGATATCATGACAATTCAATTTGTAATCCCTTCAATATCCTACAAAATGTAGCAATAAAAATTAAAAATAAAAGTTGTATCAAGTTTAAAGTGACATATTTATATTATATATATATGTGTGTATGTATGTATTGTGTGAAAAAGAAAATTGAGAAATATGTTATACTCTTAAACATCTGGATAAACTTGATTATACCTTGTCTTCAATCTCCAAAGCTAGTATTGCACAAAAACAACTCACTTCTTAATTTAACCTGAACATCATCTATTTATATGCGCCATTTTTCTTTACAATTTTTTGATATCAACTTGAAGGCTTCACCAATCCTTTTTTCTACAAAATAAGTACAAAAACAAATAAAAGCTAATAAAATATTATAATACTATCAAAATATTATGTTAAGAGTATTTAATTTACGACTATAAAACACGCTTATTATTAGAGGGTATTCGCTGGTTACACAACCAGTACCCATTGACTTGTTTTTTTTTTTTTGTAGGTATATTACACCATAACACCTTGCAGTTACCTTCTTATGTTAAATTTAGCTAGATAGTTGATGAGTGAGTATTTTACTTATAAACTAACTTCTTTTGAGCTTAAGTATTTTGAAAAAGAACTATAAGCTTGAAGAATTTATGTGTTGTGTGTCGGGAAACAAGAAAAGTGGAATTGATGGGAAGTTGGTACAAATTAGGCTAAAGGAGTAGAAAGTTGACATGCTGAGTGTAGGCTACTAAAATGATCAAAACTTCTTTTACACAACTTCAAATTAGGCTAAAGGAGTAGAAAGTTTAGGGTGTTATATATTTTTTTTATATTCTTGCAATTGCTGTGCAAAATTAGGTTGTTTAAATAAAATTAAGTTGTTATAGCAATATTACTCAGCTTTAATTCGAAAATTTAGTCACCATGAAATGATACTCTTACTTATCACTTGACTACTTGTTACAACCAATGCAGTTACGATTACATGCACATGCATGTAATGTCATCACAAACAATACTCTAGTTGCTCATGTCCCCACCACTGTTTCTGAGATGGAGCTTCCTTTCCCACTGCAAACGTGTTTCTCGCACAAGTTCATAAATCGTGATTATTATATCAAAGTCTAAAAATTTTAACATTATAATATGATATAATAACACAATATTGTAAATCATATAAACGAGTATGTAGAGAATAGTTAGAAAAACAGTTCACTCTCTCTTAGTAATAAACATTTTAAACAAAGACAGAGCTCCCTCAAGGCCTGAGGTGACCTTAGTCCCTTAGGCCCCAAATTCTTCAAAAACTTTTACTATAATATTTATTTTTTTGACCTACTTTTTAAGTTTATATATAGTTTGCTCTTTAAAACTTTACAAAGTTATCGATTTACCGTTAATTTATTAATTATTTTAAAAAATGTTAACTAACTAACTTTATCTTTTAAACGTTTTGGCCCTCTAGTTATCTCTTTCTCACTCCACCCCTAATTTTAAGTATTTTAACATTTTCTTATGATTCAATTTTAAATTATAAATATTCTTTATTTGCTTGTCATTTTGGGGAAACATTATTAAGTTTGTCTAGAAGCTTAAGAGTATGCTGTACATTTCAAAAATTTTCTTCAAACAATTAAGAAGTATATATAATACACACACACATATAAATATATGTATGTATGCTTGTATGCATATATGGACTTGATACAACTTCTCTTTTTTAAGTTTTAGTCCCATTTTTTGAAAGATATTAAAGAGATTACAAATCAAATTGGCACGATGTTTACCATTTTTGAGGAAAGTAGTAACTTATAATATACACATGGGAATAATATTATCTATTAAGTATTTTAAAATTTTAAAATATTTATTTATTTAAAATAAGAAAGTAAAATTGTAATTTACTTGAATTTAATTTTATATCATATTTGTAATTATAAAATATAGTCACCTTCATACACACTTAATGATAAATTATCTACACCGACTTACCATCCACATAATAATGAATTTAGTGAGTCTCATGGGATGTGAGTTTGGCATAAACAATTCGTCATTAGGTGTGCATAGAAGTGATTATAATTTATAATTATAAACAAAATTAAAATTAAATTCAACTAAATTATAATTATAATTTCTTATTTTAAATTAATAATTATTTTAAATTTCTAAAATACTCAATAAAAATATTATTCTTATTATGCATCTTATAAGTTGTCTTCTTATCATTATTTTGATCGAAATAAATAGATATGATGACAATTCGATTTGTAACCCTTTTAATATCTTACAAAATGTAGTAATAAAAATTAAAAATAAAAGTTGTATCAAGTTTAAAGTGACACACACACACACACACACATATATATATATATGTATTGTGTGAAAAAGAAAATTGAGAAATATGTCATACTCGTAAACATCTGGATAAACTTGATTGTACCTATCAAAATGATAAACACATAAAAATATTTGCAATTATATAATGAATATTAAAAAATTTAAATATTTATTACCAAGCAAAAGCGAACTGCTTTTCCAACTATTCTCTACATACTCATTCGCTTGATTTGGAATATAAAGTAATTAAAATCTATTTAGATTAAATTGTGCATAAGTATTAAATCTGTGATCCTAAATTCAAAATCTATTAAGTGTCTCTTCTTTCTTTAACATACATTGCAAATAATGAAGTACAATTTTTAATGTAAGAGTTTTAAATTTAGTTTCTATCTTTTCCTTATTATTTACTATCCAAAATTTATCTAATTGCAAGCTTCCGCACATACGATTTTTAATAATTTCTCATTCAAATTTTAACTCAAGTACACTCAGCTAAAAGGATAAAGTTACAATAGGCTTTACCAAATAATTATGTCCATTGGCAGATGTCTCGGATAGATTTCAAAACCAAACATCTTAGTCTACCCACCCAAAGGGACATTATTCTCCACAGCCTTACACACGTTAACCATAAAAACACTATGCAAGCTAAGTGAAGGAAAATTATACGCTAAGGAACGTTACTCTCCACTCCAATATAAAATGCAAGGTAATTAAGCTAATTATACGCTAAGAAAACTACATAATAATAAAAGTAATAGATAAGCTAAACTAAGGAACATTATGCTTGAGGCCTTTAATCAAACTCAAATGATTATTATACACCTTTCATTCCATCTATGTTCCATCAATAGCCTGGGACTTTAAAGGCATTGGGAGATGGTCTAAATTTGAGTGGCAAAGTCACAACACAAATTAAATAATCAGTTTTAATTTACCTAAATATTAATTAGTTAGATACGAGGAAGACTAAGTAGGAGATATCACAAAACTGCAAACTTAGGTAAAAATGAAAGAATTAGCAATAATTAGGATTAAGATACTTAAGATGTTAAACCCAACCGGATCTCCCAATTCATTGGATACTAATCTACGCAGATTCATATTTTCATACTTGATCACACCTACATATTCTCCTGATACAAACAAATATCAAATGCATTCTTACCCCTTTGTTAAAGATGTCTTTTGCCACGCCATTCAACAAAGATCCATTGAAGTTTAAAAAAATCAAACAATGGTTTTGATACTAAATCTAAAGACAAAACTTAAAAAAACACACACATGCTGATAAAGCTGACTACCAAGCTTCTCATTAGAATTTGTAACTCGCAATTTGTCCAAACTCCTTTGAGGCAACCGCACCGTCTCCTAATAGTGCATAAGAATATGAAAATTGCAATTCATCAACCCAAACAGAATTCCAAAAATAAAAAGCTTACCAGCTATAACTCCTTCATCCATTGCAGACTTGAAAGCATGTACAACATTACATACTCCTATAATTTTTGAGCAATTCTTCTACACTTCTATCTCCACCAACCTTACACCAAAACAGCCTCATCAAAATATGTTTTCAATAACAGCTTGTGTTGATGAATACTCAATTCCAAACACCTGAACCTTGAAAAGAACGGCAGCACGAGAAGATATACAGACCTCTCTTATAATGTCTCCATTTCCGAACGTGAAATGCACCTTCTGATTGTGGATCTCAACTGTAACACAATCAAAGGAATATGTCAAATAACTAATAAACACAATGGATGGGAATAACACAACCCACGCCATATATCATTACTATAATTTTGTTGTTACTATTAAAGATATTAATGGTGTGTTGTTGGTTGCTGGGATTGGTGCTTAGGAGTTGTATTAATGTTATGTATTTCTTTATTATTTTATTAGTATTGTAAAGCCTATACAAAGGCGTCTATGTATTCATATTTTTATCGATTAAATGATACAAAAAACATTTTTCTATTTTAACAGTTACTACCAATTCCTGCAGCCTATGCCTTGTGCCTCTCATCAAACTGGGAGGCATAGAACAGACAAGATCCTTGCTTACTACTATTTACCACTAACAGGAGACCAGTCACCTTGAGTCAGGTAAGGCTTGTCTTGTATCTGGAAGCAGGGGCAATAAACAGTTACTTCAAAGAAGAATTTCTTCGAATTTATATGAAGTCCCCAACCCAACCTTCTTAAAATTTGTATGTTATCGGTACAATTCCTAGATGACAAATTTTTCTTCATTTTTTCCCGAAACTTCTTTCAGAATTCGGTCTTTTTCTTCTGTTGTATTGACAGAACCTAATTTTTTAAATAAACTACTTGATTTTGAATTGATCATATTATGCTTAATGGACCCCATATCTTGAGTTTGTCCGGATAATTATTTCGTGATGCAAATTTTACTAACCTTTAGTTTGACTAATCTACTGTGCCTAATCAGCTTTTCAGTTTGATTTTGAAATAAAACATTAATATAATATTTCAGGGAATCCGCTACTTATCCATACATTGAAATTATATGTTTGTTCTTAGTGGGTTTCTGCAGAAGCACTCAAGAAACTTGGGGTAAAAACTTGGGGTGATATTTATCAATTTGATCATGTATAGATTAGTGTGTGTCTTAAATTCTTTCTACCTAACCTCTGTCTGTGTCTATGAAAGTGTTAACTTTATTAGCTTAGGTGTTGAAGACGCTTCTCCTTAATTGTGAAAAGTGAGCTCAACATCCAAGTCTCATTTTGATATGAGAGTATCTCGCATCTATAAAAGGTGTCACAAAAAAAAATTTCATTAAGTAACTTTCAATCTAGAATAGATTTTACTTTTAAAAAGTATTTCAAATAAAAGAAAGACTATATTTTAAAAAAAAATAAAAGAAGACTGTGTAAAACAAAATTTATTCATTGATTTGTGCTCGTTAACATAGCATCAAAATCAAACAACTCCCTGCAGCTCTGCATGCTGCAGGCATGCAGGGTTTTCCTGCATACGGCAGATTACTTCTTTCTCATGGTAGGTTTCAGTAAATTTTTTTCCTGCATCTGGCAGACCATTTCTTTCCCATTGTATGTTAGAGTAAAAGCTCAATAAAACCACCATAGCAGAAGAGAAAAGCTCACTAAAACCAAATACAAAATTTGTATTAGAACAAACAACACAACTTGCTGCATCTTAGGTTTGGGAGAATTAATCCATACCTCTCCTAAGATTTAAAACACTCACATATAAATAGAAAATTTAAAAAAAGAAATTTAAATATACCTTCTATAAATTGTTAGTTAACCATCTACTTTTAATAAAAAGATTAAAATATCCTTAAAATTTAGCTCTCAATAAAAACATAAAATAATTAGTTATATTAAAGTAATTCCAAAACCTACAATTTTGATGTAACTCATTAGATCTGCAATTCTACTATACTTTGCCATGGAGATTTTACCAACCCATTCGTCTAGTTTTAAATATGAGAGTTATTTAGTGTAGAAATAAAGAAAATATATTATAATTCAATGCCAAGAATAAAATCCAAATAGTATGTATATTCTAACCAAATTTATCAGCAAACAAGCAGAACAAGAAAGAAAGATTTAAGAAGACAGGAGTACCTGATGCTGATTAGACGAAGCTGAGAATATCAATTTGAGCATGCAAACAAGAACCAAGTTGAAAAACTCAATCAACAACAATTGCTTCTATATGAATTGACACATTCAAATACAACATAAGGTGGAATAAATTATAGAAAACCTGATAGCATCTTCGTGGATCAAACTAAGGGTCATTGAAAAGTTTAGCTTCTTGCGGAATAACACCTTTCTCAATTCCCCAGAACGGAGAATACTCTATGGTTTAACAACAATAAGTGCACCATATATTTACATAAGAATAATACATTCTCTATGTAGCCACAATAATCTCTTTTTTTTTTTTTTTGAAAAAAGAAAAAGAAGAGTAAAGGAAAATAAATTAATATATTTTGTTTCATGTATTGAAGACTTATGAAATAAAGTAGATTGAAAAGACAATGTCCATTTGTATTCAGATTGCAACAAAATTAAGTGAATTAATAAAGTCCAACTAATGCTTAAAACAATTTACACTATAAAAAGAAAGTAACAGCATTTTTCCACGAAGATTAAAAGAATATCTCAGCTGAAGTCCCCTTTCATTCGCAGTTCCATTAATTCATCTAACTATAGAATTTTTGTTTCATTTACCTACACCCAGGGTCTTAAGAAATATCAACTTATTTTATTAATCTTGAGTATTTGATGAACTCTCGCATCTTTGTTACCCTTAAATGCCAAATGGAAGATGAATATGAGATGCTTAAAAATAATTTCAAAATTTTTTAAAGGAAATTGTTTTAAGCAATCAATTTTCTTTCTATTATATAAAGGTCCAAATAGAGGTGTTTAAAAATATTTAAACCATCTACATTTTTTATTCAAAAATTTTTCTCCATTAATCTTTTTAAATAATAACCGGATTCCAATTGTCCTTTTGTCGCAATAACTAGGGGTATACAAAGATAAAAAAAAAAATATGCAAAGTAATTGTTCAAAGGAAAATTGACATGAAAGATTATCAGTAAATTGAAAACTAATGACTCAGTATTCCCTCAGTAGAACCAATTAGATGAAACTCAATCTATGTACTCAAACCTAGAACATGAAAAAGGCGAAAAAAAAGCGAAAAAAAAAATCCAAAATTACCAAACAAAAGAAACTACACAAATGAAGCAATTAAGAACAATGATGAGACAAGTATGAATATAATCTCCATCATGAAGAAAGAAAATCAATAAATAATTATAGAAAAAAAGAAAAAGGAAAATCCAAGAATTTCGGTTTCATGGTAACATCTAATATTAAATTGGGTAAGTTACAAAGAGAGCACCTTAACAGCGGTAGTAATAGTGTCAATAATGGCATCAAGGGCGGCGGCTCGTGTGCCTAGCCCAATCGAAGGCGTCTTAATTGATAATGTGTTCTCTTTGAAGAAACAAATTTCTCAACCATTCAGATCTGAACAGAAGCACAATTCAATTCAATTTAAAAACTTCAATGCCCATTGACGAAGAGATTCGACGACCAATAAACGATGAAAGCTTTGACGAGATTAATGCTACGGTTGAGGCTAATGAGAAGGAGATGGACTTAGGATGGAGAGACGTTGATGGTGAGTTATTGATGGAACTGAATGAAAAAAAGAGTTAAGAGTTTTCAATAAGGGAAATTTTTTAAAATAATCTTAAATTTTTTTGAGTTTACGTAAATAATTTCTTGTAAAAAAATTTTACTAAATTAGTTTAAAATATATTTTTTGAATTAAATTACTCTTTATAGCCCACTTTAATTTTATTTTCACAAAAATTAATTTTTTTTACTTTACTCTTTTTTTATCAAATCAAACCCTGACCTCTCAAAACCTTCACCCTTTTTTCAACAGCGGCAACATTAATAGTGAAGACAGTGACGGCAAATAAAATCATACAAACAAGTGTTGATTGTAACTTGATGACAGTAAATAGAAAATATTGATAAGCTTTCTAGAATTTTGTTTGTATTCTTTCAATATAAATAAATGAAAAAGAGTTTTTTGTAATATGATTTTTTCTAAATATTAATAATGTAAATGTATTTGATTGAAACGAAAAAAAATTTTAACCAAAAAATAAAGATTTTGTAGAACATTGTATTGGATTCGGTAGAGAAATACTATTAAAATTACAGAAATAATAAATCCAGAAAGGGACTAATTTGTCCCGAAAATGAGTACATTTCGGGAAAAGACCACTGTCCGGAAAAGTACTCATTTTCGGGACAAATACGTCCCGAGAATGGGTTTCTTTATGGGCCTTATTAAAGAAAAATATGATACAATAATTAATTAATATATATAATAAATAATATTATATGAAATTATTATTTAATAATAGTATTAATAATATTTTTAATTATTCAATAATAATCAATAAAAATAATTAATAATAACAGTAATTAATAATAATAAATAATAGTAGTAATAATAATTATTAATAATGTGAGGTGTAATTCATAATAATAATAATATGAGATGTAATAATAATAATTGATTAGTATATAATAATAAATTAATAATTATATTTTTAATTATTCAAAATAATCAATAAAATAATTAATAATAATATAATAGTAAATAATTAATAATAATAGTAGTAGTAGTAGTAGCAATAATTATTAATAATAATCAATAATAATGTGAGGTGTAATAATAATTTATTAATGATAATAACTAATTCATAATAATATTATGATATAATAATAATAATAATAATAATTGATCAATAATAATTAATTAATAATAATAATAAATAAATAAGAATATTAATAATAAATAAAATAATAGGTAATAATAATAATAATTAATAATAATTAATTAATAATAATAAAATAATAGTAATAATAATTATTACTATTAACATTAGATATAATAAATATACATTTCATTTGATTAATACATATGGAGGGGGCAGAGCCAATTAGAAAGGTTGTACTATAAATTTAGGATTTTGTGGGATTCCGTTTTTCATAAGGGTGTGGGGAATAATAATAATAATAATAATAATAATAATAATAATAATAATAATAATAATAATAATAAGAGATGTAATCATAATAATTGATTAGTGTTAATAATAAATTAATAATTATATTTTTAATGATTCAATAATAATCAATAAAATAATTAATAATAATATAATAGTAAATAATTAATAATAAATAATAGTAGTAATAATAATTATTAATAATGTCAGGTGTAATAATAATTTACTAATAATAATAACTAATTCATAATAATATTATGAGATGTAATAATAATAGTAATAATAATTGATTATTAATAATTAATAATATCAATAATAATAATAATAATAATAATATGAGGTGTAATAATAATAATTAATAAATTAATATTATTGGGAACAATAGTAATAATTAATTAATTAATAATCATAAAATAATAATGGTAATGATTAATGATTTTTATTATAATAATAAAAAATAAAAGTAACAATAATAATAATTGATTAACAACAATAATAAAAATATTTATGTTATTACCTTGTAATTTGCTTTTAAAATTGTTGTAATAATTTATTAATATATATAAAAATTAATAAAATCATGAATGAATTTACTTTTTCTTTAATGCATAAATTATTATATTACGATTATGTTATATTTTAGCATTAATACTGTATTTAATTATATATTTAATTTAATTTTTTAGGTAAAAGGAAATGGCCAAACCAATTAGAAGATTAAAGATTAATTCCGCCAATCACTTCCACAGCGTTCCTACATCACTATCTAAACTACAAATATTGGACACAATTCTGAAGAATCTTACCTCTAAACAAGCTGAACTTTTCAGAGAGACATATGTGGGACATTTTATAGACCTTGAAGGCCTTCACTTCTCCAATAACCTAACCCATTATATGTTGCTGCATGAGGCATATGCACTGGGTGCCTGAGACGAAATGTAATTTTTGGTAGGTGGTCGATATATTTGTTTTTCTCATATCGAGTTCGAGCTTATCACAAGCTTAAAATTTGGTAAATATCCATTTAGAATAGTTAGGTGGAACAACCGTTTCAAGGTTCAATATTAAGGTTGAAAAAGTAACATTAAATTGTCTCGGTTAACTACGATTTACGAGAACTTTGATTTTTCACAAATTGATGATTTTGAGTTGTAAATTTATCATTGTTTCTTTTTATAGAGCGTGTTATATTTGGGAGGGCTCATCGTAATTATACATATGTTGACTTGAATAATGTAGTTTACACGGCCGCCCCCTTATAAAGTGCCTACTGTAGTTGACACCTCTTACAAAACCCAAACAATGCATGATAGGAATCATTTTTGTTATACTCGATTGATGCAAGAAGAATTCACCCGAGATATCACAACATTAAAAAAGAGCTCACTCGAGATTTCTCATTGTTAAGTGATACTATCACCCGAAAAATTGATGGCTTAAGTGTTGACATAAAGGTTTGGATGGATGCCCAACGAATGGAGATTACATTGTTCATAATACGCAGCAAATAGAGATGACCTAATTCATGGCAAATTGGGAGGATTTGATGCAAAGGTATCTGTCTTATGATCACTTTCAGGGCATTCACAATAAAGAGAAGGGGTTGAATAGGCAGTCCCTACATCGGCTGATCGGATAAATATAAATATGAGATATAAACATATAAATTTATTCTTATAAATATGATCTAATGTATGAGTATTACACCAATTATTTGATTTGTATTTTGTCACACCACATACACTAAATAGATTTTTTTCATATACGAAATAGTCAGGCATGGACAGTTTACGAAGCACTATACAAATGGTGGCAGTATTCCACCAGGAGATGGGTTAGGGTTAGGGGGGAGCCGAAGCGCTTAGTCAGTACGATTGACCTTATAGATCGGGTCAATACGAACAAAGCCCGTATACAATGTGGCATAGGTCTTGACAGCGGCCTACTCTACAATATAGACCATGTCTGCGGTATGGTCATGGACACGTCATCGTCTCGCTTGCACTTATTTCGGAGCAAAGATATATGATGATGTTGCAGTGGATTAAGGGTGCCGATATACAAATTAAAACAAAGCATATCGCCATTACGCCTGATTGGCTCCGTGAGATTATAGACTAGAACGTGTGACTAGAAGACACTGTAAGTTATATTTGCAGTTTTTAGTTTCTTTTTATTTTTTTCCTCTTTATTTTCGTTAAACCCTAAAATTATGTGTGTCCTTTTTTCGCTGACATATTTGTTGTATAACTTAGCATGTTGACGAGCTTTTAGACATGATCGCACATTGATAGCTAGCCATGCATTAGGTAATCTCTCAAGAGTGGACCATTATATCCACGCAACTCTATGTATGCATTATAATATGAATATGTTAGATTGTATACACAATTGTTGTAATTGATATAAAAAAGTCTCATGTTCGTCGTTGTTTGTATTGTAGGCCACCCTTAAGGCAATATGGCGAAATGTGGGCAATAGTAATAAACAGTTAGGATTATGTTTCAACGGTGTTGATGTGACTCAGTATATGGCTAGGGCCAATGAGGCCATGCATAGAAATTGGGAGATACCTGATGTTATTTACATTTCAGTTACATGTGGGGGTGATCCTTGGGTTGCATGTACCATAAAATGTTTGAATCATTACATCATGGTATATGACTCGTTGCCTTCATCACACTCAAATGCTACGATAGAAGGCCATATGAGACCTTTGTGTAGACTACTACCTTATCTTATACGCCATGTTGAGATATATAGGTAAGGCCAGAGTTAGGGAATAACATAAAATTTCTCACATTTGAACGAAGTATGTCGGGCGTGCCAACATAGCATTTAGAGAGTGGTGATTGTAGGGTGTTCACGTGCAAGTTCATTGAGTTGCTTGGATTGAGTCATTCATTTGACTTTGGCCTTGATCACAGTGTTTTATTAAAGCATAAGATTGCATTGGACTTATTCGTAGGCAAGTTATTATAGGATATTGTCAATATGATATATGACAAATATGTGTATATAAAAATATTTATATTTTCACGAAATTAAATTAGTCTAAAATAGTGTTACTGGAACATTATCAAGTAAAAAAATACTCGAATGATTACATCCCAACAAAGGAAATTAATGAGAGACATAATAATAATAATATATTTCAACAATTTGTAGGATAATACGACTAATTCACAATAACCAACCAATTACATTATGATAAATGAGTACTCATATTGGGTAACCTTGATTAAAAACACATTACCCTAAAGATTAGACTTAAACAGATATTATAGTACTTGAAATATTCTCATATATGAAATTTTAACGTCGGGGCAGCTTGTGTACTATTGTGCTGTGGGGTTGTTTGTTATTTATTTTTGTGGGGTTAATATTTGGAAGAAATATTCTTTTCTTTATATATATATATATATATATATATTTTTTTTTTTTTAGGGTGTTGTGTAATTTGCATAGCGAGGTCTATGTAATATATCAAGAGTGTTATATGATTTTATCCAAAAATATTCTTTTTAGGGGATTATGTAATTAATCATGAGACCTATCTGATGATTATTAAACAATTAACAATCATCAACATGCTATAATATAGTAATAATATACATTAAATTAAAATAATTTTCAAGTACCCCAACTTTTGGGTACCTGAAAAACATAAAGGTATTCGAAAGTTGGGGTACCCTCTTAGGTCCCATTTTTGGGTACCTATGTTTTTCGAGTACCCGAAAATGAGTACTTGCCATAATATAGTAATAATATTCGTTAATAATTATTTTATTATTAAACAATTAACAATATAGTAATAGTAAATTAATAATAATAATAATAATAACTAATAATAATAATAAAATGAAAGTAATTATAATAATTAATAATAAATAAATAATAATAGTAATAGTTAATAATAATAAAATAATATAATTAATAATAATAATTAATAACAGTAATAATAATTTATTAATAATAATAGTTTTTGGGAATCTAAACTTTCTTATTACTAATTCTTATATTTCTAATCTTGATATTGTAATAATTAATCAAATAAGTTGTGACACATTGAACTTTTTATTAAAAAATTATTATAATTTTAAGATATTCATCCCATGACAATAAAGACTAACAACATGATAATAGTGTTAATTGCAATAGAGTCTTTTAAGCATTAAAATTATTTTAATAATACAACTTCAATATTTTCATTTATTACAAGATTAATAATAATTTTGACTCTACAAAAAATAAATAATATTGTCATGTTAGTCTAAACGGATTGGATTCCGACACGTTGCATGATTGTAACCAACTTCCTTGTAGCGTGAGCATGTTTTTTTTTAACCACTTCTTCACTTATAGACGGAATACATTGTTTCCTCGGTCAATCCATCCGTACCCTCCCTCGAGGTGGCTGAACGATTATATTCTGAACCCCATCGAGAATAACCCAATCACGCTGATTACCAACAGAATATATATTCTCTGCGTAAGTTAACACAAGTACGCCATTTGTATAATAGTGGGAGCAAAGGTTGTTATATTATCCTCTAATAAAATGGGTTGCTGCAAGTGCATGTGGGCAAGGTAATTGCATTAGATCAAATTGCTGACATGTGCAACTCTTTGCGCATAGATCTACCACGTCTTCTTGTCCCATACTTTTCACCTGAAATTCAAAACTGAAAATAGGGTACGCTATTAGTCGTTTTGATTCTACTTTATACTTGTTGACTATGGCTTGAGCCCATGGGGAAAAGGTTTGTGGTTTACATTTTGCGGCTTCTTCCCTCTTATCACAAAACCACCCTTACATTACTGGTCAGATCCAATCCAACAATGATACAATTGGGAGCGTTTGTGCATCCCTCAATAGTGCATTCATACTCTCGGCTATATTAGGAGTCAGTGTGTCGTATCATCGCTTTGGAAACTATGCTCTAGCCTATAGATGAAAATCCACCTCATTCTCTAGTTAGCTTGTCGTATCATCCTCGTCGTCTTTTTCGATATGTATGATTGTTTCCGGGTTTGTCACTTGTAACACGTGACAAAGTCAAGGGAGTGCCTTAAATGATTCAACTAGGTCTCCGTTCACTAATCAACGCACTTCTTCTTTTGCTAATCATGCCTTCCTATAAGATACAAGCACCCCATAATTATTATGTATGTCATCTCAAATATTTTTTGGTGTGTAAATTCTGCTAGGGTCTTGAAATTCACTGAAGACATGTTCACCAATTAGCTGGTTACTAGCTTGTCGATGGCCATCCTGCATTTGATCACTTTAGCATGTGTACACACCCACAATTCGTGTAACGCAAAAGTACCCATTATTCCCGTCATTACTTATAACACACATCCGCCACTTACATCCATCTACAATGCATTTTGCCTCAAAATGTGTCATTGTTGATCGAAGAATGATGAACTGAAAACGCCTCCTGAACGCTATAATACTCAAATAATGTCATAACTCCTTCTTTGTTCTAAAAATCTACCCTATGTGGACATTACCATCTATTGAACTCAACATAACATCTGGGAACATAGTAAATGCCGTTGGATGGAAGGAATAATATGGGTAGGAGCTAAACCCCTCATTGCATTATCTTCATAGGCCATTGATGTATTGGCCGGTGCCTCGCCATTAACATCCTCTCTTGCAATGGTATCCTCATTAAAATAATTCATTCAACTTCCTTCCTCGTAATAATATATTCTTTGCATAGATGATTGATTGTCAAAATAGTCATGTGTAGGATCTCATTATATAAGGGCGGTGAACATACACCATAATTAACTAGCCCTTCCTGACGAGGTGTTAAAAGATAAGGTACCTCTTTGGAGTGGAATTCACTATGATCTTAAGAATTTTGTCTGCCATCTCTCGACATTTTATGGTCAAATGGTGTACAAGTTGGTGGGTCTATATTGCTAAAGGTATTACTGCCCCTAGAAAAGACAAATGGACATGCATTGATTCTCCAATTATATCTTCAAAGGTAGTAGGCCGTGTCATTTTAGGTTCTTCAAATTCTGTGACTTCCGCTCCAACAATGCGGTCCAAAGTTATATACAACGGAGTCGAACCACCCAATCGAGAGCCATTGGCATTAAACAAATGCACCAAAGACAACAGATCATGGTCATCAATTATATTAGCTAGAATAGGTGCAGTGGACAAGTCACCATACTCGCTATACTTTTCCTTTATACAAAATTTGAATTCTTTTGGATTTATCCAAAGCTGAGTATATATCATATTTTTTAGATTTTGGTAGTTAGAATTTCTTGCTAAAGTAATAAATTGAACTATTCCACCAAACATATTTCTAAATACCATCTTCAAATATTTCCCATGAACCGTCATAGTGAACAGAAAATGTTACTAAATCTTCCACACCTTTGTAAATACATAAGAATTCAATATTGTTATAATACAAAAATACACCTAAAATATGTAATGTTTATTCACCCATTATTTTTCCTAAAACTATTTTTCGGATAAGGGGAAAATTTTTCGAGTAAAGCAAAATATTTCGGGTAAGGCCAAATTTTGCCTTACCGAACAAGTGGTTATCTTACCCGAAAAAAAATTTGGCCTTACCTGAAAATTAATTTTAGGGGTGGCCAAATTTTGCCTTACCAAACAAGTGCTTGTTTTACTCAAAAACTATTTTTTAAATAAGGGCATATTTTACCTTACCCTAAAATCATTTTTTAAGTAAGACCACATTTTTTCTTACTCGAAAAGTGGTTGCCTTATCCAAAAACTACTTTTAAGGTAAGGACAAATTTTGTCTTACCCAAAAAATGCTTTTAGGGTAAAGCAAAATTTAGCCTTACCCAAAAGTGACTTTGGGTAAAAAAACTGATGACCGAAAATTAGTAACACTTTTATATCCTCAAATCATTCATTTTCTTTGTATTCATACAACAATCAGTTAACTTAATTTAAACATTAAATCAATTACTTTGTACTATATAAATAAGATTGAATTACAAATCGTAATTTGAGGAAGAATTGAATATTTTTAATTTGCACATAAAATACATACTTATATGCTGAAACAAATTACTTAATATAGGTGTCCAACACTTTGCTGTCAAAATTACATTATTGCCATACCGTCCACTGCCGTTGTTGGTAAGAGATGTGAGTTTGAGACAAGAAAAGTTTAAGTTTACGAAAGTTTGAGTTTGTCAAAATATAGAGTAATAACAAAAGGAAAAAAAAATGACTTTCGTAAAAATAAAATGAAAGTGGATTACTGAGAGCAATTTAATTCAAAAAATATATTTTGGACTACATTGATAAATTTTTTTATAAGAGACTATTTATATAAACTCGAAAAAGTTTAAGATTATTTTGAAAAATTTTCCTTCCAATAAAGAAGAATGAAATTTGCTTAAGTTTAAAGTAGCTACTAAAGTGCATAGAGAAAGGTTTTTCCTTTTTTTTAATTCTTTCAAAACGTCATCATTTCAATGGTCACTTCGACGTCATTTGTTAAACTAGTTATATCTGATAAACGTATATCTAAAATACCTGATACATTTTCCAAAGTATCAAACTTCTGTCAATAAATACAACTAAAGTATAATGTGTCATGCAATAGTCAAGAATTTATGATACCTAAATTAACCGTCAATACTCTTTTACGAAGATAATCCTTTTTCTTGTAGTTTAAATTTGTATTAGGTTGCTTAGTTATAAATTGAATAATTAAATTATTATTATTTCAGGATTATTATTAACGTATCAACTACTAATGCTTAATTGATAACTATATATATTTTATTTTAGATTGTAATTCATCAATGATGACATATCAATTATCTCCATTTTGTATTTAAATCAACTTTTAATATGTTATTGTAAGAATCTACTATTTTACAGATGTAATTAGAATTTATAATATTTACTTTATTTTATAAATCATATTTTTGTATTAATATTAATATTAAATTATCAAGATTTAGCGTCAAATTCTTTGCAATAATTCAATCAATTTTTCATCATTTATGTTCTCATTAAAAATTATTTTAGTCAAGAATGAAAAAGATTTGACAAATAAATTAATTAAACAAAACAAAACATAATATAAATTAAATTCTAGTTACACCAAATATTTTGTTAAACCTCACAAAATTGTTTAAAATATCGCATATTTACTTATAAGAAAATGCAATTTTCATCACCTAATAAGTAAAAAAAAAATATTAATTTTATTATATCTATTCAAAAATATATTTTTAGAATTTCAAAATTGTAATTGGACTAGATTAATTGAATGTGATTTAAAAAAAAATAAAATATGAGAATAATAATTATTAAATATCTAAAGATTTTTTTATATACAGTAATAAATAAATATAAACTTTATATTAATAATTAATCAATTAAAACTAATAAAATAAAAGTTGGTTGAGTATGAATGGAAGTTTAAATATTCTATATTAACAAATATTTTAATTGAAGTTATCAATTAAGTATTCATATCATCAAACTTAATATTTATCTAATTAGTATAATATTACTAAATTAATTAAATATTTAGAAGTTATTAATACGTTATTTATAATGAGTAAATTGAGGCAATTTTTTAGAATTAAAATGTTTATATATATTTATTATTTATTAATAACTTTATTTTCTATAGAAATAATTTTTTTTAAAAAATTTTCTCTGTGAGATTTTTTTTTTTTTTTTTTAAAGTAAAAATATATTTTTAAAAAAATTAGTAGGAATAATGGCAAATGAGCAATGGAAAGGAAAAGCGTAATAATTCAATTACATGAATTCTTATACTGGCAAATAAAGTTACCCATGATCATATTTGTAGCTACCAATTACTAGTACTGCCTATGATTAACATGACAAACCATGCACCATTTATTGAGATGGGTTTCTTCCTATTTAGAGATGGCCCAAATTTTCTCTTCAATAGTAACTAAACCCAATTAGTTCAAGAATATTTTGCTCTTTTCTCAAGTAGGGTTTAGTATTTAATTTTTTGTTACAGTATATATATGTGTGTTAAGAAAGAGGCGGATACTGTTTATTTTTTAAAGAGAGGGGGTACTATTTATTATTTAGAGAGATAGAACAGTAAACTCGGGATAGTTTTGATCAAGTGACTAATTAGAGGTCGATTCGTGGTCCGATTGAGCTGAAATTTTACTAGCAGCCTCCTAAATCAGAGGACTAAATTCTGAATGGTGAAGATCAAATTTGGAGCATTTTTTTTTCTCCAAATTTCGTGGTTAGAAGTTAGGCCACCATTAACACTAAAAAAAAAATACAATAATGAAAAATCACTAAACATGTTTTCCTAAACTAATGGAGTTTTCAAGAATATGCCCAATATTATTACTTAAGAATAGGAAATAAACTAGCCTACTAAATCATATAATTTCATAACATTATACTCTTAAACTGAATGTTTTCAAACATCAGTTTCAAGAAAAAAAACAGCAGACACCCTCCCTCAAATCTTAATTCTTCCAATTACAAATGCCAAGGAGCTTCTTAAGCTTCAAAAATAATTCTAATTGTAGGGCTGGGCTTCGTAAATATATCAACAGCTTAGTCTTTACTTTTCCAGTAAGTAAAGTCAATTGCTCCATCCTATATCAAATTACGCAATAAATAATACCTTACGTCTGTATACTTACTTCGTTCATGTAACATCAGATTTTTGGAGAGTTTTATTGCTGAACTATTGTCACAATAGGCTGTTTTTCTTTTATGACCATGAAACATTGCCTGAACCCATCATTAAAAAAATAACTAGAAGTGCTTTTTCTGTCATTAGGATCTCCAACAAAACCACTATCTATGAAGCAAATAAATATGACTTTTCTCTTTGTTTGTAGAAGAATATAAAATCAGTTGTACCATATCTACAACTTCTTTTGGCAACTAAAAATAACATCACAGCTTATTATGATTTTCTTAGTGTTATGATTGGTAACATGTAAGCTTTTTGATTGATCACTAACACTGAAGAAAATACATTTTTTTCCCTTTGTCATCCAGATTTTTCCTCATTTCATTTGGAATGTGGGCATATGTGATGCACCCAAAAATTTTGATGTGAACAATGGTTGGTTTATGACTGCTCTATAAATTGAATCAAGAATTGCCCAAACCAAAAGCTCTAGAAATTCTCTTCATCGAATGAAAAATCACTTTTACAAGGATAGGTTTTGCTTCTAAGTTGAATCAAGAATGTTTAACGGAATGATGGATCCACAATATAGTAAATATATCTAAATTAAACACACCTAGTGCTAAAGCTGAAGTCTTCTTGATCACCCATTAACCTCTCCAGGTAATTACAACTCACGCGCACAAGAAAATCTGTCACTGGACAAAAGATGAGAGTTCCCTGCAAGTATCTTAATATCTGTTTGACAATCCGTAAATTAACCTTGGTGGTTGCTTGAAATATCCAGCCTTGTAAATGTGAGGTATTGTAGACTTCTGACAAGGCTACGATATACCGTTGCGTTTACAAGATCATTGTTATCTGGAAAAGGGGTTATTTTAACAGCCATAGGTGTGTTTATGGTGGAGCAATTTTATGTGTTTGCTCAAGTCAAAATATCTTTTGTGTATTTGGCCTGAGAGAGAAAAATTCCTTTATTGAAAGGTTTTACTTCTGTATTGAGGAAGTATTGTAGTTGACCAAGGTCAATATTTCCACAATTGAGTTAGTACAATCTTCAACCCAAACCGAAACAACTACTCATCCTTTGCTTACTCAAAGCAAACTAAAGAAAAATCCTATCTTGGCCTTGTAAATCAGCCATCATAAAGAACCCAAAACTCTTTGAATAGCACTCAAGAACATGTTACGGGTCATAGCAATGAAAAAAGAACTTCAAGCACTTCATCATAATCAAATTGGACCTTGGTTCTTCGTGAGGCAGGAAAAAATATCATAGGATCCAAATAGGTTTATCATAGGCTCCGTCAATCACTTTAAAGCAAGATTAGTTGCTAAAGGCTTCATGCAAGTACTTGGGATTGACTTCGATGAGACCTTTAGTCCAGTCATTAAACCTACCACTATTAGACTTGTTCTCGCCATTGTTGTACACTCAATATGGACAATGAAACAATTAGATGTTTGTAATGCCTTCCTACATGGCAACCTGACTGAGACAATTTATATAGAACAACCTCCTGGCTTCTAAGAGTCTATCCATTCGAGTCATGTCTATAAACTACAAAAGGCACCCTATGGCTTAAAACAAGCATCTAGAACATGGTTTGAATGTCTTTCCAATGCTTTAATAGGCCTTAGTTTCCATGGTAACAAACCTGACACCTATTTCTTTATTCTTAATAAAAATCCTACAATTATTCTTATATTAATTTGTGTTAATGATGTTATTATCATAGGTAACAATGACATTGCCATCGACTCTATCATCAACACACTCGGTGACATATTTATTGCAAGAAATTGGCATTCCACTTCCAAAAACACCACTCCTCCTTTGTGGCAATATGAATGCCATTCATATCACAAGAAATCTGGTTTTTCACGACCCAAAAAAACATATAGAACTTGATGTTCATTTTGTACGAGAAAAAGTAGTTCAAGGCTCCCTTTTGACATAGCATATTCCTGCACATCTTCAAATAGCTGATACATTCACAAGCCATTAGCCAAATAACCCTTTCTATCCTTACGACACATATTGGGCGTGCATCACATGACACTGCCCACCTTGAGGCTAATAAGAAAAGATATCAAAAGGAGAAATTATGATTTTCTTGTCCCATTGACTCTAGTTAATAAAAGGAAAAATCATCATAATGTTCTATGTCTCATTGACTCTAGTTAATAAAGAAAAAAAATCAATTAGGAAATGATCAACAGCTAGAATATCTCCAATAGCTAGAAGATCAATCTCTCTTTAGAAAAAATAATTCCTTATAACATTCCTTATTAAACTTTTCTTGTATGTATTTAATCCTTGTAAGCTTAGAATTTTGATTATTAGTGAAGGCTACTTCTATGAATGATCCAAAATTGCATACAGTTATTATGATGATGTTGGCCATATGAGTTTTCCATGCCCCATTAACAAAAACGCATATATAGTGTTAAAAAAATTTTGGTTGCGAAAGGAACCAAAACTAATACTCAAGGACCTAAAGCCTTTTGGGTACTAAAGTGCAAAACTTGAATATTTTTGTAGGTAACACAATTAGGAAATAATGGGCGGTTCCTTGATAATGACTTGTTGTGGGAAGAGAAACACTTAATGAAATGCCCTATGACATATGTTTGCCAAACAAAACAATGTATCACACAAACCTCAATACCTGAATAGGCAAGTTTGTTATAAGGTCAAATAAATCTGTTGCCACCTAATGGATTATACATTGTAGGTTGCATTAACAAAAATTTAGGTTATCATAAGATGCCGACACCAAGCATAAACCTAACAGCCCTAATCTAATTTAGAGCGAGATTGCTATTAGAAGAGTTAAAAGCTTTTTTGAGTAGTTAAAAGTCATTTTAAGTGTTTGGTAAAAATTTTTCATAATGACTTTTGACAAACTTACCTTATTTTACAATAGGTTTTAGAAAATAAAAAAAGAGTTGCTTTCAAAACAGATTTTGGAAAGTAATTTTATTTGTAAACATAATACCAAATATACCCATTTAAAAATAGGAAAACCCAAAATTATCCCTAAAACAATTATTAAATTTTAACTTTAATTAGGAAATGAAATTATTAAAATCAAAATATTTTTTCTCTTTATTGCTTTTTTATATTTTTGAAAATATGATTAAAATTGTTATATTTCTGCTATAAATTATTTCAAAATGTTATATGTGTATATAAACAAACACTTAGTTAAAATTAAATTTCATTTATTAGTACTATTTAATATGTACATTTTGGTAATTATGTTTACTGCAATATTTTAACAATAAAATTTATGAAACAGACAAAACTGTTTTTGAAATTTATAGCACTTTTAAAAATAAAATTTTCTAAATATTAAATTGATTCTGTTCAACATTAATTCTTTCTACAGCATACTAAAATTATCTTATTTTAAAATCTATAACAATCCCAAACTAACCCTAAATATCTTCAAACAAATTTATTAAAATAATATATTTTTACCTTTAATTCTTCGAAACTGTACATTCGAAAATTATGATAATAATTTGTAAATTACAGTAGACATAGGTTGATCAAAATATTTTAGAATTTTGAAACATCAAAAATAAATTTAATTACATTTTAACTTTTGAAAATCAATCTTTCTAGCAATCTTCAATATTTGCATTTAAACAACTTAAAAATTTATACTATAATTTTCACTATCAATAACCATCGGCATAAAAATATAAAATAATTAATTGGGGCTTTAATATTTTTTTGAAAGATTGAAATAAATCTAAATAAATTTTATTGTAGATCATGCAAATATGTCAAAAATGTATTTAAAAACTTAATGTCCCTGAAGTAAAATTTTAAGTAATTATGAACGTAAGTACACATAAACATTTTATTTACTGTTGCAATTTAATTTTATCCAACACTTTGAAAAGACCAAAATGTATCTAAAGATATTTAGGGCCCATTTGAATTAAATACAATTCTCAATTTTTTAAAACATAAATATTGAAAACAAAAGTTTCGTAACATTATTCTGAAAAGTTGTTGAAAGAATATTAAAGAAAAATGTGTTTGGTGATCTTATGATAAATTTATTTTTAAAATTATTGTTTTAAGAGTTTTTAGTTTTTCTAAACTCTATCTACTACAATCCAGTTATAACTAAACTCTATAATCCAATCATACCTCTCTTTTTACTTTCTCATGTATTTCTATGTTTTCTCTCCTCTCCGTTATGAACTCTTTCTTTTTCAAAACATAAAACTTTTCTTTGATATCAAAAGAAGAAGGACGAAACATTGTTTCTTGTTCGATAATTACCATAAAAATGAAAAAGCCCTTTTAAAAGTTAAAAAAAAAAAAAGAAATTTGGAAGAATTTTTCCTGCTTGCTTAAACATCATTGTCTAAGAAGACGAAATTGGGTTCATATATAATCTTTGATTAATATTAACGTTACCTTTTATAATTTGCTATTCATAATTATGAATAAACATTTATTGATAATTAATTCATAATGGGTATTATGTGGATGAGTTGATTGTTTTTTACGAACCACTCACATCTATATTTTTTGTTTTACATTTGTGATATATATAATTTGCTGTTTAATAAAATTACTGCTAACGTAAATGGAAAACATGTTCTCAAATATTGTGCTACACATTTATTTTAAATTTAAAATTATTTTTTAAATAATATGTACGAATCATTTTCAAAATCAAAATTTTAAAATTACAATTCAGTATTTTAATTTTGAAAACTATTTTTGAAGAATAAATTAAACAAATTCTTTGTTTCCCGGATCAATTAAAATTTTGAATCACATAAATTGCTTTTCCATATTCAAAAATTTTTGTGTAAATAAATCATTTAGAACAAATCATGTCTTTATTTTGATTAAAGTCTACATCTAGTTTTCTGTAAATTATAGTAATACGCTTATCTTAAACTTAATATATATATATATAACCTGTTTCATGTAAAAGTTGAACAAATTCTCTATAAATATTGATTCGTGGACCAGTGATGTTGACTATTTTCTAAGTTTAACCCAACAATTTTGTTTATTTTTTATTGTTCACTAATAGTAAAGATAAATAGAACTTTAATAACTATTTCTAGATGAATTTGACAATAATAATTTTGGTACCTTAGGTCATAAAAACTTATTATATATTTGGCTAGTGAAAAAGGAAATGTTAAAATCAATCCTTAAGCACAAAGTTTTAAATTTAGTGCGTTTAATTCACAAAAGAAATAACATCTTTTAACATTCTTAACTTCAAATAAATGAAATTAATAAAAATATGACCTACCAAGTTTATAATACGTTTTAAAATCTTAAAACATCGATATGTCATCATATAAAAGAGGTTGTTCCAATACTTTTTATTTCATTCAAAAAACTATCCACTCTAAAATATTAGGGACAAATATACAAGCAGTATGCGAGGCATGGAGTCCCAATCTTTCGAGAGATCTATTTTGCTTTTTAGTTTGTTTGTCATGCTCTCATCAGTTCTTGTGGCAAGTAAAGATCTTGTGCCTTTACCTTTACTACCAAAGGAAACTCACGATTTTCTAGAACATTGCGGAACCAAGTTACAGCCAGCATGTGGGGAGGCTATCAAAGCGAGTGTGTACAAGCATGAAAATCTATCTCCTGAATGTTGCCAACAACTTATAGCTGAGGGATGGGCTTGTCACAATGAGTTTGTGCGAGTAACTGCACCATACTACCCTGAGAAAAATAATGTAGATGTTTTTGCTAGAAGTGGTCATGTTTGGCATGAGTGTATTATTCATTCTCCAAAACAATAAATAGCTTGCTCTAATCCACAATGTAAACTTGAAAAAGTTTTAGAAGAGAATAATATCAACTTCATGTATCGGAGATTTTTTAATAAGTATGAGCAATAATTAATAACTATTCATATAAACTCTTATTTCATTTAGAGACTCAAGATTTTAATATATCCAAGCCCTCTACAATAAAAGTTTCTTGTCTTTAACAATTATGATCCACAAGTTAGCATTATTGCATAAGTGATCTTTTGATTTGGCTTTTTCATTAACTATAATGAGTTATAAAATCTTTTTTCAAATTTTTGAATGCCATTTAATTGACATTATAGAAGAGTTTTTGGTAATTAAAAAGTCATTTTCCTTTTATTGGAATATATCCAAATTTTGGGCTTTTAACATCAAACTTCTCTAATTTTTTTAAAAGGTGAAATCGGCTAAATTACTCTGATTTTATTTTAAAAATTTTACATTATTCCTCTAAAATAGAACATTAAAAATTTTTTTATTTAAATAATTACTAAAATTTTTCTAAACATATTTGTGACAATTACTGATGAATTAACTTTTATTAAAAACTCTACTTATAAAAGGTATATGAGTATAAGATCTGCTTAGAAAAATGTTATTCGAAAAGTTATACCTAACAGACCGTAAATACTTCTGCAAGAATGAAGTAAATAAATTGACTAGCCTACCAATGCATTGAAGAAATATACTACTTGCAACATCTTTTTTTTCAAATGTATGTATACTATATTTACACAGTTCATATGTCATTTTATTAAAAATAAATTATGTTTTTATGGATTAATGTACATAGATATATTACCAATAAAAAAATGCCTAATATTTGTGTATTTAATCTTCAATTATCTCTTCCATTTGCTTTTAAGGCTTCCCATTTTTGTTCATGAATGTCTTGATATTATGTATCCCTCTGATGATCAACTTGTATTCTAATTTTTTATGTTAAAAATATCACAACAAATGCGACAAGAATAATCTAGTTAAATCAAAGATATCAATGTTTGTCATGATCAAAACAATGATAATGAGCCTTAAGGCTAATAATCTTCCCCTTTCTATAAAGACAACCATTGATTGCCATAAAAATTTGGCTCATGAATTGATCATACATCATGGAATCCAAAATTTATGCTCCCCATAGCATAAATGAAACATTTAAGCATGTGGGCATTTCAAACAAGACATTTTAATTCAAGTATATGACCATCAATCATATGGCAAACAGTTAAACTTCTGCCCCTTTTGTTATCATAAAAAAGAATATCAAATATAAGAGTATGATAACAATATTTGGAAATAAGTTGCAGAAAGATTTCAAAAAATTTCCGTGACGAAAAATTCCCACTAAACTTTTGAACAAAGACAATTAAAAATCAAGGGGTGAGGTATAAGATAAAATTAATGAGAATTGCTCTCCCTTTTTGTTTTAAAAGAGTGCATAATGGAAATTTTCAAATAAATACAAACTGTATATGTATATCAAGCGACAGCCATCATATAATATCTACGCAACACAAAATAAATAAACCACAGCTCCCCTAAGTGTATTGCATATCAAATGTGTTTCTCATTTCACAAGTTAAAAAATTGAAGAATGAAAAGATTGCAGAATTTTTTGAACAAATAAAAACACATTTGTAAAATTTTCATATCTCTCTTTTTTTGAACATTGTCAAAAATAACAACAAAATAATAAATAATCTCCCACGTGTTTGTCACCAAAACAATAAACAGAGGAAGAACACTTTTATTTGTAAACTCTATAATCCAGTTATACCTCTCTTTTTACTCTCTTATATATTTCTATTTTTTCTCTGCTCTCTGTTATGAACTCTTTCCTTTTCAAAACTTTAAACTTTTCTTTCATATCAAAAGGAGGAGGATAAAATATTCTTCCTTGATCGATAATTGTCATAAAAATGAAAAGCCTTTTTAAAAGTTACCAAAAAAAAAAGGAAATTTGGAAGAATTTTTCCTGCTTGTTTAAACATCATTGTATATGAAGACAAACTTGGGTTCATATATAATATTGATTAATTTTAATGCTATATTTTATAATTTTCTATTAATAATTATGAATAAATATTTATTGATAATTAATTCATAACAGGTATTATGTGGATGAGTTGATTGTTTTTTATGAACCATTCACATCTATATGTTTTATTTTACATTCGTGATATATATAATTTGTTGTTTAATAAAATTATTGCTGACGCAAATGGAAAACATGTTCTCAAATATTGTGCTACACATTTATTTTAAATTTTAAATTATGTTTTAATTAATATGTACGAATCATTTTCAAAATCAAAATTTTAAAATTACAATTCAGTATTTTTTTTTGAAAACTATTTTTGAAGAATAAATTAAACAAATTCTTTGTTTCTCGGATCAATTAAAATTTTGAATCACGTAAATTGCTTTTCCATATTCAAAAATTTTTGTGTAAATAAATCATTTAGAAAAAATCATGTCTTTATTTTGATTAAAGTTTACATCTAGTTTTCTGCAAATTATAGTAATACGCTTATCTTAAACTTAATATATATATATATATAACCTGTTTCATGTAAAAGTTGAACAAATTCTTTATAAATATTGATTCGTGGACCAGTGATGTTGACTATTTTCTAAGTTTAACCCAACAATTTTGTTTATTTTTTATTGTTCACTAATAGTAAAGATAAATAGAACTTCAATAACTATTTCTAGATGAATTTGACAATAATAATTTTGGTACCTTAGGTCATAAAAACTTATTATATATTTGGCTAGTGAAAAAGGAAACGCTAAAATCAATCCTTAAGCACAAAGTTTTAAATTTAGTGCGTTTTAATTCACAAAAGAAATAACATCTTTTAACATTCTTAACTTCAAATAAATGAAATTAATAAAAATATGACCTACCAAGTTTATAATACGTTTTAAAATCGTAAAACATCGATATGTCATCATATAAAAGAGGTTGTTCCAATACTTTTTATTTCATTAAAAAAACTATCCTCTCTAAAATACTAGGGACAAAACATATACAGGCAATATGCGAGGCATGGAGTCCCAATCTTTGGAGAGATCTATTTTGCTTTTTAGTATGTTTGTCATGCTCTCATCAGTTTTTGTGGCAGCTAAAGATCTTGTGCCTTTACCTTTACTACCAAAGGAAACTCACGATTTTCTAGAACATTGCGGAACCAAGTTACAACCAGCGTGTGGCGAGGCTATCAAAGCAAGTGTGTACAAGCATGAGAATCTATCTCCTGAATGTTGCCAACAACTTATAGCTGAGGGATGGGCTTGTCACAATGAGTTTGTGCGAGTAACTGCACCATACTACCCTGAGAAAAATAATGCAGATGTTTTTGCTAGAAGTGGTCATGTTTGGCATGAGTGTATTATTCATTCTCCAAAACAATAAATAGCTTGCTTTAATCCATAATGTAAACTTGAAAATATTTTAGAAGAGAATAAAATTAACTTCATCTATTGAAGATTTTTCATAAGTATCAGCAATAATTAAAACTATTCATATAGACTCCTCTTCCATTTGAAAACTCAAGATTTTAATTTATCCAAGCCCTATAGAATAAAAAATTCTTGTCTTTAACAGTTATGATCCACAAGTTAGTATCATTACATAAGCGATCGTTTGGTTTGGCTTTTTCATTAAATATAATGGGTTATAATTTTTTCAAATTTTTTAATGTCGTTTAATTGACATTATAGAAAGGTTTTTGATAATTAAAAAAGTCATTTTCCTTTTCTTGGAAGAAGTTCAAATTTTGGACTTTTGTCTTTGTAACTTCTCCAACTTTTTTAAAATGTGAAATTCGATGATATGCTCTTATTTTATTTTAAAAGTTTTACATTATTTCTCTCAAATAAAACATTAAAAATTTGTTAATTTAAATAATTACTCAAATTCTTCTGAAGTTATTCGTGATAATTAAAGATTAATTGTCTTTTATTAAAAACTCTACTTATAAAAACTATATACGTATAAGGTCTACTCTGCAAAACCTTATTTGAAAAGTTATACCTAACAAACCATAAATACTTTTGTAGGAATTAAGTAAATAAATTGACTAACCTACCAATGGATTGAAGAAATATACTACTTGGAACATTTTTTTTTCAAATGTATGTATACTACATTTATGCATTTCGTATGTCATTTATTAAAAATAAATTATGTTTTTATTGATTATGTACATAGATTTTTCTATTGTTAAATATCTTACATTGTATTGTAAATATTTAATTTTTAAAGTTAGATTTAAATTCAATAAAAGAAAAAAGAAAGGAGCTAGAAAAGATAACATTGAAAAATGTACACGGCGGATTTCATTTGCAATTCAATTTCCGAAAAATATTAGAGTGTAAATAAAATATTAGTTTCTATTCTTTGTACTTTGGATAGTTTGAAATATATTTTGCCATAATCTTTGAAAATTGATTTCATAGTTAGAAACAATAAAAATATATTTGATAAAAGTAATAAAAATTATTATATGTGTTTACTATGTATCGAATTTTAAGAATAATTTCCAAAAAAAGCTTAAATATTTTATGTTGGAGTACTATAATTAAGTTTGTTAGATAAATTAAGTTTTATTTTCTAAACAACTAAAAATTGTCCAACTGACTCTTCATGTCTCTTATTTGCCATAATCCACTTTCACAATCAAATTTTGAGAAATAGGAAGGCTTTTGTATACAATTAGTCAATTCATTTTTGTTTGGAAGGCGAAGCAACACAAAGCATAAAAGAAAGGAGAAAAGTATTATAAGCCATAGTTGTTGATTATTAACACACCTAATTTAACTCAAATAGAACGCTTGTTAAAATAGGATGACAAACACTTAAGCACTAAGCTTAAAATAATATTCCTCAAACATTACTTTATAAAGATCACATAACTTAAAATATTCAAACCTTATTATTGCAATTAATTGCTGAAATGTTATTAAGAGTCAAATCCTAGTCCTAGATTAATTACTAAATAGCACAGTTTTTCTTTATTCTTCTCTAGATGAAGATTCTAATATTCCAAAAGTGTAGAACCGTGAAGTCTTTATATATTGATCTACCTACCAAAAATTTTATATTCAATCTGTAAAATATTATTTATGAGTAGTAAACTATCAATTCGTTAAAAAATTCAAACATAATATTTTCATTCATATATATATATGTATATATATGCATATATAAGCAGTTAAATGTTTACGAAAATAATTACTAATATACTTAAATGACAATAAAATTTGCGCTTGTCATACATTTATTAAAATAAAATAGGCAAAAAATGTTAATAGATTGTGTGCATTGCAAATAATAATTACTACGATAGCAAGTCAATAGTATTAGTAGTTAGAGATAGTGAGCCAAAACATTTTTTTTTTTTTTTGTAATTAACTATAAAAAAAAAAAAGAAATATTGATTATTGTTTGATGATTATCATGAAAATGAAAAACTTTTTTAAGAGGTGAGAAAGAAAATTTTGGAAGAATCTTTGTAGTTGTTTTGAACATTATTGTACATGAAGACATAGTTGGGTTCATGATTCTTGATTAATTTGAATGCTATATTTGATCATTTTTTATTCATAATTATGAGTAAATATCTATTATAATTAGTGTATAAAGTATATCAATTTGGATGAGCTAACTCATTTTTATTGACCATTTATCCATATTTCTTTTATTCTACATTTGTGATGTATAAATTTATTGTTTAATAAATTTACTAATTGCAAGAGTGAAAAACATGTTTTTAAATATTGTGCCAAACATTTATTTTAAAATTTTAAATTTATTTTTAAATGAAATACCAAATCATTTTCAAAATAAAAGTTTTAAGATTACAATTCAAAATTTTAATGTTTGAAGACAATTTTTAAATAATAAATTACAACTTTGAGTCAGGTCAAATATTGCTTTTCCATGTACTAAAATTTTTGTGTAAATAAGTCGTTTAAAAAAAATCATACGTTTTATTTTGATTAAATTCTACACTTTATTGCAAATTATGGTAACAGGCAAACTATAAACATAATGAGTATATATATATATATATATATATGTTTTGTAAATTAACCTATTTCATGTAAAACTCATATCTATACATATTCTTCCTAAATGAACTTAAGGAGTAATTAATGTACACTAATATATGGAGGCAATAGTAAACCCATGAAACATTAACTGTTCTCTACTAAAACTCCTTTCATTTTTTTTTCATTATCGTAAACTTTTAACTAATTTTTAACCTATAAAATAATATAAATATCCGTCTAACTTGTGTTGATAAATGTCCTAAATTTTATACATTTTTCTAAATTCTAAATTATAAAATATCAATTAAAATACATAAAATAGATAAACACAATACCAAAAAAATAGAAAATTTCAAAATTTTGTATTCATGATGGAACTTTAAAATTGAAAATAAAATAGAAATACAAAATAATAATTGTTTTCGGAAAAAAGGGGGTTATTTTTTGTCTTGTCTTTTATTTATTAACATGTCAGATATATGCCTAATTTATTAAAAGTCATCACTTCACCTCTAAATATTGATAAAATAATTATTTTATCTTTGTTCTAATTAAAAATGACAAAAGATAACAACATTTTATCCTAAACTTAGGTGAATAACAAATCAAGACATACTTTGGACAATTTTAATATTTTATCCCTGCCATTGCATTTGTAATAATCTATTAGAATTTTTCTTCATCCTTTGCCACCATTCTTCCTATCTCCAAACCTACCACCACTATTGTCACCCTTTTTTTTTATCCAATTTGTAAATATGCCACCATTATCACCACCTCCATTTTCATCTTTTCATCTTTTCATCTTTTTTTTTTATTTATTTTTTATTTCTTCTCTCTTTGTGGCTTTCTCTACCATGGCCATAGCTGTTGCTTCTCTCTGTCTTTTTTTTTTTTTCCTTAAAACACAAATTTTTTTCAATCCACATTCAAAACTCTATCGATGAAAGTTACAATAACTGAATGAAGCAAATCCCAACAATCTTTGTTATTATTCATTTTTAAAAATCATGATTGAAAGTCTTGTCTCTCGAGTTTAATTCATGTTTCTAGTGATCTAACTCTTAGGTGGTTTTTGCCGGGCATTATGGGGAGCAATGACAGTTGAGATGGTAGGAATTAGTAGTAAAGGGAAAAATCATTTGAAATTGAAATAAGGATTTGGTCAATCACAAGAAAATGGCAAGTTCATGTAGTTTTTTGACAAGAAATGACAGAAAAAATTGATGAATTTTTGCCTACAAGAAATAGTAGAAGAAGCGTGTGTAGTTTGAATTTTGATTAGTTGCAGTGAAATTGGAGCTTTTTACCACTGGTATGAATAGGTTAACTACAAAGTATTGCCTTCTGGATATTGCAAATGAAAGCCAGAGTGTGTGTAATGAAGTTGATGTTTGACTTGTATATTTCTCACATATTTAAAATATTCACATTAAAATCAGATAGTAATATGAAGTTTTGAGAAGCCTAAAAGAACATGTGTTTTAATGAAAAATTCATTTGGAGAATTTAAGTGCTAATCAATTGTTAGGATTTTTCTTGTCATTATATGGCAATTAAAATTGTGGGTCTTTTGTAAGGCAAAAATTATGTTACAACAAAAATACAGTAGAAAAATCTGCATAGCTTTTGTTTTTATTAAACTCCATGTATTTTAGTTTTTTAGTTATTTTGAAATTAGTTGATTGTCAAAGTTTAACTAGGAAACATGCATTTGCGATTCTACAACTCAAAAGAAAGAAGGACTTTGGAAAACAAGGACTTTATAGCATGGTAAGAATCCTTCCTAATTTAGGAGATTTATTTCCATAAGGAATAAGGAAATAAAAATCCTCTTTGGACTCAAGTTTATGTTTTCATTATTTAAAATAAAAAAAACAACAGTTTTAGATTTTGTCAAGCCTCCAATATGTGAAAAACTAGTTCATAAAGAGCTTCTCTATAAGCATGATTTTTAATTTCTAAGTTGTTCACCTTTATCCCTTATGCTTTAATTGAGAACAATTTAGTGAGAATTATTTGTTTGTAATTCCTATTCTAATAAACTTAAGAATTTAGATTTCTTAAGTGTTGCGAAGATAATTTGCTTGTGTTCTTTAGGAAGCAACTTGATTTCTTCGGGAGACAAAGCCGTGTTCACTAAAAGGGAGATCGATGACATAAAAAATGAGCGGATCTCGCGGAAGAAGGCCATATAAGAAGATACTATACAGCAATAACAATAAAGAGGGAGCCTTTGACTTGTATAAGTTGATTGGTGTTTGTATTGTTTTATTTCTTAGTGACTTGTTTTTTCTCTAAGCGTTGCCTAGTGGATGTCAGATTTTAAAATCCAAACCATGTTTTAAATGCCGTGTCTTCATTATTTTATTTGTAGTGTGCTGATTTGATTAATCGTGAAATTAATTTACATTAATTAGTTAACTAAATAGTTAATTAAAATTGGAAATTAAATTACCAACAAATCTTTCATCAATGATCAATTTGAAGATACATTACCAACAAAAGATACCTAATATTTGTGTCTATAATTCTTCAATTATCTCTTTCATTACTTTTAAGGCTTCCCATTTCTATTCATGAATATCTTAATTTTAGATATCCTTTTGATGATCACATTGTACTCCAATTTTTCATGTTAAAAATATCACAACAAATGCTACAAGAAGAATTTAGTTAAATCAAAGTTATCAATGTTTGTTATGATCAAAGCAATGATAATGAGCCTTAAGGCTAATAATCTCCTCACTTTTTTATGAAGACAACCATTGATTGCCAATAAAAATTTAGTTGTGAATTGATCATACATCCAGCAATCTAAAATATATGCTCCCCATAGCATCAATGAAACATTTAAGCATGTGGGCATTTCAAACAAGGCATTTTAATTCAAGTATATGACCATCAGTCATATGGCAAACAATTAAACTTCTGCCTCTTTTGTTATCATCAAAAAGAATATCAAATATAAGAGTATGATAACAATATTAGGAAATACGTTGTAGAAAGATTTTGAAAAATTTCCAAGATGAAAAACTCCCACTAAACTTTTGAACAAATACAATTAAAATCAAGGGGTGAGGGAATAAGATAAAAGTAGTAAGAACTTTTATCCCTTTTAGTTTTAAAAGAGTGCACAACGGAAATTTTCCTATATATATATATATATATATATATGTATGTATATCAAGAGACAGTCATCGTGTAATATCTATGCAACCCCAAATAAATAAACCACACCTCTCCAAAGTGTATTGCATATCAAATGTGTTTCTCGTTTCACAAGTTAAAAATTGGAAGAATGAAAAGATTGTAGAATTTTTTTTGACAAATAAAAACACATTTGCAAATTTTTCATATCTCTCCTCATTGTAGCATTGTCAAAAATAACAACAAAATAGTGAATAATCTCCCACAAGTTTATCGCCAACACATTGAATAGAGGAAGAACACTTCTATACATAATAACTTTTCCACGCTCACATACTCTTTTTTCCCTTTTTTTTCTATTCAAAGCCACAACAGAATTTAAATAATTCAAAATATAATATCAAGTAAGTAACAATTAAGTCCATGAATATTTGGCTTGAAATGGATAGAAAAGTTAATCATTGAGTGACTACATTTCAATTCAAATACATTTAAGCATGATGAATGAATAAAATAAATGAAGAATTAAGCACATGTCAAAATACAAAATGGCATGGGATTGTTTTGTACATATTAATTATTGCATGTATGGTTCAAGCAAAACATATATTAAGTCACAACATGCCTTGAAACCTTGGCTAAAGAATTAAATATTAAACGATCAAAATGGTAAGCCAACAACTTGTTAACAAGGTATGCACATGTCAACCAATCATGCTTACAAACACAAACTACAAATATGCTTTAAAGATTTGAGCTAACAATTGTGCATAAGGCAATTAAAGGAGTGAGTTTTTGACACTTGTACATAAGGCAATTTCGAATTTGATACCAATTATGCTTATATATGTGTTCTTGCCTGGCTCTCAAAGATGTGTTTTGGATAAAGTATATATTGGATACAAGCCTTATATTAAACGAAAAACATTTGAAAAGGTATTTTGTAAAGGCTACTTCTATGAATGATTCCAAAATTGCATGCAATTATTATAATGATGTTGGCCATATGAGTTTTCCATTCCCCATTAAGAAAAACGCATATATAGTGTTAGAAAAATTTGGGTTGCGAAAGGAACCAAAACTAACACTCAAGGACCTAAAGCCTTTTGGGTACTAAAGTGCAAAACTTGAATATTTTTGTAGGTCACACAATTAGGAAATAATGGCAGTTCCTTGATAAGGACTTGTTGTGGGAAGAGAAACACTTAATGAAATGCACTATGACATATGCTTGCCAAACAGAACAATGTATCACACAAACCTCAATACTTGGATAGGCAAGTTTGTTATAAGGTCAAATAAATCTGTTACCACATAATGGATTATACATTGTGGTTTGCATTAACAAAATTTTAGGGTTATCATAAGATTACCAACACCAAGCGTAAACCTAACAGCCCTAATCTAACTTAGAGCGAGATTGCTGTTAGAAGAGTTAAAAGTATTTTGAGTAGTTAAAAGTCATTTTAAGTGTTTGGTAAAAATTTTTCATAGTGACTTTTGACAAAATTACCTTATTTTACAATAGGCTTTAGAAAATAAAAAAAGAGTTGCTTTCGAAATAGATTTTGGAAAGCAATTTTGATTTTAATTTTATCCCTAAAACAATTATTAAATTTTAACTTTAATTAGGAAATAAAATTATTAAAATCAAAATATTTTTTCTTTTTATTGCTTTTTTATTTTTCTGAAAATATGATTAAAATTGTTATATTTTCTGCTATAAATTATTTCAAAGTGTTATGTGCGTATATAAACAAAACACTTAGTTAAAATTAAATTTCATTTATTAGTACTATTTAATATGTACATTTTGGTAATTATGATTACTGCAATATTTTAGCAATAAACTTTATGAAACAGACAAAACTATTTTTGAAATTTATGGCACTTATAAAAATAAAATTTTCTAAATAGTAAATTGATTCTGTTCAACATTAATTCTTTCTACAACATACTAAAATTATCTTATTCTAAAATCTATAACAATCCCAAACTAATCCTAAATATCTTCTAATAAATTTATTAAAATAATATATTTTTGCCTTTAATTCTTTGAAACTGTACATTCGAAAATTAAGATAATAATTTGTAAATTACAGTAGACATAGGTTGATCAAAATATTTTAGAATTTTGAAACATCAAAAATAAATTTAATTACATTTTAACTTGTGAAAATGAAGCTTCTTTCTAACAATCTTCAATATTTGCATTTAAACAACTTAAAAATTTATACTATAATTTTCACTATCAATAACTATCGGCATAAAATATAAAATAATTAATTGAGGCTTTAATATTCTTTTGAAAGATTGAAATAAATCTAAATAAATGTTATTGTAGATCATGCAAATATGTCAAAAATGTATTTAAAAACTTAATGTCCCTGAAGTAAATTTTTAAGTAATTATGAACGTAAGTACACATAAACATTTTATTTACTGTTGCAATTTAATTTTATCCAACACTTTGAAAAGACCAAAATGTATCTAAAGATATTTAGGGCCCATTTGAATTAAATACAATTCTCAATTTTTTAAAACATAAATATTGAAAAAATAAATAGAACTTTAATAACTATTTCTAGATGAATTTGACAATAATAATTTTGGTACCTTAGGTCATAAAAACTTATTATATATTTGGCTAGTGAAAAAGGAAACGCTAAAATCAATCCTTAAGCACAAAGTTTAAAACTTAGTGCGTTTAATTCACAAAAGAAATAACATCTTTTAACATTCTTAAATTCAAATAAATGAAATTAATAAAAATATCACCTACCAAGTTTATAATACGTTTTAAAATCGTAAAACATCGATATGTCATTATATAAAAGAGGTTGTTCCAATACTTTTTATTTCATTCAAAAAACTATCCTCTCTAAAATATTAGGGACAAAACATATACAAGCAATATGCGAGGCATGGAGTCCCAATCTTTCGAGAGATCTATTTTTCTTTTTAGTATGTTTGTCATGCTCTCATCAGTTCTTGTGGCAGGTAAAGATCTTGTGCCTTTACCTTTACTACCAAAGGAAACTCACGATTTTCTAGAACATTGCGGAACCAAGTTACAACCAGCGTGTGGAGAGGCTATCAAAGCGAGTGTGTACAAGCATGAAAATCTATCTCCTGAATGTTGCCAACAACTTATAGCTGAGGGATGGGCTTGTCACAATGAGTTTGTGCGAGTAACTGCACCATACTACCCTGAGAAAAATAATGCAGATGTTTTTGCTAGAAGTGGTCATGTTTGGCATGAGTGTATTATTCATTCTCCAAAACTATAAATATCTTGCTTTAATCCATAATGTAAACTTGAAAATGTTGTAGAAGAGAATAAAATTAACTTCATCTATCAAAGATTTTTCATAAGTATCAGCAATAATTAAAACTATTCATATAAACTCCTCTTCAATTTGGAGATTCAAGGTTTTAATATATCCAAGCCCTATAGAATAATAGATTCTTGTCTTTAACAGTTATGATCCACAAGTTAGTATCATTACATAAGCGATCGTTTAGTTTGGCTTTTTCATTAAATACAATGGGTTATAAAAATTTTTTTCAAATTTTTTAATGTCGTTTAATTGACATTATAGAAAGGTTTTTGATAATTAAAAAAGTCATTTTCCATCTTTTGGAAGAAGTTCAAATTTTGGACTTTTGTTTTTGGAACTTCTCCAACTTTTTTAAAATGTGAAATTAGCTGAAATGCTCTTATTTTATTTTTAAAAGTTTTACATTATTTCTCTCAAATAGAACGTTAAAAATTTGTTAATGTAAATAATTACTCAAATTCTTTTGAAGTTATTCGTGATAATTAAGGATTAATTGTCTTTTATTAAAAACTATACTTATAAAAGCTATATGCGTATAAGGTCTACTTTGAAAATGGTTTCATATTTTGAACAACAACAATAAGACTTCTGTTTAGAATATGAATACTGCAATTAATTGTTTCAGGCCAAAACTTTTTGGAAAGTTTCTTTCTTTTTAAAGGCTTCGTACATGTTTAAAATTATGCGATTTTTCCTTCCGCAAACACCATTTTGTTGAGGCTTGAAAGTTGTTATAAATCGCCTCTTGAATCCATGCATTTCACAAAAATTTGCAAATTATTATATGTTGTATTCTCCACCACGATCAGTAAGAACTTTATAGGGCTACCCGCTTCTTTCTCAACTAACTCTTTGAAATTCTTAATAACTGTAAAAGCTTATGATTTTCCTGTAGGAAATGAACCTAAGTCTTCCAACTATAATCATCAATGAACATAATAAAGTACCGCTTATCTTTATCAGATGTGGGACTTAGATCAGAATGAACTAGTTCTAGCACTTTCTTTGCTCTCTAAATATTTTCTTTTGGAAAGCTATCACGATGTTGTTTACTAGCACAATCTTCACAAATTTCTGAAGGAGATTCAAATTGTGGGAGATCTGCTACCATTTTCATCTACTGTAAAGTCTTGAAGCTAGCAAAATATAGGTGCCCATACTGAATATGCCATAGCCATGCCGTATCTTTCAATTTTTCTAAGAGACAGGAATAACTAGCATTTTGGAGATACAAAGGAAACATGCAATTTCTTGTCATGCTGACTTTTGTAATCAATCGCTGCTTGGAGTCTTGAATTTGACAAACTCCATCTTTTATGATAATCATATCTTTTCTCTTGAAGTTGATCCACACTAAGTAAATTTGATCTCAAATTTGGAGCACATAGGACATTAAAGATGATTTGACTATAATTTTTCTTTGTTTGGATTTTTACCTTCTCTTTTCCCATGACAAAAATTATAGAATTGTCTCCAAATTACAATATTGTGGAAAAATTCATCCAAATCAGAAAATGCAGTCTTATCTATGTATATATGGTTACTTTAGCCTGTATCTAGATACCACAAATTTTGGAAGGTTTTTTTCCTTTTGATGGCATACCATCAACACAATGGCTTCCTCCTCTTTCTCATTTTTTTCTGCAAAGTTAGATCTTTCACCACGATCTTTATTTAAATTTGTACGACATTCAAAATGATAATGCCCATACCGATGACATTAAAAGCATTTAACGTGTGATTTATTGACCGATGATTATCACGACCCCTCTATTTTTTCTTATTTCCAGCAACTTGGTTCTCCTCAGATTTGTGGTTTGCATTCTTTCCTCTCCAGTTTCCTTTACCACGCGACCAACACCTTTCAAATTAGTTGGTTCTCACAATGTTTGCTCCTCATTGTCTTCTGCATATATTGTCGCTCATGGACTTTCAATGAACTACGCAATTCATCAATTTATAATTCAATTGTCATTAGATTCCTCGAGCGAACAAGTAACAAAATTGAATTTTTTGCGCTCATTGATCAAAGAATCTTTTCAATTATGGTGATTTCCTCTAACTTTTTTCTGTGGATCCTTATCTTATTGGCGATTACCTATGTTCTTGAGAAATAATCAGAAATCAATTTGCCTAACTTCATGTATAAAGTTTCAAGCTCACCAAGAGGTGCTTGAATTTGCATTTTTTTTCCCTTTGTTGTCGTTGAAATTTCTTCTTCATGGAATTCCATATTTGCTTGGAGGTATCTTTGCAAAGAATTGTTCCCAAGATTGAATGATCAATAGCTTGAAAAAGTTAATTCTTTGCCTTTAAATCCTTCAACTTTTGTGCTTCAATTTATGCCCTTTGTGCTATTGTCAAGACAACTCCTCCTAGTTCGACTACGCTTAATTCAATAATATGTCAATACTTCTTTGATCGCACAAAATTTTCCGTCAACATACTCCAATTCACGATCATAATGACCATCAAAGTTTACGATGCTTTACTATTTTAATCATATCTCATGTTACACACATCAAAATGACATGAATCATGGGTCATGACAAAGTTTATTTAATTATGCATAATCTATATGAAGATCACTTTCTCTAATTTGGTGTGGAAGACAATCAAACATGAGCTACAATCTGGTAGACAGAGATATGATGAATTTTGCAGCTTACATATGTTCACTCATGTAAAGCCTTCTTGATCTTGCCTATATAAACTGTGATTTTAATCATCTTAAGGGAATCCTTTTAGGCACCCTCTTCGGGGTTCTCTTTGTTTTACTCCCTTTGAGGGGAGTTCTTTCTTTGTTTTGTCATCTCAATGTAATTTAGATTTCATTTACTTAATGTGTTTTTCATTCTTTATCACTTAATTTTCGTAAGGAATTGAAGACGAGGATC